>RCAB01000107.1:0-162582 GCA_003640385.1 Setaria digitata
TTCAACATTACAACCATTTTCCGTGTTACTCTAACTTCCTCTCTCATCTTCACGTAATACGTGCCATAACAATAAGCAATGCATGCATATTTGAAAAAAAAGGTGACTATTAAATTTTATTTAATTTTTTTAACACTTCATTCAATTATTATTCCTGATTAATCACTATATTATTATCTTTTTTATTTAATTCGACAAATCAGCTTTCGTACTTCTTGATGATTTTTGTTAAGTACTAATGAACCACTCGCCTCAAAATGCTGAACAGAAATTCTTGTTAATACTTTATTCTAACAAAGCTGTTTTTTCATCTATAGCTTTCCGGAATACAGTGCTTTAAATATTTGCCTTTAATTATTAGTTAAATACTTACATATTCCAATTTTTCAAGCTTTTTGAAAAATTGTTTTCAGAACCTGTACTCTCAATTCAAACTCTACCTTGTACCTCTTATAGGTAAAATCCTGAAAATCATCTGGACAATTTATGTGTTTCTGTTTTTCACAGCAGGATATATTTCATGAAATATTTTAAAAACAATTTCGTGAAAAATTTGATCATTTAATCAAATTAGAGATAACTGTATGATTTCGAAAACATGGCAACCAACTGATTCTGTTTATGCTATTTTTAAAATTAACCGCTCAAGACTATTTTCCCTCTTGTCAAATAAAATTTAAATTTAAGATTTTGGTAATAAATTTATCTACAACACTTTCAAAAATCATTCTTTGATAGAAATGAAAACCATTCAGAACGATGAGTTAGATTTTTTTAACAGCTCCAGAATTATTCAATTTCTTCCACTTTTTTTTGATATTTTTGAGCAATTGTTTCAAAAGTGATTTTTGCAATTTCAAAGCTCCGCCAAATACAAATCAGTCAATTTTTTAACTACTCGTTCGGATAAATTTTTGCCAATCCAGTGCCCTTTGCCCCTGTCATGCCATCATTTTTTTGTTCACTTGTTCTTTCACTTTGATTTGATAATATCGGTTTTACACTTTAGAGAGCTGACGTAGCTGTTTTTCCGTTTTAATGGTTTGACATAAATTTTCAAACAAGCCTGATTTTAAATAAGTTTTATGGTTTAACAGAAGTTTAATTTTTATATTTAATATAGAAAGCGTCGGCGCAGATGAAGGTGCTGAAGAAACTAATCGACTAAAAAGAAAAAAAAAAGCTAATCTGATAGATTTCATTTCTACAGTTGCTACTCACATAGAAATTAAAGTTATCATAACTTTACTTATGAAAATCAGTATCACCTCAAAACTTTTATGTTTTCAATTCAGATAATTGTAGAAGTTGAAAATAAAAATGTAGAATCATAAAAAATTTCAATCACATTTCAAAAAAATAAATTAAACGATTATTCCTTACCAGTTATCAGCTTGAGATATCTGATAACTGAATAGACGGATCATGAAGACTTTTTTTTATTTCATGCTAACATTATGGAGAATACTCAACGTACATGCAACTTCACTGATTACAATTATCGTCATTTATAAAGTGATAAATTGCTAACGAAATTATTACTTCACATAAATAGCAAAAAAATTTCAAACAATTTTCCTAAACGATTCTTATCTCGTTATGATTCACTTACCACTTAGAGCTAACTACGTAACCTTATTGCCTTCAATATCAATCAGCATTATCTTAGTTCCCCTTGTCAATAAACAAATTTATTATTTAATCAGCGTTTTCTATGGCATAACGTCTGTCTGATCAAAAATGAAAACGTTTCTCTTATTAGTACGGGAAGTTTTTGTCAGAAACGTTTGTCTTGAGATATGAAGCGTATATTTGATAAGAAACATATACTGATATTTTCTGCCGAATCGCAAATGCTTCATGATTGATGCTCGCAACTTTTGTTCTGATCATCATCTCGACATACAACGTAACGAATCTCAGTACAAGCTGCTGATCGTTCCGTGTAACAGATGGGAAAGTGTATTCCGTCACCTACGTGAGAATCCACGGGAAATGCCCATAAACCCCAACCAAACACAGCACGTAAATTACGATACGTTCCCACATTATAATCGGCATTGGAATCTCCGCTGAAATATTAATTTTAATATGGTTTTTAATTCCTCTGTTTCCTATGCAAATGAAAAAAAATTACAGTATCAAAAGCGCTAGAAAAGTATTCGTAGCCATAAATGTTGAGATATTAAAGATTAAAATATATGACGAGATTAAAATATATGACGGAAAGGAACAGAAAATTGACGAGTTCACGTAAAAAGTGTGCGCTATCACTACGTTACGCATTCAATTTGCACTAGCGAAATCTGTGACAAATATATATATTGCCATTAGATATTCAGTATGAGATCGAAAGAAAAACTGTTTTGATAAGACTAATGTCATTTGACTCATGATTATTTTTAAGTTATTCACTTGATAACTTTCAGTCTTCCCCTTGTATTCCATTTTTCGCCTTCGCTTCTATTCGGAATTATTTTGAAAAGTTTTTAAATTTGAAAAATGGACTTTGTTAACTTCCTAGTAATTAGTTTATATGTGAATTTAACAAAATGAGGGCGAAAGGACTAAGATATTTTTGGGATTTTAGCCTTGTTGTTATTTTGCACCACGGATTTTGTCACGATTCTCGATGGAAATTCACAGTTATCACTCTCTACCAAAATATAATTTCTAAATTTGAATTGAGATTTTCCATTCACTGCTTCATAGCATTAAAATCTTGAATCTTGCTAAAAGTTTATACATTTTTCATGAATAAATATGTTATCAATTAAAACCGAATTCAATTTTTCGATTCCAGTTTTCCTGGGTTAATTTTTTTTTGAATTAAATATTTCAATGCGTGAATGAATAATATACTCCTAATGTTCTAGCTTCACTGAAATGTATACTTCCAAATGATTGAGCCATATTGATAAGGAAGATTTAAATTTCGTAACTGATGAATTTACCGAATATTCGGTGGCTTTGCTTGTTCGCATGTTGTTTCATTAAGTGTCGCAAGTCGGATGTGATAGATGAGAAGCTCTCCAAGTGGATAATAACCAAAAATAGCAAATAATATAACACATAAAAAAACACAAATAAAATTGACAATTTGTTCCGTCCATTGTTGTCGCACAAAATAACGAATGATACATTCAACACTTGTTAGTAAAGCCCTAAAATCTCTTTTTTAATTTCAAAAATTATAGAAAAAGATTAAAACCATTAATCAAAAAACTGTCATTTTTAGTAATGAATGGTTCCTTTCAAAACAGATAATAAGTGTTTCTTAATATTTTGAAAAGCTTCAAACTTTTTGTTTTTTGAAATAAAAAGAGACTAACCAAGCTAACAAGATGCAACTGTAAATAAGATAAAGCATAAAATATTTATAATTGTTAAATGAAACACATTTGTTAATCCACGGACAATGATGATCATATTTGACAACACAGAATCCGCATGAGGAGCAATGATGGCTTCGATCGGGCTTGATAAGCGAACACTGATAACAATACCTGAAATGAAATTTGTTTTTGCCAATTTTCTCAAACTATTTTGGTTTATCATTCAAAATATCAGTCTGAAGATTGATAATTAATGAGAATGATAGCAATCGTTCTATTGAAAAGATGTAAAATCAGTGGTCAGCTGTGAGAAATGACCATGTCATTACAAAAGATATCAGTACAATAGTACAACTATTAATAATCACAATGATCAAGCTGTCACAAAAGATTTTACTTTCAAGTTTTTCGAAGAATTAATTATTGCTAGTAGCAGTGCCTCATCTTCTCATGTTCTAAGCCATTTCAATCATCCCAATGGATTTAAAAAAAAAAAAAAAAAAAAAAAAAAAAAACGTTTGAAATTTAACATGAAGAAAAAGAATTGAATACCTTAACCGATTGTAATTGTCCACTTCAACAAAACGGAGACCTTTATTTTCGGCGAAATTGTTTAATATAATGGATTGGTTTTGTACCTGTTCATTGGTTGATGTATCCGGAAGATATCGGTTTTCCTTAAAAGGTGTTACTGCTTTTATCCTCTCGTCTGTCTCCTTATCAGCCTAAAATATGATTCCAATTATTTTCCTTATAATACTGTTTTTTAATAATTTACCAGTGCTGTGCTTAATTAAAGAATGCTTCTATCCTAAAATCTAAAATAACATTCAAAAATATCCAATCATGAAATATTAAAATATTCTTTCATTTTTTTTTTTTTCTAAAACATCCTTTATCACTTTGCTGATATTAAGAAAAGTTAGTTTTAGTAGAAAAATGCCCGCTATTTCAAATAAACTATTAAAACTTCAAGTTTTCTTAACTAAATTAAACGTGCCTTTTAATAAGCACAGAAAATATTACTAAAGTCTGTTAAGAGCAAAGCAAAAAAAATTTCTGTTCCATAATATCAAATAAATTAAAATATTAAGAAAAAAGGAAAAGAAAATTCATACAAAATATTGGATTGGTACTCGCGCAGTTGGTGTAACAATTGACATTATTAGTGACCAAAGCATCATGAAGAGAATTACATTAAAGATAATTAAATAAATTGTAATTTGAGTTGTATTTGTTAAGAATTGGAAGCAAGTTATCCATGTATACACATAGTAACTGCAAATAAAAAATAAAAATTTCTCAAAAATGTAGCAGATTTAAAAAAAGAACCGGAAAAAAAAAAGAAATTTTAAATTCTCTGGCAATCTTTTGCAAATATGATATAATATCTAAGACTAATTGTTAGATTAGTAAAAATTATTTGGTTATCTTTTGTCGCTACTTTGGAATAAATTATTCAACTATTAAAGGTGGCTGAACGGTTTAAAAATTTTTTTTTCTAACAATTAGAAATTAAAGAATGAAAATTAAAAGCAAAAAATTTGTTAAAAGAGCTACATTTTTGTTTATTAATTGACTTCGATAATCATTTCAATTTGAAATTTTTATTAAATAAACTTTAAATCAACGATTAGTTTTTTTTTTTCTTTCTATTTTTATGTCCTGCTTAGTTTCCATATTCCTTAAATAGAATAAAAGATACGAATAGATAAAAATGAGAAGTTGCATAACAAGGAGTGCATTTAAAGCTAAATTCAGGAAGAATCCACGGAACGGATGTCTTTTTCGGTAGTTTCGCACAAATACGTAAATTTTTGAATACCATGACATTGTTCAGCCTAAAATATGTCATCTTTTATGATCTCGTTGTTAACAAAATTTTCTTAATCAAGAAAAGCCAAATAATTACAATCACTAATTAGGAAAGCTTCCTTTCCGGATACTGATTTAAAACATAGAGTAGAAATTAGTGAGAAGATTCTGCTCTCCGGATGCAGCTTTTGATATATATCGAAGCGCATTATTATAGAGAACCGATTTTTTTAATCATTTGGAAACTAAATCTGTAAGAAATCCAAAGCAAATTAAAGCTGAACTTTAAGGCAGCTTTGATTGAATATATTAAACAGACTGCCAAAAATGTTTACTGACTAAACAATGAATTTTTTAAATGGCGCGATTTTTTTAAAGTCATTTTTAATTTTATGCAAAATTCACAAATTTGACTTAAATTATCATTTCATAGACATTCGCTTAAATGCAAAAAAAATTTTTTTTATATCAAGACTAAAATTTTCAAATAATTTAATAGTGTGTTTTTTTTTTCGCAAAATTCCAATTCAGGAACACAGATTTCGTAATACAGATATCAGGCAGAATCGAATAGTTAACGAAAAAAAAAACGTATTATCACCAGTGCTCTTATTATTTTGTTAATTTACTGCTTGGCTAGATTATTATTCGAGCAATAATGAATCATGTTTTTTTTTTCCTTTTTTTTCATGAAATATAATAATTGTTAGATTAATTAACGCAGAGGATCACTTATTCTTTTCTAGAATTTATTTTACTAATGGTTATTTTACTGATAATGGATAGAAATAAAGAAAGAAATGTATCGCTTAGTAAGCTACACAAGCCAAGATTATCCTGCATTTTTGAAACAAATTTGAAATAAAATCATCAACATTGGAAAATATTTAGTTTAAAAAGTTTTTGAGTTTAAGTGTCATTTTCCATCAAAATTAGCAGCAATTAATTTTTTTAAATAGTTTTAAAGTAATGATACCTTCAACATTTCGTGTATCATATGTGGTTAACTCAATTTCATAAACACATTTAATGATTTATTATATCTTTTGAAATAAACTTTTCATTATAAAATTTTAATTCTCAAGCGTTAGACAAATCCTTGCGTGATAACTTGCCACTTGCAGTTTTTGGTAACTTTTTCACAACTTCTATGCCACCTCGTAGATGTTTATGCGGTGCAACCCGATCTGCAATAATTTAAAATTAATTGATCAAAATTAATTTGTATGGATCAAATCAAATTATAAAAAATTAATCAATGTTAACAACGCTAACATTTGTCATTTTATTTAACGATGATGTGCATACTTTTCCGATGTAAAAAGCTGTGATATAGACTACGACAAATTTTCATTCTGAAGTAATAAGGGCAAATAATTATTTGAAATGATGACTTGAAATGAAATTCCTGCTGATGGTTTATCTTCTTCTAAATTTTTCTATTGAAATCTTGATTTAATACTGGAAAAGCTCCTAACCGTTGACGTATTTGATAAGATCACAAGGTTGAAAACCAATGGCTTCATCATCCACCAATACAACAAATGCTTTCGGAACCTAATTTGTATTTTTCAGAAATTTTTACGACTTGACAATTTTGTTCAATTACACATACTTATAAATATTCCAACATTTTAATTAATTACAGAATCATTTATCTTGATAAAATCTTCAACTTTTTTTATCAAAGAATGTTACTGATCAGACTATTACTCTTTATCATCATGTTTATAAAAGTTTTACTTTTTTCTTTAAATATATTCACCTGCCCGTGATCCTTATCCGGTATACCTACAACGCCTGCATCACTGATATTCCTGTGACATTTGAGAACATCTTCCTAAAATTTGTATATGAATGTACTATCAAACATGAATTAACATTTATTGTTGTTATCAGCAGAAAAAAAAAATATCCGAAATGAAGAAAAATTTTGAGAAAATAAAAATTAAAATGATCCAAAACCAATTCAGTTGGTGACACTTGCATGCCGTTCACTTTAATTAAATCTTTCTTACGACCAACAATAAAGTAAAATCCATCAGAATCAAAATACATCACATCACCTGAAATGTATATAATACAGTTCCTTTTCACATCTAATATGGTGAAAAAACAAATCGTTATTGTTCGGAATGAAATGCAACTTCAGGACGTTTTTTTTTCTCATATATATATGAGGAAAAATAAGTTATATATATATATATANCTAATATGGTGAAAAAACAAATCGTTATTGTTCGGAATGAAATGCAACTTCAGGACGTTTTTTTTTTCTCATATATATATGAGAAAAAATAAGTTATATATATATATATATATAAAACTTATTTCCTATAAGCGGTTCAAACTTTATTTCATTGTAATTTTTGAAATGAATTTAAAAAGTTTAGAAAGTGAAAAAATAACTTGCCGGTATGCAGCCATTTATTTTTGTCAATGATTTTTTTCGTTTCATTTTCATCGTTTAAATAACCCTTCATGATAGTCTCTGATCGTAACAGCAATTCGCCAGGTTTTAATGGTTCCTTCTGTACTTCATTGGTCTCTTCATCTAACAGCTACAATATTAATTAAAAATATACATCTATTATTAATTAATTTCAGAAATTAGAGAAATTTAAACAGCTAACCAGAGCCTCAAAACCGGGCAACAGTTTCCCGCAACTTCCCAAGTAGTGATCATCGCTGACTGGTGTATCGAATGGTGTTAAATGACTTAGAACTACTACTTCTGTCATACCATAACCTAGAATTGCAATATAACTTCATAATTCCGGAATAGTTATAGAAAATTTTTAGTGATACTGATTGTTAGGGCGCTTTTAATCAAGATTCAAGTTAGATTAGGTGAACTGTAATGGTTCTAACCTAAATTTGATAAAATCACTATATAAGTCGAATAATTTGGAAAAGCTAATTAGAGGTAGATCTTTTTGAAAGTAAATAAACAATTCACTATTTTTTGCTTTTTATTTCATCTTTTTTTCTCTATTATAAAATTCCTTCAATGTAAACAGGAGGATTTGTGCTATTAAATTTGTTTGCATTGCAAATTATACGCAATAACCAAGGATCTATTTCAAACTGTGCAAAGCTAGCATTTGCCTTGTTACTGTTTCTTAATAATTCGTTGGTACCACGAACTCTTCCAAGAGCCTGAAGCAATCGTTGAAAATTGTAAGAAATTCATCAATTCAAAGAAGTATAAATTTCCCGAAATTATCCCATAATCAAGAGAAATTGTGGAATGACTGATCAGAAGCAATACCTTGAATGAGGTTAATCACATGTGGGAATTTGTGCAAAAATCGTTTGCTAAGTTCTCTACTCAATGGAGCACTACCACACAAAACGGTCGTTATCGATGATAAATTCCATCGTTCAGTTTGAATTTCATCTTGACACAGTAATTCGAGTATTGCCGGTACTACATTTAGTATATCAACCTGGACATATATCAGATATATCAGTATGATAATCAGCCTTCGAACGATGTAAATGATAGCCTACTTTGGGAAGAAAATTTTGATATATGGCCAAAAGAAGTTCATCAATTTGAAAAATGGAAATAGTTGAAATAATTAGAATAATTTTGCCATATAAATTACGTTAAATAAAATATTTTTAAAAAAAGTTAATATTGAAATATTTTCAAGGAAGCTTAAATCAATACTTTATGCTTCTGAATACAGCTTAACATTAGTGCCAAATGAAAACGTCCCATAATAATAGTCTGATGCCCTTCTAGTAAACAGTAGCACAAGGCCCAGAAACCGGATCCGTGATAAAATGGTAGTGCCCCAATTGTAACGCGTCGGCTACTGTTTGATAGCTTATCAAATAAAGCACTGAAGAAGGAAATAAGGACTGATTGAAAGTCCGGCCATTAATTAATCTTTTGTTCTAAATGAATTTTTATAATCAAGAATAAATGAACCAAATAAGCAGGAAAGTTTAAGAATCAAATAGACATTAATCCAAATTTAATAATGATGTAATTTAGAAAATGAAAAATATTTTCGAAATAACAGCGATTTTTTTAAACCACTTTTTTAACCATAAGAATAATGATGGTGTATAGATAAATGGAAAGGAAGAAAAAATTTATTTAACGATCTTATGAATTGGAAAGAAAAGGAGAGAAGAATTTCTTAATCGGTCTTCTAAATTTAAAGGAATGAATCTGAAGTTATGTAAATGAAGAAAAAAGACAAGAAAAAAGCAGATGGAACATCATCATTTACATGCACTAAAAACTGATTAATATGAATATTGTAAAAGAAGATGACTTCTGTTCATTGATAAATGAACTAGATAGTCAAAAAAAGCCAATTTCACTTTATTTCATTGAATTATTTCAAATTTAATAATTAACTTACTTTTTAAGAATAGCAGTGGAGACGTTGAAGTTACGATGAGTTAGCTGAACACATTTAGCTGGCCCAGTTGTGCCACTACTAAAAGGTGTTAATAAGATATCATTCAGAGTGATATCTTTCTCATTACCACCAATCAAATCATTTTCTGACGATATTTTGATCAGATGATCGAAATTGTTTCCAAATTGAATTATATGTTTGCCAATAATTATTAGCTGCAATGAAAGATTTCTAATAGAAGCAGAAAATGAAATGAAAGAACAAAAATAATCAGCTGGAAAATTTAGCTTTTACTAGAACTGGTAGGAAATCCTGAAATTTTGTCAAAGTTTTGCTTGCAATTATATGGTCAAGTAATTAATAAAGAGAAAAAAGCAAACCAGTCAGTGGAAACTGTTGTATTGCTCCCCGTCCCCCCCACCCCTCCAAAGAAAAAAGAATCTTATAATGTCCATTCGCAAATTATTTCAGTAATTAAGATCTTTACTTGATATATAAATAGTTTATCGCATCTCTACGACATTTCTCTCAACTATATTTCCTATATTCGAAGAAAATTCATTTGTAAAATCTTCATTAAAAGTAGCAAGTTGTGTGACATTTTTTTTTTTTTAGATGCTATTTAAGGAAAAAATGCAAAAAAAAAATGAAGCAAAAAAGAATGAAACCTCGCATTGTGTTGCAAAATTAAGAACGACATGATAGTTTTTGGATGAAGTAATCACGAATTTAGCATTTGTTAATTTCAGAATTCTTTCTAGCTCATCTGAAATTATATTACAGCGAACAAAAAATACGTAAACGAGTTTCAGATTATTGAAATTTGATCAAATCAAATCATATTTGATTTACAATAAATGAATGCCTCCTACATGGAAATTTTTTCTTTTTGCCGAAAAGTGGAAAATCATTGCTTATTTTAGGTCACCCAATTATGGACTGGATATCCTATATTTTTTAGTGAAGTTGATTGCAGACTGCAACTATTTCACCTTCGTTTTCAAAAAGTCTTCTGATGTTTAAGATTTTTAATAACATGGAAATTTATTACACTCTGTGGATTCCGGATGGATTCCTGATATGCAGCATCCGATTAGTGCACTACCCAGAAAAATGATAGCATACTGATAACAGTTTTCCAGACATAAAATTACAATATCGCCTTTTTTAGCGCCCAACAATCTGAGAGCATTGGCGAAGTTGTAAGATTTATTCCGAAGCTCACTGAATGTCACATTTTCACCTGTCTGTATATCAGTCTGTAAATTATTTAGTTTCAGCAGTAAATACAAAAATTCAATTTCATCTCTGCCAGTACTTACAATTTTCTGATTTTTTTTACCTTATCGGCTTTTTCCTTCAGCCAAAATCACCTAATATAGAATCTTCTTCACTGATAAGTTCTAACTTAGCAATACAAGTAGATGAGCATTTAGCACTGAGTCACTAAGAGTCACCTAATTTTGATGAAAACGTCAATAAGACTATTCTAAAAGACAAAAATTTTTAAAATTAAATACTTCAATGTAATATATACCATTGCTATACTATCACCATATTGCGCAGCTGCATCAAGAATTTGTAGATGAAAAAGTTGATCATTAACGGAAACCATTGCTCAGCTATTATATAATGGTGGAAATGTTGATGTGAATGCAATTATCCTCGACAGTTGTGGAAAGAAAGAAGTGAAGGATCGGAAGAACTAAGATTGAAGCCAATTTTGTATAAAATCATCAAATTATTAGTCTTTCGTAGCAAGACTTCATTTCATTTTTTTTTTTCGTATTATTTTTTTTGAATAATGAAACCATTTGGTTGTAAATGTGCCTGAGAACTTGGACGATTTAGAGATTTTGAATTGTGGTGCACTTAATGTCTTCCCAAGTATTCAGTGAGCATTCCTGACTTTTATACATATTATACCAACTTCTGCTCAAGAAAAATAGTTCTTTTTTCTCCTTATTGTTTTATTCGTACATTTATTCATATAAGCAACACACCAAAAGAATCACATTTAAAAAAATGGAAAAATCGAGGAAAAGTCAATGAAAACTATTTCGATTAAATTTCGTGGTATTTTGAAAGATAATTTAATCAAGAAAAAAAATCATTTATAGACTTGCATCATCATTTAACACACGAAAAACACAGTAATATTCGATATCAGCTTCTTGTTTGTGCTGCTGATGGCTGCACCAAATGCATCACGTCAGCGAAACGTACCATATGCGGTACCATCTCTCAAAAGAAAACCATTATTTAATCCCATAGCCAATTAATAATAATTATAACCTCACTTATATACTGAGATAAAACGTTGCCTTTTCTGCTTCCATATCATTTAGGAAAAAAAAAACTTTTAATAAACACAATGCTGCAAATAATCCAATTTCATCTTCTGTCAAAACGCAGCTTCTCATATCCCTTCAGTGAACTATTACAAAAAAAAGAACAAAAAATAAATAAATAAATAAAAAGCGATGAAATTTAGTACCATGTAAAAATTCGAGTTTATCGTTATCTTGAATATAATCCGCCAAATGAGAATATTCGATACATTTTGGTTTATCATTTGATTCATATGATTCTCTTGCCAATTTGCATACAAATAATTCCTATAAACGACGAACTTTCAACGAATTTACGGAAATGAAATTATTTTACCGTAATATTTTCACTTTCCTGCGAAAAATCAAATCAGGCATTTGATTTTTTTTCAGCAACGCNCACAAATAATTCCTATAAACGACGAACTTTCAATGAATTTAAGGAACTGAAATTATTTTACCGTAATACTTTCACTTTCCTGCGAAAAATCAAATCAGGCATTTGATTTTTTTTCAGCAACGCTTATTCAATTTAGCCAGCATTTTTGCAGTAACATTTCCTTATATCATATTCAATAACTAATGGAAAAAACACATATTCTTATGTGCCTACAATTGCATTTGACCATATTTTATTTCTTGATTAATACAGCATTCCTAAGAGATAAACAAAGATTCGAATTTGCTACTCATAGTAGTATCAAATCAGACATTTTTTACCTATTCTATCAAAATATATTTCACACAAATACCCATAACATACAAATTAATGGTGTCCTTAAAAGAAAAGAAAGCAAGAAAAAACTTACTGCAGCTTTCGTCATAGCGAATAAACCCTCACTGGAGATCGGTACTTGCTCACCACCACTTTGCATTATCGTTTTAACCCGTGCAAGGGGTAATTCATGTTGTGCATTCAGTGTCCCAGATGACGATGATGTTGGTGCCTCATTTTCCGAATGATCGAATTTCCGAAATGCCGCCAGTAACTGATCATCATCATTAGAATCGCTATCTTCTTGCAAAGCCATCCCTACGTTTTCGAAATACAAAGACCCTAAAGTGTTCAATCACAAAAGATGTATGAATATGCCACCAATACAGTTCTCCCAACAGCATTACCTATAGCGTCAAACAGCGAGTCTTAACAAATTTCCAAAAAACAAAAAAACAAAATTACTATTACCAAGATATTAAACTCAATCTAGGATTGCAGATTCCAGAGAAATCTACTGTATTATATTTTCATATTTATGCATCAATAAATTTTGATAATAGTAAGGCCGGCGAATATTCCGTTTCGTGACGTCTGCAATTTCCGTCTTTTAATCATAAAGTACTTTATTTTTAGCTGTAACTGCTCAAAACCTTTTGGATTAAATGAAGTACTTCATTAGATTGTAGGACAAATCTGATCTGAAATTGCAAAATTTGACACATATAACCACTTATGAAACCATACCAAGACTATGCAAGCAACATTATAATAATCGCACCAAGCGACGTAGCAGACATGGGAAATAATTTGACTTGCCGTTGGTATGGTATTACAGATTTTGGAATTACGGGACAATGCAATAAATTTTTATATCACAGAAACACAGTAAAATAAAGTCAATGAAATCTCGTCAAAATGAAATTAATAAAAACAAATAAGTTCAAGAAATAGACCTAAACCATTCAATCTTTTTGGGCTTACAATTTTAAGCATTTAAACTTTCATGATCACATGCAATTTTATTAATATTATATTAATTTCTTTTTCTCCTAGTTAAAAAAAAGAAAGAAAAACATTCATACATAACAAATTCAAGCCTGTATACAACAGTTGTAAACAATGTGTGAATCACTTTTACTAAATTAATGAAAATCTAGAAAATTCAATCTGGTTTATCCAAAGTTAAGAGATGCAATATAATACAGATAACAATTGACAGCTCTAATCATCTTTATAAGGACCGAAGTAAAACTGGAGATCCCCCTCCACACCTGACATCAATTTCAAGCATGAAGAAAATCTTTTAGTTTGTTTATTTATTCATGTTTTTTTTACACTGACTTCCAGTGACTGTATATAATGTTCAGTAATATTTACAAGCAAAATGACTGCTTAGCATTTCTGAAATAAATGCGCATTTATCACAACTCACAAAACTTCTATGCAATGACAAACTAATTTTCTATGAATGCCGCTTTCCCAGGCCTTCTCTACATGTTTCTTCTCCATCCTGAAACTATGATAGGGTTGAAATGCAAACAAAGATATAAACACATAAGAATAAAATGAAACATTATGTCCTAATAATTATATGTTTTATACTGTATAAACATCTGTACACCCTGATGGTATTCCGCCATTTGTTAAACTGTTTACACTAGATTAACGAATCATCAATTATGATGGGAAAACTCCATACTGAAATGAAATATTGAGTAAAATTGAAGCAGATATACCCGTAGAGATAACAAAATAACATCTTCTTTAGATAATTCTTCAGAAATCGTATTCCTCCTTGCATCCGATTTTATCCTTTCAGCTGTCGTGAAATCTGCAGTTAGCAACAGAACAGGAAAGAAAAAAACAATCTCACGTCTCATCATATCTCTTCATGTACGAAATTTCCTTTTAATGCAATATATTAATGCAATTGACTGCGAAGAGCAAATAGTAATTAGTGAAGCATAAGACAGCTAATTTCTAAAGCATCAAGAAGATCGAATAAATAGGTCAATCAAAACTCATCACTAGCTTGTTTGTTCACTCGCATATATGGATAGCGATCGCTGCTTATTATTTCAAAATGCTGATGACTACAATGATTTACGTCGTAATATTAATCTGCTTTTGTTTTCCAAAATCTAAAGCATAACTTCTACATCTCACCATTAAATATCCACATATATCAACCTTAATGTTTATCACATTAATCTAACAGTTATACAAACCATAATGTTGCGGATTTCCTGCAAACTCCTGTTTTCGTATCCGTTTACTACAGCTGTTAGCTCCTTCTTTTTCACCCTCCACAAAATGAGCACCACTAGCCGACAGAGTGTTGTTACTGTCACCGTAGTTTACATTATAATACTTCGAATCCTACATGAAAAAACACTTATTCTATAATAAGCGATTTAATACCAAAAAGCAATTATGAACAGGAAATAAATCTGCACTATACTAAATTTACATCAATTAGTGAGAAAAGACCCATAAAAGAATAAAAAGAGATTTCCACCAAATATTATAAAATAAACAATGATGCCCACCAAATTTTGAAGCTCAATCTTTGAATTTAAATGACATTTTTAACTATATCAGGAACTCACACTTAGATTTCCTTCCAAAATGACTGTCTGCTCATCATTCGCCATAGTAAGCTGACCAGTTTCAAACAAATGCTGCACACTTTCGATATCATCAAATTGAATCTGGACTTCCTCATCCTCTCCTAACTCAATCTTAAAATTATATGAGTGATAAATTGGCACTTTGCCAACTCATTTTTTTTAATGTATGGGTGTCTAAAGAAGTCTAAGTCTTAAAGATGTCTAAAGGAAAAAACTGTCCTCGACGTTAATTCTCATTCAGCGAAGAGATAACTGTGTTAATTCAGCAACTTTCAGACAAAGATTTCGAAACGGGGAGTACTGCGTTTTGGTATTAAATTCCGTCAAATTTAAAAATAAGGGCCAGAATCTGCTATTCAAGGAAAAGAAGAAATAAACTACTGTAATACTCAAGGAAAATGAAAATATTAGTACATTTCCAAGGTAATGGAGAGTGTACAGCACCACCTGAACGGTTGTGTATACACTGCAAAAAAGGAAGACCACTTAAGATGGCTAGGCTTCGAAGAGGTTTAGAGGCAGCTAGGTGTAGGCATTAAACGTAAGTGATTCATTCTTAAATATCCTTTACAGACCAGATAAATAGCGAACAAAAAATGTGTGCTAAGCATACAACTTCTCCGTTTTCATCGATGAATATTTGATTTCCATCAGCATCTTCATCAATACGACAAACGCGACGGATAGTGGGTTCTGATGTCGTCACTGGCTAAAATGTTTGAATTAAAGAAAAAAAAACCAGAGCAAGTACGTGGCAAGAAGTTTTCATTCAAATGGAAAAAAAATTAGCACTGAGCTGCGAAAAAAGACTAAATCTAAATTTTTGAATTCACTTCAACTGACTGCAGTGATCTCGATTAATGTAGAAAATGAAAGATTTACCTATCACCCTTAATGAATGATTTATTTTTTGGTCTAATTAGTAATTCTTAGTTCATTACCAAAGATAGTATCCGCATGAAAATAAATGTGAAGGAAGTACAATGTAACTGATGCAAGTTTCACAGCTCTTTAAAACATTTATCTGATTTAAGTTCAAAAATAACCAATAATACAGTACAGTAGCACTTATTTCCCGCCATTACAGTTGATGAATTAAAAGAAACCTTAGCACTTCCCCATATATGACCAGGGGCACCAAAACAAGTTGGTACTACCAGCAGAAAAGGGCATATAAATATAACACTAAAAGATAACTGCTAAAAATTAAGGAAAAAAATTACCTCTTGGACAGGTATTTCTGGAGCAAGTGTCGGAGGAGGCTCGACGTTATCAGCATCATCCACTTCTTTCATTTCATTCCCTGTTTTGTCACTGGTTTCTATAAATTTCTTATTTTTTTCTCCTTTTTTCATACTGTTATTTGGAAACAAAAATGACCGCGGATAACAGAATCCTACAAACACCGTTTATGAATACCTGTAGAGCGCTGTCTACTGGGCACAGCGATTTCTGTGCTTCTTCTTGTCTCATTTACAAAATAATGACATACTTCAGATGGATGAACAGCTTTTACATGACGTTCAACAGCGTGCTCACCGTAAAACACTACTCCTATAAGAAATAAAATATGACTGACTAAAAAAAGTTGTAAAATGAATACAAACACAAATACAATGCAAGCCTTAACAGTACCAGACTGATACTTTGCTCATAGTAGAGAAAAGAAATTATATACGAACAGTCATTTAATGGCTGATATTGAACTTTATTTTAACTATTAGCAGATCTAGTACTGTAGTATCATGGCTGACAACAAGGATACTGGTACTCCAAATTATTAGACAATATTTGCATGAAAATACGTGGCACTAACCGCACACAGGACAAGATTTTCCGTTTGGCAGATCTGGCCGCATAACCATTAATTCGAATGGCGGTCTTGAACGGAAATGAGGAGCAGATGCGGTTGAGTTATCTGCCAATTCACCTTTATCAGTAATCATTTTCTTCTGTGCAGAAGAAAGTTGTAAATTCTTTTGTGCCAGCATTCTTACTGCGCGACGCAACGCAAGAGCATCAAACTGCAAGAATATTGTGTATAAACGGAAATGAAAATTCAGGCAAAAAATTTCCTTTTTTTCTTTTACAAAATAAAAACATTGTGAGGAACTCCCAAAGTTTTTTCAACAATCGTGATCATATATTCAGCCATAAAGACATTAGCGGGTAAACATCCAATTTTAAAGTTAACAGGTGCAAATGGTGCAAATGGACGCGTAAAATAAACTACCCATTCTGTCATAATAAGAAAATAAATATAATGAACATAACCATAATCGATGGATATTGGGGAATTCCTATTCAGGCAGAGCGGAAAGAAAAATATTTCGGAAAAAATTCCTATCGAAAGAGTTAAGAATATGAACCACATGAAAACAACTCATTTACCTGTTCCCTCTTCTCTGAATTAATGTACAACTTTGTATATGGACAAGAACGACGATAATGTGAAAGAAGATTGTAGTCGTATTTGAAACGGTTACCGCAAAGCACACATGGATGTGATCCAGTAGTAGCATGGAAACCAGCAATATGCCTCTCTAATCTACAAAACACTTCCTGTTAGAACATGTACAGAAGATATGCTAGTAGAAAATCTCATAATATCCAAACCATTTTTCAACTGAAGTTAAGGACAGTCTAATATAAAAAATAAGTAAAATAATGAAAAATTACCTGGCCATATTTACGAAAGTACGGGAGCATACCGAACACTGTACCATGCCATGAGTAGAAGACCACTTCGTTCGTACTGGGTTTGGTTCATTAGGATTTCCCACATCTCCAGCAACCTACAACAGCATATCATTTAAACTCCCTCCTCCATCACAACCTAAAGTATAAAAACAACCGAATAGTGAAGTATCAAGTTTTTTGTTGTAAGAATTCCCTTTTAGGAATCAAACAGCTGTAGCAATGATTTGAAAAAACTCGGAAGTAAACGAAAGATTAACGGTTACCTGATCTACATAACTCCAAACACCATGTTGTCCCTCGCCATCAATTATCTCCGATCCACTACTGACATCTAACTGTGTTAATATTTCATGAGATGAGAAACGACTGGCAAGTACATCGTGCTGATAATCAACTACTGATAAATCCTAAAAATTTTATTTAAAATTTAATATAAATACATTTAAAATTTCATTTCTACGATAGCCTAAATGTAATTTCACGGAATTTAAACAGGAATCAGTATTATGCAAACAAGCGATAAAAATAAATGTGCACTATAATAACTTAGTCTCGTTAGACAGCAAATCCACAAGTACAACGACTGGGTAGAAAAGTAACATACCCTGTCTTTATCTGCAGGAATAAACAAATCCTGGGATGACATAACCTCTCCATCATCTTCTTGTGAAACTATAACACCTTTTTATTAAGCTTTAAGACTCAACGATTTCATGTGAGAAGTGAGTGTAATTATAAATTATCTAATTCTATTTTTGATGCAGACTTCTACCGATTTTTATCATTGGATAGAAATGGGAACGGCATTATGATATCATTACAAGAAGCAACACTCCTCAACCAGTCAACTTCATGGTTTCCAAATATTTGAATCGGTGAACTTCGTGGTTTTCAAATATTTGAAAGGGATTTCCTCCGATAATCCCTCAATTTGTGAATGGAGAGAGTACAGTCCATATCCATAACGGAATTAGTTATAGTGCAATTAAATTTGAAAAGAAGACTGGTATTTGAGACTTATTATTTCTTATGTCGTGAACAGCCTCGTCGATGACAAGATTATTTTAGTCCCTCCTTCTCTCACATCGAAAATGAGAATTGCAAAACTTACTGCCACCAAACCGCTGAGAATATTCCTCACCCAATTCACGCATGATATCCGCCACCATATCTTTCAGTGTCTCATCATCCATAGATATGTCTCGGGTGTCCGAAAGCCGTGCCTAAATGAAAAATATTAACCATAAAAAAAACTGCAGGAAACAAAGTGAAATTTCAGTACATCGAGGCAGTTGGGACCCAACTACATCTAAGCATTTAAAACACAAGATATCTTGCTGTACATATTTTTTCACCAACCTGTATTTCGTTACAACTGCTTCGCCAATGTTTGATCAAGCTATAATGCTGACGAAATATCTGCCCACAGAGGCTGCAGAAATGTTCGCCGCTACCACTTCGTGCATCTACTGAAATAATACCGCGATGCATAGCCAAGTGCCATTGAATTACAGAACTGGATATCTTCACGCCACATTGTTTGCATGGAACACCGGAATATACAGTACTTTGAGTACCTAAAGTAGAAATCGAATAAATCATAATTGGTAAATAAAACATCTGGAAGCAGGACAAACCTCTGAAAATCCTTTTGAACTTTGATTTGAAGAAAACATTCATATGAAAAAGCACTCATGCATTGTCATGCCCTTAGGAAATAGTGTTCTGAATAAAAAAGAACTTACTTAAAGGAGCTTGCATGTCAATAAGACTAAATGTGTCTGATCTGAAGAGCAAGTTCGGATTGATACCTATTTTCATTACTGGTGGGGGAGCTTCGTCCGCTTTTTTCCTTGCAAATTTTAATACTAGTGATCGTAAAACGTTAACATCCATTGTCTAGAAAATGTTTAGAATGATTGTAATTACTAAGAAATAAACGAGTAAAAGAACCAATAACGTCTTAATAAAACCTATGTCAAAATATGTTGAATCATAAACAAACCCTTCTCCTTTCAGCTGGTATCAATTCGCTCAATTCATGGCAAGTTCGACGCCAATGATAGAAAAGATTATATTCATATTTATAGACTTTTTGACACAGTGGGCATTGAAAAGAACCGGAGACCTGTTTTCAAAGAAAAAATGATTTGACAGGTAAATATATCAAAAGGTTTTCATGTATTCGCGAATTAAAGCTAAGTACTACACTTTATGTTAAGTCTATGTTCGCAAACGTTAAATTTAATTTTCCTTCTAAGTCCAATCCACTTTCATTCACTTGAACATAATGCAAAAAATGTCTAAATATTTATTTTTTCAAGTAATTAAAAAAAATGTTGCTAAGGGTGCACCTGATGAACTGCTAAATGTCTTTCCAACCTAGCAGTATTGATGAAAGTCTGATCGCATTCCGGACAAGAATAAGTGCCGTATACACGATTTCTATAAAGTGAAAATGACAAGTACTTTTGCTTTTAGCCGATACATAACAATAAGAAATGAACCCAAAGTTTGCAAAAATCAAAGTGCTTCAACATAACAAAACAAGATAAAAACACTGCATGGCGTGGAAATGCAATAATTTGCTCATCCAATAATTAGGATATTAATTGGGTTGATCGAAAAAAACTATATGAGTTGAAATAATATATTTGAACAAAAATTGAGCGTTACACTCATAAAGCTAAACAGAAACAGAACAGTACTTAATGAAGAACCTTCTATATCTTCCTAGATGATACGAATCGTAACCAGTTGGATTTCCAAATAACTGCTGCATGATTTTGCCATGTTTATCGATATCTACGACTTCCACAGCATGGTATGAATCGTTTTCTGCGAAAAAATTTTCAAGATTTACTTGAAGTAGTTAGTTATTATCAACAAATATTTGTTATTTACTTCCTCATAGGAATTTGATCAACTTGAATTTATTGGTTTGTCTGAAAAATTTTTATGCGATGAAAAACAAGTTATGAAAATTGCATAGTTTTTGCTGTACACAAAGCGACAAATGGAGGGGAAGAAAATAAAACATCAAGTCTCACGAATTCATTGCGAATTCCAATTGAAAGGAGTTCTTGCCATTAGTTCCTCCTCCTAACGAATAAAAAAAAAGACTCTAATCAACAAATTATGGTTAATAAGAAATAATGAAACTTGGAAATTACGTCTTCTGCAATGAGCAGATGAAAGTTCTGATTCATTTAGCTCATCTATTTCCAGTAATACTGTTTCGGTACCATCATCGTTCCTCAGGATTTGAACATTATCAACTTTTTCGATATCTAAAATGATATTTGTCAACCTATGAAAGAGAAATCAAATAATTTTCTACAACACTTTTCAAGATTAAAATAATTGAAAATAGGTGAAATTTATCCAAAAAAAAAAGGAAAATTTCGAAGTCCTACCAACATCAGGTCCGTTTAAACTCAAAATTAGATAATACTCTTGATCGTCCCCAACAATCACTTGACCAACTGTGCTCTCCTCAATTAATTCTGTTTCTTCAACCTGAAAAAACAAAACAAAACTTTTGGTAATAATTTTTAACCCAAAACTTTAAGGCGCCTTTTTTCTAGAGTGGTCAAATTTGCTAACAATTTAATAAAACAGTCACATTATTAATCAGATAGCATAAACTTTACATAATGTATAAATCAAAGGTAACCGTACAAGTTCCTCAAAAATCAGCTTATTTGAATGAACAAAGTTTTACAAGTTACAAGGAAGTTTATTTTGTTCCCTGCAATTCAAACCGTTAAAAAAAAAAAGGAAGAAAAAAAGAGGAAGAAAAAGGGTTAGCAGACAGTTGAAACGAAGAAAAATGACCCGCAATCCTTATAAACTAAGACTTTCTTAAATATCCAAGAATATCTCCACCTCGACAGTTTCTTGTGAAGTGTAAATATTCGTATCGACAGTTTTTGCAATACCGTTCGCTTTCTGCACTCCTCGCAGTTCCTCCGATGACTGATTATCCTTTTTACAATGAGGTTCATCTGAAAAGAGCTGGGCATTTTTTACACCATAAATAATGATGAGGGAATGAATTTGTTTTTCCAATTCGTACAGTCCAAATTATACGTAGAACTTCATCGTAAAAAATAAGTTAACCTAGCAAGTGAATAAGCAGAAAGATTTTGTTCTCCTACAGTGAAGCTAAACTTGTCCTTTACTGCAACAACGCAAGAATATTGAAGCAAGCATACAAATAAATAGACAAAATTTTTTCTGTTAGAAAAAAATTAAGAAGGTATATTACTTGAAAAACAAGCATAATAAAATGAATAAAGTAAAAATTACTAACAAATTCGGAACGAAAGTTCAACCATAAATTGGAAATGATAATTTTGTATGGAAAAATAATTAGAAAGCAAGAAATCCTGACAGGAAGGAAATTACCCAATGAGGCGTTGATCATTTTGGTCAGCCTTTTTCTCGAACTTAATGTGATAGTGACTTTCAATAATTTCACTTTCACAATATATTTCCTGCAATTTTTACTCCCTAATTTTTACAAAACTTATTCTCGTAAACCTCCTCCATTACAACGATTTTAATACGGTTATTAACCATCAATTCATCTGTGTAAAGAAGGCTAAAAACTATCAAGCATAGGCTTATGTAAGGCTTCATCACATAAGCTTCTAGTTAAATTGATAGTTAATATCTTCATTTAATATAGTAAAAGCCGAATAATCTTACTAAAGCTACTTAATGGAGAAATGTAAAATACAAAACTGATCAAACTGCAATTCTGTGCTTCATATGTCTTGTGTTAAAAAAAGAAGCAGGAACACTTCACGAATATCTTCAAATGGTACATGCATATGTTAACCAACCTCCCATTCCATTTTAGCTTCCAATCACTGTCTCTAGCCAACGAGTAACATAACAGTCACCATACATTTGGTATGAAACATTATATCTTAGCATTTTTATTTTGCTAAGCAGATTTTGTGGAGGTGGTCGATTCCTAGACTGGTTTCATAATTGTCAGAGAATAATTAATGGAACTTTAGTTAGTTAAGGATAAGATGTTTGTTGTTGGAAATGCTAAGCAAAAAATAAGTTATCTAATGGGTAGTGTGGTATGTTATTACAAAGAGAGTGATCTATTCAAGATACGAGAGGAAATTTTTGGATGATATTTTTTATTACTTGCTCGTATATTCAAGTCTGAGTAAATTAGGTAGGAATATGTTCAGAAGTTTTCGTCTGTCAAAAAGTGAGGAGTGAAATAGGAAGAGAGTGAAGTGAAAAATTGAAGAGTCTTAAATTAATTTATTATCAGTAAGTAAATGAACACAATATATTATGTCTATTGTTTGTCAGGACTGCGGATGAATTAAAATCTCACTAATGTTAAGTTCTAATTCACTTGTCAAACATCGAAAACCGCCGCTGAGAATTCAAAAGTATAATCAGGTTAGTTCATGCTGAATCACATTTAAAATCAAGGATCAGACTTAAAGGATCAAAAATAAATTGATGTTGTTAATGGTGGTCCACCTCAAATTTTAACTTCCTAATGCATAGTTCTTATGCTGAATTTTTTTCTTCCAAAATAAGTTTCTTCTGGAACTATCCATTTATTTAAATTGGCCCACCCAATAATTATTTATGTTTGGTAGTGGTCATTATGTTACTACTGAGCATTCTTTTTGCATATATACCGAAAAGAACTCACTGTTGTCATGTTTGATAGTTATTGTACGAAGTTTTCTGTCTAAATTATTGTAGTGAATGTTTTGTCCATCATCAGTATCACGCAGTGTAGCTTTATTTGCGACATATTCGTCTTGTGTGGAAAGTACGTCCTCAATGATATGTGCACCAGCTGCCGAGCGCAACAAACAGCCAATATTGGATATTCTCAAGCAATATGTTGATAATGAACCACGTAATGTAAGTATTTACGGTTAATCCAATGTGCAAAAAAAGTTGGCTCATATTTCATCCAAAAATGTTGAGCTTCAAAAAAAAAAGCTCAGTCTTACGGGCTAATTTTTATGGTTTTCCAGACTTCTCAAATCCAAATAATTCAATCGTTGCAAAGTCCTTTTCTTCTAGTTTCTGGAGATTGCATCTGGTAGTGGTCAACATATTTGTCACTTCGCGCCACATTTCCCAAAAGTGTTATTTCAACCATCTGAGATAGATGCTTGTTCCTTGAGATCTATAAATCTCTACATCGATCATTTCAAGGTTTCATCATATATCGTTTTTCTGGAAAGCTTAAATCACTTTTGAAATTGGTTTACAATGTTAAGTGAATTTCTATCAATTTATTAATTGAATATTGAAGTAGATGTGGTCCGTCAATTTGATGAATGAAAGTTTTCACGTCATGTATAACCCATTTACGTGTTGATGTAGTACTGAACTTTTTCCGATGAAATAATTTTGTCATTTATTTATATCATTAATAAAAATTCGTAAGCAAACAATTTGTTAATAATTTGGTCTATGGACAATATATATTACGGGATGCATTTTAGGTTTTCCTATTTTCAGCATTAGACTTTTGCTCTGCACACAGAAGTATTTGATGTATTTTCACCACTTTTTTAGTTGCACAATGTTAAAAAGGCATTGAATATCGATGTTCGAGAAAATATTAACAAGTGGGAGTTATCTAGTGAATTCCAGCCGAAGTACATCAATTATCTTTTAAACATCAATATGATACACATCAGTTCTGACGCTGCTGTCGATGCATTATTCAAAGTAAGCATCATTTTTCTTTTGCCTGTGTACCTTAAGATTTGCTGTCCAATTAAACATAATTATCTCAATTAAATAAATTTTAGTGAAAATATATTTTGGTGTGATGTCATTTTAACCTAAGAATAGCTTAATTCCAGGCTGCTGGATTGTTATTGACAAGTGAGGATGGTTTACTGTTCATCTACGGTCCTTATGGAATGAATGGTAATATAACTCCACAAAGCAATGTTGATTTTCATCGGTCACTTCGTCTCATCAATCCTGAATGGGGTTTGCGGGATATTAGTTTATTGGAGGAGGTATTATTGCTCGTTTACCTTTCATTTTTCTACTAGAAAATAGTTAATGGTTACTTTCTGCAAAGGATGAGGCGAGAGAAACTAAAGGAAGGAATCTGAAATTCATTTTTCTTGATGGTAACTTGACATTCCGGTCATTTTTTGCCTCTTGAAGGTTTTGAAACCAGCAGTTTTACTCCAGCGTCACTTACTTAATTTAAATTGAGAAGAAAAATCACGGAAAGCGTGTTTTAAATAACCGCTTTTAATTCGTTTATATTTTTGTCATTTTGTATCGTAATGACCAACAAATCGTGCAAGACGCCATAACAAAGTATAACCACAGGTTATACTTTTTGTAGAAAGCGGCTGCTAATGGATTGTATCTACAAAAAGTGCACGAAATGCCTGCTAACAACAAGATGATAATTTTTGGACGACAGCACAGATTGCCACGTTGCTGTGAGGGATTCAGATGACTAAAGTTATACAGTCATATGCAGAATTAGTACAGAAGAGAAGTCTCTTTACGGAGCGCAGATAATTTAAAGTTTATTAGAGAAATATGTGTTACTTATGTTTACCAGCTATATTTGAATATGCCCAAGTAAAACATTCGTCCTCAATATTAGCAGTTTTGCAAAGATGCCATAATCAACTTTCAAGTTTTGAGTAAACTATGTAAATGAGAAAGGGCATTCAGCCTTCATTGGTATTTTAATTGGATTCAAGTGGGTGGAAATAAATTGTGAAGGGGAAACTGTTAATCGGTAATAAATGGATCCAGTAAATCATATTCTCGTTGAAGGGTGTGAATTCCGAAGTGTCCGATTTAATCGATGGTTAAAATTCAGGTTCACTTTTTCCAAGATGAGACATGAAGTTTTTTGGAAATATCAGTGGTATCACTTCATAAAACTGTCTGGGGTGGGCGAGAAAGATAAATTCTTTGCGTGAGATTCAAAATTTCAATTCGTTTCTAGCCGAAGTATACATACAAAAAGTTTTGCGGTGGTCCGCGAAGTGGTAAAAAACTGCGTAAGATCAGGATTTTTAATTCGCTTAAGGCAGAAGTTACAATTTATGGTTTTAGTGGACTTCTTTCGTTTACCAGCAGCAGAGGTGAGTCCGATTTTGACGGTAACAAAACAATATTTGTGTTGCCTAATTTCATTATGCTAAAAATTTTTTTTTAGGAAATTAAAATTTTCATGAAAGATTTCGTATACCCAAAGTGCTATGCATCGGTATATAAAAAGTTTACATGAAGTCTTTTGTTTTTTATTACTACTAATCCTTAATGTTCATAACCTGAAGTGGTAAAATCTAATGAACATAATATGTGTCAAATATGAAATTATTGATGAGACTGATTGCACAAAGATACACTTCTCTATTTATTGCTCTCTCTCAGTGTCACGGTTGATTTTTTCAATGTTAAGGATTATTAAAATCAAAATTCTGTTACATTTTTTTCTAGATTTTAATGGCAAACTCACAAAATAATGCTGTAGGATTCGAGGTAATAAAGCAACGGTTTAACAAGAAATGGCGATATAGTGATGGCTCTTCTAGTCCACGTATATATTTTGATGTTGTTTGCAGTTTTCACAATCACTTGCAGTCTTTTTTCTCTTTTTTTTTTAGAAGATTATTGAAAATTTTATTGCTTATTATTTGCTGCAGACTTTGTAAGTATCTTATTCTTTACAGCGTTAAAATTTTTCTCTTTTAACTTTGTAACCGCTAGAGGGACATCAACGTTGTGATTTCTTTGAGAAAATGCATTTGGATGCTGTCTAAACATGATATCTACCACCTTGCGATGTGATTTAGTAGAGCAGAGTTTTGCTAAGTTTTTTAGGAGGTAAATCATTTAATGAATTTCATAGTAAGTTTTCAATTTTTCCGTTTTTTTTCCTTTTTTCGTTCAGTATTAACGGAACGAAGTGGAATGCGCATGGCTTGTGACCATAATTACGTTTATGTGATTGGTGGTTTCTCACCCTTTGATGAAACTATGTTATCAGAGGTATGTTGTTCATAAAATTTCTAAGAAAGTCAAATACCTAAGTTATAGCTATAAAGCTAAGAAATTTTGAATTTGTTACGGGGTAATTCATATTTTGACCTGGATTGTGAACACTTAATTAAATTGGAAAAAGATGGCTTAGTTACGGTAATTGTTGATTCGAATGGAAATTATCTGGGATAGGCAGACCCAACATATCATCTAATTGCTAGTAATACTTCATCCATCATATTATAAGCTTTGAGGTGGTTCGGTTTTCCTAATGAATAGGTTAAGAAATAATACTAAGTTAGCTTCAGATCAAAGAAAAATAAATAGAATGATTCTGGTTGAATGAATGTGATAGCTTGAACTTATTTGGATTAAATATGTAGCATTACTTCTATATTCATTGTTCCTGTTGTTCTCTTGCGGTAATTTGTAATTTGTAGTTCTTTGAATATAAAAATAAGTTCAGGAAGTGTGGCGTTTCAATGTTCTAACAGATAACTGGGAATTGTTGAAAATACCGTCAGAAAATTTTCCACAGGAAATGGCATCGTTTGCAGGTAATCTTTTGTGTTTTCATTTAGTGTGTTTAGGATAACATTTTTTATTATGATGGACAAAAGTAAATCATGTTGATGTTGATATTACCAAATTTTTTTTTTTTTTTTTCATTGTTCGGCAATTTTCTAGGTTGTTTTTTCGGTGATCCTGTATTATCCGAATTTTATATGTTTGGTGGAACCGCAGTACCATTTGGTACAAGAGCTTCCAATTCAGTTAATTTACTGAAACGTTTAAAAAATGAAAGGTTTACTTGGAAAAGATTGAAAACTATTGGTGATATTCCTGCTAAACTATACGGTTCTGTAAGTATTTCTATAACTTTGGTTCTCTTGAAATTATTGTACCATTCACGAAATCTAACGTTGTTCCGACCAGGTTTTATTAGTTAGCTAGTCTGTTGTTCTGATTAGGATTTCTTATTGGGATTAAAACTAGAAAAAGAGAAGGAAAATTGATACTTTTACAGCTTCGGTACCTATATTCCTAAGGTTTAACAGTTAATTTGAAGTGAAACAGACGCAGAACGATTTTTTACATTTTTGATTTGAAAGACACAGAATTCTTTTCTGCGGCTTTCGAAATCAGATATATAGCCTGCTTTTGTCCTACTTTTAATTCCTGCTTATTGTACCTAGAACTTTTTTTTTCCAGTGTCTTGTATATTATGACAAGAAATTGTATCTATTTGGCGGAACAACTGGTTGGGAATATAATTTAGAAGTTCGTAGCCTGGAGCCTGTATTTAATGGTAAAGCGAAACAAGATGCAAATCGATTGGAACCAGTTCGATGGAAATGGACACTGCTTCATGTAATAGGTTTTACGCCTTCGCTACAGTTGTAGTTTTCTTTGTGTTATTTGCGTTCGAGGAGAATTTTAAATGTATCAGATATTGTTGCAGGATGGATCAGGCGTCACAGGCCGATATAGACATGAAGCTGTGCTTGTTGACAATGAAGTGGTACTCATAGGTGGTGGTACTCCGGAATGGACTTCGCCGTTAAAAGAGGTTTGCTTTGAATTTTGTAATGCTGTGTGAAGTATCGATGTCTTATTAAAGTTTAAGTTGGAATTCAGTTCTTGAAGTTAGTAATTTCGGATTTTAGTGATTTAAGCATAAAGATTTATCAACTAAATTCTCCTGAATTTTAAAATGAATAATTGAGACTTGTCTAAAAGTTGTTCTTGAGTTGGCTAAGTTGCAGTGAAGTCACTTTTCAGTTATTGGTTTTCAATATATCTGAAAATAAATTTCGAACTCAATTTACTGTACCAGATAGCAAATACGGATATCCAATGGTATATTTCGTTTCGATTGTACTCACACAATTTGATGCTTTCAAGTTTCATACTTTAAAAATTCACTCAAGTTTCCATTTTTCATACTGATATGCGTATTGGTATTTGAAACTTTCAAGAAACAGGAACAGCTTGAAATCTAAGCATTAAATGATCGTCTTGATTATTTAACAGTTTCGGGACTCATTCACATAAAATACCTGTTTCTCGCTAATTTTTTTATTCAAATTTTGAGAGTCGGCTGTATCATGGTTGTGTGCAATTTGGCAACCATGCTTACATTCTGGGTGGTTGTACGGAAAAGTCAGTGATGCGCGATTTAGTCGACCAGATAGTTTTGGTATTTTTTTTTTTAGTAAAGTACCTAATTTGCGTTTATTCACTAATGACTGTTCAAATAATGTATTTTTACATGTTTTTAAAGAGATTTTTATGCATCTCAATTAATGATAGATTATTACATACTTTTCAAGAAAGTGAGTAGGTCTCCTTGAGCTGTGTGCAGAGTTGTAGCAGCTGGGCTGCTTATGGCCAAAATCTGATGAGGGACTGTTACAGCGTCCCAAATTACTTCGAGACTGCTGGCAGCTCGATTTGAAAAAATGGCGTTGGAAATGGTTACCTTGTCTATTGAATCAACAGCTGTGTTTTCATGCAGCTACCGTTACTCCAGTATGTCCAGTTATTCTATAATATTATCATTGATCATTATAAGGACGGGACTTCTATTACATTTTTTTGTGCATGTAAAATTCCATTTGGATCTCAAAGCATCACTATAAGTTTGGTGAATGGGTAATAGAGGAGATTTATTTCATGAACTATTTCTAAAATTTTTTTTATAATGTTTGGGAAAATAGAAAATTTTGATATAAAGTCTTCAGATTCTTTCAGATTTGAAGTTTCTGATGAAAACGTGATGTTTCTAAAATTAAACAGAACAATTGTGGCATAAAGTGGAACTATTTTTCATTAAGAAAATGATCATTTGCAGGAAGGCTGCATTTATGTTTTTGGTGGTACCACGGATGAAAGGTTCGAAAAACGAACAAATATGCTACAGAGATGTTGGATTAAGCCGCCAAGCTTGTTTTATATTGCTGCTCGTGTCATAATTAAAGCATATCCTCTTCTTTCTGAGCGTTTCCAGAGCATAACTGTAACAAATATTTTGAATTGCTTGTCTTCTCTGCTGAGTTAATGTTTGTCTCTTCCATCCACATCAAAGTTTCATAATGCGTTACTGGAAAGGTAATTAGAATCTTAGATTAATTATGTTAATGTAGTCGATTTCTTTATCTTCACCGCTTTTTTGTCTGTGAATGGTCCATGTAATTTTGGAAGTATGTTCTGGATGGAGAGATATAACCATGTAAAGTAAAATGCATATGTATAATTTCGAATACTGCTTTTGATTAAGCTCTAAATAATTCAATAAATTATTCATTCATTTTCCTTTCCTTACATAAAGATGGAATTTACTGATTGTCTCAGAAGGGACGTAGCTTGGAATCTAACGCTTTGTGTGAGTATACATTCATGACATCGTCATTCATTTCCTTTATGGATACACATTTAAACAATATCTAAAATATCTATAGTCGGGTAATCTTGACTTCATTGTTTTCGTTATCGTTCGCTGTGAGATTTGACAGTGCAAAGTTATTAGTTTGAAATGTACCATTTTTTGCTAGTTCTATGATCTCCAACTGATCTAAAAGGAAGAATTATTTGGTCATCGTTATATTTAACAATGGATTAATACATTTTAAAGATTTAAAAACCTAGGTAAGATTTTGGCAAAATTATAGCAAAGAATGTAATAACTTTCTAGACATGCGATAGCTTACAGTCTGATGGTATTACATCCATATTCGTAACATTTGCCATATCAACAACATTTCTTAGTTCGTTACTTATCGATAACGTTCGCTTCTTTAGCCTGCAGTTGGATATGATGAATTTTTACTTAAGTTAACACGCCACTACCAGCTGTATCCACCAACAATTTCGAATATCATACCTCTCGCACAGAAATAATGATGAAAAAAAAATCTGTACTTTAATATTCGAAGTGTCCCAGATTTCAAGTATAAATCTTTAAATATACACAATATCTAAAATCCATTTAATAATTTGACACTGTTTTGTTACAAAAACTATGATGATTTTTTATAACTTCTTACTATTAAATTTGTTTCCGATTTATCAGTTACTGAAGCACCACAGCAAAAAAAAACTTAAACCCTCCCATGCATATTTTTATTCTTTCTCATAGCTTATAATAATGATCTTTGCATTGACTAAAATTAATCGCTCCAAAAGTGATGGAAGCCAGCTGTGTGGTATTTGATACGAATGACGATTTCTCAGTAAAGTTTGTCTAACTGTTAATTTTTAGACTTGAAATGAAATGGATAAATGAATGATAATTGAATTGAAAGAACAACTAAGCCATATGAAGAATGAGAGTTTATAATAAATGAACTATAATATTCGATATTATAGTTCATTTATAATATTCGAATATATTAGAATTTTATAGGATGAATTGTACAAGTTGAACTAATAATCGATTACCGCACTGATTTTGATTCCAATTTATTGTTAATGGTGCACTTATGCCAAAAGATATCAGGCCTCACTTCAGGTACACAGTCATAATTGTCAACGATGCATAGACTTATCTGAAATATTTCATTTGAAGATCGAAAATCCTTCAGTGCATTAGTGTTAACTACTACTACTGCGTGATTCGATGTGACACTAATTACTGGTTTGAAAAGATTATTCTAATTCTACTTGTTCGGCGAGGAAGGTAAGTTTTAATTAGGAGAAAGTTACTAGTCTATTTTAATTATTGTTTGACGAGATAATGATCATCTCTATGAAGCGATTTGATCTCGATCGATGGTGCAGAATTGTGGTTAAAAAAGTATAGTGATATTATGAGAGATGTGTATGCTAACTGAACAACAAACCATCTGGATCGCTACACAAAGTTATGAGCTAATTTAAGACTGATCTAACTGAGCTAATTAAAAATAACTTTTATAAATGTTATAAAGAAATTTTATGAAAGTCTTACAGCAATGTTTTTATCAATAAGATAATTGCATTCAAAGTCATCGTCGTCATCACCAAACGGATTAAGCAATGCTTGAGCAACTTTCAGCCAACCAATAAAAAATACAAATTGTATCATTGTCATTACAGGAACCACTAGGTCAATCTGTAGTAGTTTGACCTTTCGGTTTAATAAGCTTTTAAAAAGGGTTCTAAAAAATTGGTCATCAACAGTGTGAAATTATTAACGGATGCTATACTGAATAAATGCTTTTCTTTTCCGCGAAAATCGAGAAACTGATTAAAATTAAAAATTCACACAGGTATTTTAGCTTCCATGCTCAAAGTGATTGCTTATAGTCTAAGAATTTTTATTTGCAAATAAATTTTGATAACTCACGTTATTTTTTAATTACAGTTCTCTTCAATTTATTACAGCTCAAAAGTATTTCGGAATAACAATAAAATAATAATGATAAAGAAATAAAATAATAATAATAGTTAACAATAATAATAATTAACAGTAATAATAATTAACAATAATAATAATAATTAATAATAATAATAATACAATAATAATAATACATTTAGGCTTCCTACTTGTAATTTCAAAAATTTAATTCAATTTTACAAGCAAAATTAACGAAATTACTAACATCACTTAACATTGCATTATTGCTAACGATAAATTGCCGACTGATAAGGCACACAAAGAAATGGACGTAAACAGCCAGAAATACAACCTGGAAATTTGTTTTATTAAATGAATTATTGTTAAAATGATGCCATAAAGAGAGTCCAGAGTACCACTGCTTACTCGGCCGTAAACCTTCGCATGCCTAAGCCTTTACGTGTAGCACCCTGTTACTTGTTTATGAGTTTTACGTGCCTGACACCGCTTCTCACCAATAAGCCTCCATGTGGCTAGTATCGTTTACGGTATTCAGAGTTTTTTAAAAGCTAAAAGTGAATGAAATCTGAAAACTGTTGATGATGATTATTTGCTTTAAAAAAAAAAAAAAAACGAAAAAATCCGTTAAAAATTGCATGAACTTCCGAATTACTGGTAAATAAACTTAAGAAAATAAATTGAAATTATACTTGTGAGTAGACCAACGGTATAGGTACCCATTCGTAGTTGCATAAAAGTTGCAAACTGTAACGAAATTTGTCAATTTCCTGAAAATCTATGGAAATATTTTGTATTGTTAAAGGGAAAGTGATAAAAATTAAAATTAATTAATAGTTCAGAATTGTAATGTTTATAGGAAGGAATCTTTTTTTTCTTTACATTGCATAATTTCCAATGTATTAAATCTGAACTGATTGTTTCTTCATTTCGTGCTTCCAGTGCAATTCTATAAATCCATCGTATTGGTGCCCAATATTTGTTATATTGAAGCTTAATTGAATTTAACTTTTCCTTCTCTTCTTCCAAAAGAATTCCTATAAAAAAAACCATCTAATCTTATCTTTTATTAATTATCGTTTTTTACATACGTGATTGTATTTGCTACGTTGAATTACGCCTTTTTTGATTTCCGCCTTTTCAGGATATTTGTAAACAGTATTGATCAAACAAGTCATATTTTGCATTTGAGCATCAAAATTTGTGAAACTTAGCAATATTCAATAAATAACAAGTCTTGCCACAAATGATAATTCTTATCAAGCTTCTCTGTTCCTCCTCTGATATGCTANTTTTTGTTGCCACAAATGATAATTCTTATCAAGCTTCTCTGTTCCTCCTCTGATATGCTAATCGACTTTAATGCTATATGTGAAAAGGTGAAACATACCAGCATCAACCATACTATCAATGGTTGGAAAACGCTTTCGTACTCGAATACTAATATCACGAAATACAAAAACTTGCGTAAGGTATAGATAACGAATCAAAGTTTGACGGAGCCACTTTGCTTTTTCATCCTTACCGTGAATGTAATTGGTAATTAATAATGCATATCTGTAATATTTATGTTTTATTAATTATCAATGAAACAATACTTTTTTGCCGCTCTAACAGCAGTTATGAAAACTATTCTTTAATAATTTTAAGCTGGAAGCGAGAAAAAAGAAAAAGGAAAATATACGATTCTATATAGCCCATATTAACGAAAATATGAGTCCATCGTGATAATATCGTATCAACAAAGAAGCCAAGAATAAAAGTGGTTGGTATGTACTCTAGTCGTGTATCGAAATAATAGGCCAAATTTCCAAAAATGCTGAAATGAATTAAATTAAGGAATTCGCAAATGGTGACAAACAAAATTTTGCACTTTAATTCTTTGTATTAATACATAAATAATTGTGAATGAAAATTGTAAATTCCAATGAGTTTCTTTTAATTTAATTAAAGCATTTTAATATGTATTTCATCTCACAAATCAAAGGTAAGAGAGATAAATACGTTTTTTGTTGAGCATCAAGAACCGATCGATAAATAAATGAAATGATAAGGAAGATTATAGTCCAAATTAACAGTTCTTTATAGATAAGTTTCCAAACGCTGCCTTTCCAGCGGAATAATACACGTAGAATTGCTAAAGATGATAAGGATGCTAATTCGAAATGATATGGTACTGTCATTGACAGCTTACTTATCTGAAATTACTCGTTGATAAGACTAATCCATTCATGTTGATACTAACAGGACAACAAACAAGATCGAAATTACTGTTGATAATTATTTAGTGATAATAGACAAATGAAGGCAATGACTGCTGCATTTTCAGTAAAAATTAATTGGTACAGTTAAGAATGTACTTCATTGATTTATTTCCTGATTATATCATTTTCAACATTTTAAATAGCTAATTGATTTCTTAGATTTTTATATCTCAGTTACATAGTGCTTAGCGAGTTTAATAGAGGAAGTTTATTTTTCGACAAAAAAACTTTAAATTTAATCTAAATTTATCTAGTGTGATATCAAAATGTCTAGAATGAATCCTGCCTAGTAGGGATGACTTAATATTAAAGCTAAAATGAAATCTATTAGCTGTGGAATATTTGTACAGCGTGTATAATTGTGTAATGTATGTACATAAAATAGACTAATTTATATCAATCAATCAATCAATCAATTCAAAAGTGTAATTTTCAATTGCAAAAGTAAAAAAAAGTTTGAACTAGATATATTTTGGCATAAATGTTTCGTTTGTTTCATTTTTATCACATATTTTGCAGTATTTCACTTGTTAAGGCTAAAATTTCACATTGAATTTTTTTCAGGTTGCAGTGTGTTTATTTTCACTCCTAATCATACATTGCTTTATATTTTTAGGATTTCAGTATGGAATACTAAAAATTCCTACATAACAAAAGTGATTGATATCAAAAAGTTTGATGCAACTTTATCATTCTTTATCACTCATTGTCTAACTCAACCCATTATTTGTAACTTTTGCGGTAAATAAATTGATTTTGTCATGCTATTCATCTCTTCTGAATCTTTTGACATGTAAAAAATACGAAAATTACTTAATGTATTTTAATACAGTGTTAATTGCATTAAATATAAATGCATCGAGTTTTTAAGTTTAAATTCGCTTAAATTTTTTACTTCTGATTTTCTCCAACTTCTTCAAGTTAATTTAGATCACAAGCACTTCTAAATTTAATTCTCAGATTAATTTAGATTAGAAAAAAAAAAAAACACATACATGTAATACAATGATACTTTTAATAGTTTTTTTTTTTTTTTTAATTCCGTCTTTCCTTCCCTTTCTCTCTCTCTCTCTCTCTCCCACATACACACAAACACACACATAGTGGCTTAATTTCGTTTCATTTTTACATATAATTACTTAAATGAAATTATTAAAATTAATTAAATGGTTGAAAAAGAGCAAATAATTTATGATCGATGATACCGTAAAAGGATGAACAAGCGAATTACAGTTTCTTTTTACATACAAACTTTGCGGATATGATATTACAATCGACATCATCCCACTTATTGTCAAAGATACCGTTGAAATTTACTACAACACAATTCACATTTGTTCCACAACAATTATTCGGCTGTTCCGGACGCCATTTTGTGTAATTGAATTCTGTATTATTATCAATCCAACGCCAGCTATTATCATCTTTAAACAATCCAATCAAATATGAATCGTTTTTGACCAGTGCTGAAGAATTTGAAATTTGATAATAAATGGTGAAATTTTTTTGTTTTTTCTTTGAAATAAATATTGATTATATGGTTTCGTTCTTTTTTTTTTGTTTTAGACAGTTATTATTTGCTGCACTAATGAAGTTCGATAAAATTCATCTGATAATTTAAAATATTTTTGAAAAATTTCCAGCTAGACACATTTGTTCTTTTTCAACACTAACTGCAAGAATAAAACGTATGTGAAGGTTAATAAGCATCATTGTGATAATGTGAAAAGAAATAACATACTACTGATAAATTCCATCTCGTCATAATCAGTAACAGACGTTAAGAATGCACCATTTGTGGAACATGTTGAAGATGCATCATAGTAACTGGTTGAATTTTCACTCTAAACTTTTTCAATTCAAAATTTCAGAGAAATTAAGCAATCATTAATCTATTGAACAGTTTAAATTTTCAATTTAACCAAATTGTTTAGCCAAAAAAAAAAAAATCATTTCAAAATGATTAAAGAACATTAAAAACAAAACAAAAATATTTAAATTTTTAAATTATTTCTCCAAATTTTTTTTTTTTTATTTTCCGATGCATATTACTTATAAGATCAGCATTTGTTTTGGAATCACTCAAGAATAATCTATAAAATATCTCTAGATCCCAAAACATCAATTTAACACTATTATTTTGCCAAAATTAAACACTTTTTTGATTTTTAATATTTACCTAACCGATAACTTTACATTAATTACTTCAGTATAATTGTTCGTAATTATTAAAAAATAAATTTAGAAAAGTATTTTTTATCTTTAAGGAACTTACCACGAAATAACACGAATTTGTTTTTGCGAAATATGACCATTTCTCCATGCAAAGATCTGAAAAATAATAAAAATATTACTGAAATTTATAAAGCTTAAATATTTCTTCCATTGCTATCATTTTCTATTATTTATTCATAAATATATTTGAAAGGCTATAGCGAATTTTGCAAAAGAAGAAAAAAAAAAATTTTACAAACCAATCAGTAGTAGCACATATTTCCTTCTGTAATTATAAGATGATACTAATAATTTTCTAGAAATTACTGATAATTAGAAAGTAAACTTTTACTGATGTTATCCAAAAAAGTGGAATTGGTAATTTCTGCTAAAGCTTTATTCGTAGCAGTATCTCCTGATACCGTCATCCGAAGTGTTTGTAGTAAAACATCGGTTGCATCGCGAATTATTTCGAGAAGTTTTTGAAGATCTGATCTCAGTGAAGATCTGTCCGAGATGAAAACAACATTTTCCGTATTTCGCACAGGAAGCATTTCATCAGCTGATTTCATCCCATTTATCGCTTCCAGATAATTTAGACATGTTATATTATTCAAATTCACACTGAACTTATTTGATTCAGTTTCAAAATCTAATTTTCTTCTAGCTTCTGTAGTGATAACATCACTCTTATCAGATTCTAATGTATCGTTCTGTGTTGCATTTTCTAGCGGCAATGATTGCATCGAGAGCAAATTGTTAATTTCGGTCTGAACAGATACAGCAAAGGTGAAATTTTCACTTCCTGCAACAACAAACTGATCCATGTTCGTTAAATTTAAATTTGCATCCGATGCTGATGATAAAGCGTTGGAATTCCCAAATCCAAAAGTCGTTGAATGTGTAGTAATTTCGATTGAGTCAGATTTATTTGTCAGTTTATCATTATTTAAGGTTTTGTTAAAATTACGATTGACTGCTACATCCGTGCAGTTTTTGCTTGAATTTATCAGACACAGTTCTGTCAAATTTCCAGAAAACTCTTCCAATCCGATCAGATCTGCGACAGTCAGTGAAGAAGTATTATTTGAATCCGATCCGCCTAAAAAGTAGATAAGAATAAATTAATTTATTGATCAGCTAGATTGCTATTTTTGCGAATATTATTCGACAAAATTTGTTTTTTCCTTGAGAAGTAGAATTAGAAAAAGAAAAAATCCTAGTGGAAGAAAGATAAAATAATCATGATCACTGCTGCTATCAGCTTCCCTTATAGCTATTTTCAATTTACAGTCAAAGTTCTTATCAGTCATTGTTTTAAAAAAAATAATATCAAAATTCTTTTTTTTTAATTATAAAGCAATTAAAGAAAAAAAAATGAATTGACCGTTCCTCAATAAGCAATTTTTTACTCTCTGTAAAGAAACAATTAAAAAACTACGAGAAAAAGAAAAGAAAAACTAGCTAACCAGAGGAAAAAGTAAGATATATCGGAGTGAAGAGCATGAAAACGAGGTGAATGGCGTACCACCACATGTCAGCTTCTCAAATTTTCGACGATGAATTTGGATGAAAAATGAAATTTGAATTGCGGTCGGCTCTTATAAAATATTGGATGAATTTCATTAAAAAAAAGAATTATTTACTTTTAAGATATTAGAGAATAATTTTCACTTTCTGACACGAACCGTAACAAAACCATTCATAACCAATTTAACAATGAAGTTATGTTTTTATCAAATTTATTCTTTCCTTTTAAATTTAACATACAATTATGAATGATATCTTTTTTTTCTTTTTTTTTTTTTCGCAAACAAAAATTGGGAATGAAAATTTGAAGAGAAAGAGTGATATAATTAAATGATTTGATTACTTATTGGGAAGGCTCTTACTGACACCAAATTTTTACTATAACTCATTTTATGACGCAATATGTCCTTCCATAAAAAGAAAGAAATGATGAGAAGATGGCACTACTTGGATAAAACTTTTAGCAAACAGTTTTTTTTTTTTTTTTTTTTTAGAAATCACTTTCTCTAGATCTCTAGAGATACTTCTCTTTCTTTTTTTCTTTTCTGCATATGCGTTTATTTCAATTTAATTTAAGATATAAGTTTAGCCAGGTTTTATCAAGTTAAAATTTCAAAATGAATTGAATTCGATTAGTTGTATGATTTTAGCAAACTTTATAATTAATTGTTGCTTCAAGTAATATTCATGATGAAAAGTTAGTACTAAGTAGATGAAAGTTTGGTAGACATTGTTTTAAAAAACCTTTTTGAATAAAGATATTCCTCCTTAAATTTAAATCCATTTTAAATACTGGCGATGAAATTCGAAAAAAAAAATTATTTTAAATAGGAAAAAAAGTTAAAATATATTAGTCCAGTTAAGTATAATCAAGTTAGGCTTCAGTTCATACAGATAACTGTTATAAATCGCTTAATTAAAGCGAGATAATTAAATTGGTAGTGATCATGCTTCACAAAGTAGTATTTTTGACATAGTTTTTAGCCTAGCCTTTTAACTGTCCTTTTACTGCTCTATGCCAAGGACCACGACAGAAAGTTTCCTTTTCCTCTATTTTATAGAACTATTTAATAACACATTACATATCAAGGTAAGTTTGATTGAAAAATTCAAACTAATTTTCGAATTTCATCGACACTACAAATCATTCTAGGCGAATTTTGATGTTAATTACACTTCAGTAGATTCTAGACGAAACGTCTAGGATTTAGCTCAAGCATTTTAGCAGATTCAAGACGATAAGACAAGTAAACCTTGATGGCATGCACTAATTTATTCTTTATTTTTCTTTCTTTCCTTTTTTTTTTTTCACGAATAATTATATTTAAATCATAATTCAAAGAAATTAATTTTAGATTATACTATCAAACAAACCATTTCTAACAATTGTACAAGCAATAAAATGAAACAGTGTCAATCTTTCATATTATATCATTAATGATTCTCAGTTGGCAAATTTTTCCATCTTAATAAAAAAAGAATTAATTAATTAATTAATAATACGCAGTCATGATAAATTTAAATCCACTGAAATTGTTTCAAACGTATCGTTCAAATTTATACACAGCCCACTGTCACTCAATTCAGCATTTATATATCAGCTTATATCTTTCTCTATCGTTATTCATAATATCCAACTTTCTTACTGTTTCTCATACGTCAAAATACAAAGTCTATTCTCTTTTTACTTACGTAATAATAACTACACTTATTTACGCCTACACATAATAGATGAAGGAGTGAACGTATTTAGTACGTCATTTAATCCCCATGATCATTTTTTCTTAATTAATCAATCAGAAAATAAATTTAAGAAAAAAAAGAGTATTAGGTGGGATTGAAATTTACATAGTAACCAGTCAACTTGATGTAAGCTCATTGAAATGAGTTAAGTTGATAGGTGTTGATGGCTGTGTGAGTTGTGGCCGTTTGTTTTATTTCTTGGAGAATTGGAAAGGAATATCTATCTGTACGTTTATTTATTTAGTTATATATGAATTGTACTGTTGGTTGTTGAAATTTTAATTTATAAATGTATGTCAAAATTTGATTTTTTCTTTTTTATTTTAAATTATTTACTGAAATATTTAGGGGTAGCAAAGTTTGTTCATTTTGCCATTTTGCTTTTTTTTTGTTACATTTTTTCTTTTTTTTTGCAGTACTGGAAAAAAAAGAAATTTTCTTCCTTGTGAAAAAATGCTGTCGCATGTCGAATTTAAATAAAATTATACTCGAGGAGATTTTTTTTCTTTTTGCAATTCGAGGTATTCTATACTGGAATCATTTGTGTCAAAATAATAAAGAAAATGATTGATAAAGTGATAGATAATTTGTATTTGGGCGATGTGCAAGATGTTATAAATGAAGATAGAGTTGGTCTACTCAAAATGGATTTAAAAGTTTGTGTTTTTTTATCCTTGTTTATAAAGCATATATTTTCTGTCCATTTTGAAATTTATCCTTTAAGATAGGTTCCTTAAATTTAATTATTTTCAAAAGTCACCCTTTAGATCCTGATTTTCTTCGTGCTTTGAATTTTTCGAACTTGTAACATTCTATGTTTTTTAAAAAAATTTTCATGTTATTTGCAGCAATTTTCTAGCGACGACAGCATTGAGGGTTTATAAACTTCAAAATTCTTTTAGTCACTCAATATGTTTTCAGATTACTCACATTCTTACAGTAGCAGCAGAAGGTATTTCCGTGGAAAAACAGATCGATGGAATATGTTATATGTTTATCTATGCATTTGACATCGCTACACAAGATATGTTTGCCGGAAATTTGTTAGGTACTTTTTTCAACTATAATTTCTTTCGCAAAAGGAGTAATGCTGGATGAAAGTTGAGAGACATTTCATGGCCTAAGTTGGTTTTCCTTCGTAATTTTTTTCTGTTATTAATTTAAAGTTAAAAGTCAGTGAAAGATTTTGAGTAACATAGAAATTGAAGTATAAAGTGTAAGGTATATTATATGCAGTTATGTATGCATTCTCATTACCTAACATCGATTTCTTTTCGTTCGCATCACATAATATAGACATATGTGTGTTACAGCCAACTCGATAACCTACATCAGTACAAGTACTGAGACGAGTAATGGACGAGCTCTTGTACACTGGTTAGATTTAGTTTCTGAATAACATAACAGATTGATCTATTTGTATATTTTTTTTCTTTCTTCTCATCTTGCATTTCGTTTGATTTAAACTGATAATATTCATTATGCATAATTAACGTCTTCACATTGTCCAAAGTGGAAAGTTCCCATATCTGTAATATAATCCTTTTTTTTTTTTGTGATACCTTGTGAACAACTTTTTTTTAGCATATTCGCTGAAATAGAGTGTAACTGAAGAGATCATTTAATTAAATTTTATGTTGCTGTTCAGATTGAAGTAGTAATCATAAGGTTAACTTATGAATCATATCACAAGCAATTTTCTAGTGAAGCGGGCATATCACGTTCAGTGTTTATTGTTGCCGCTTATTTAATGCAAAAATTTCAATGGTCAGCGGCAAAAGCTGTTGAATACATACAAACGATACGACCAATAGCGCAGTAAGTCTACTGTACCTTATAGCAATTCGCATTTCATTAAATTTCATGACTCATTGAGCCTGCGTCAACAGCTATCTTTAAAAGGCCTGTAAATTATCGTGACGTATTTGTTAGGCATTTTTTTGTGGTAGTTTTTTCTTAATATGATTGTTTATTCTTGTGGATATCGGCGAAAACAAGAAAATTTTTTTTTAAATCTATATTCAATGAGTTTTAATGTTATGGAAAGCTTGATCCAGACCAAACGATGGTTTCATTCGACAGTTACGAATATTTGAAAGCTGCCATTTCGTCGCTGATATTCAAACTGTTTCTCAGTCTTCATTATACAAAAAATGGTTGCTTGATATTTCTTCAGCTGATAGAAATTGTTAGTAATTAGTAATTATATATAAATTTTTTGTTAAGTTAGTCTAAAGAGGACTTGATAACTTCGAAAATAGTATAGACCGTGAAGAAAATGGACGTTTTGGTGCAGTCAAGCAGCATCGAGAAGAGAACTACTGTGATTATATTTAGTATTTTTCCTTGACGTGCAAGTAAACACCACTAATAATTGCAAATATTAAACTATTAATAGAAAATCTAATATGATTCCATCTACAATAATATTGGATTTCCAACTGCCGTAGCAGATTTGGCGTAATTGAATGGATTATTTAGCGTTGTGTATTACATTTGATATGGACGAAAAGTCACCCGATTCGGTCGATTCCATGAGTGTCAAATACCGATGTCGTAAATGTAGGAAAATTTTATTCAGCGATAGGTGCTTCACGAGGCATAAAATATTGATATCGCATAATGTTACCGGAGATGTGATGAAAGAACCAGTGGATTGTGGTTTCGATTATTTAATTTCGCCCATGACATGGATGTCTTTGAAGGAACATCGAGGAAAAGTAAGCCTGGATTTCCTTGAGATGAAGAACAGTTTAACAAACAATTCAGTCTTTTATTTTTTGAAAAGATGGATTGTTGTCAGATTCCAAATTTCAAGTTTTAGAAGCAAGCTTGAAATTTTTTCAAAATCTTATTGCGCGTAATGAATTGGTACAGGTGATGCAAAGCTGGGAAAGCTTTTTGTGAAATAATTTCAGATTTTTTGTTCGTGCAGTGAAAAGTTAGGACATTATGACTGGGGAGGACGCGTATGCAAAGGAGTGAACGGTAAACAGTGTGGGACAGCTGGTGAGTTTCATTGTATGTATTCGCGGCAGATTAATACAAACTAATACTCTAAAGCTCTGCGATGATATTAGGATAAGGCTTTCATATAACTATCCCTGTCCCTCCCTTGTCACTTCTTTTAATGTGTTGGCAAAGAACGCGAGGGATACCAAATGGTGTCAGTTGCTAATTGATATGTAATAATACGACTTGAATGAAACCCTATTCATTTGATTAGAATAACTAAGGAATCTTTTTCATTAATATTTCTTAATTTGTGGAAAACTTCGATTTCCCGCATATTTAACACATGTGTTATATAGTACGACCATGGATTTATGTAAATCGGAACAAGATCGATCGAGTTGTAGAAGCAAACCAGAATGTGCGAGGTCTTATGGACAGTATCATTATAAGGCCACCGAAACTTCCTCATGCATAGTATGTAGCCAAGTTTCATGATAAAATTGAAGAAACTTAGCCAAGTCATAGTGTATAACGCAGTTGCAGTACGAGATTCGATTATACTTGATTGGAAGCTTTCTTTCATGTTTTGAAGGTGTATATACTTTACGCATATCCTTCATCTTTAATAAAATCCATGAAGTAAAAATTATAAATTGTATGCAATTTGTATGTTAAAAAATTTGGACTAGTAGAGAAGCGAACACAAAAAAGAACGCTTTCTATATTCAAGCTTCTTTTTCCATCTCGATGAGCTTTTTCACACCATCGTACATTTGTTTTACGGCCTCAAATTCTGTCAGTCCAAGGCGAGCCTTATTTGAAATATCATAAACACCATCTGCTGATTCCGAATGTTCCCCATGAATACCACGTATCTTAAAAATGCATAGCAGACAAGAACAGTACGGTTTGAAAAGGATCATAATAAAATACAATGGAATGTATGAATCCCCACTGCTCGTAGAAGTTCTTTTAAATAAAGTCTCTGTCTTGTAACTAATGTCAGTAAGTCAGGTCTACCTAAAGTATTGGAATTTAAGTTCTGACTAGTAAAGAGAAGCCGTATCATGAGATAAAATGTAATAGGTTTACTGGGACATTGAAAGCAAAGCTCAGGTGATTTTTTTCCCACTTCAGAAGACTATCAGAGAAAAAAAAGTCATCTATGAGCCTATCAATTTGAACTGGTAATAAAAAGAAAATACACTCAAAGAAATAAAGCATACCTGCAGCTTGAGTTCATCACATATTTCCTTGAAATTCGGCTTCCCACTAGTCTTCGGAAGGCGTATATGTACCGACGCTCGTACAGTAGTACCCAAATTTGTTGGACAAAAGGTAAGCCAACCGAGACGTGAATCTCTTGAAAATGGTAAACTCTTTTCAACAGCCCTCAAACCTTTAATGAGTCGTTCCAATACCTGAAATAGTGGAATAAACAAAAAGGAAAGGGTTACGATTGCAGAAGGTTTGACTGGTCGAAAGGTGCAGCTAATCTGCAAAAGAACTAGCCAAGAATGCAAATTTAATTTGGTCAGAGGAGAGTTCACCACATTACAATTTTAAAATTATCGTGATGCGGCGATTACAAGCGGGATATTCACATGTGAAATTTAATAGAAGTCTACATCATGGCAGCCAATAAATAAATTAATAAATTAATCGACTTAAATTCCCTTTACTAGATTATTAAAAATATTGCTTACTTGTCCAACATTACCACCTTTTTGCATGGATATTATACGTAGATGGTCCTCTTCATTAATCCACATCAAGAAAGTTTTATTCTCATTGTGATAAATACCTCGTCCAGTTGGCCAGTATCGACAGGCATTTGCAGCTTGTAAGAACCTGAAATTCTCGCAGTACCATGACAGCCATCAAACAAGTGAATCGATTTAAATTCTTTTTTTTTTTTTTTTTTTTTCACTAGATTATTAAAAACATTCGCTTACTTGTCAAACATTACCACTTTTTTGTATGGATATTATACGTAGATGGTCCATGAAGATTGACTCTCCCTCTGAATATTTATTCCAGCGGCTGAATCAACCAATTGCTAGGATAATTCAACTGAAGAACTAGTTGTCGCGTGTAGATACACATGACATTCGTTCATTCAAAAAATGAGGGAAGTAATGATTTTTCAGGATTTATGGCAGTTATTTTGCAAAAAAAAAAAATTACAAATGCCTTTTTAGAATCATTACTACCTGTCACCTTCTTTGAACAAGAAATGGTCTTCAATAAGTTGCTTCTGTATATCTTTCGTCATTCCTGTTAGGGGATAGTATGTTCCTTTCAGTTCCGGATCCGTGAGTCCACACAGTACTTTTCTCACCTGGAATTATGACCCGATAACATTTAATTCACAGTACAAATTTAAAAACTATAATTAGAGATCAAGGGTCAAAAGTTACTTTATCTTCCATTTCTTTGTAGTTTTCCTCCGTAAGACACGGATTAAACGGATATTCTTGAAGTGAACGTCCACAGCGTATTCTGGTTGAATTAATGTATTTTCCTTCAGGATCCAGATCAGTGAGCAAATTTGTTTTCTCTATAAATGTCTTTTCTTTAAAATGTCAGTCTTTTCAAATGCCTTACTTCTCCAACTTTTACTATTTCATACAGTATCCAAACGAAAAGATACCTACTTTCGCCAAGATCAGTTTCTGGTTGTTTCTGGTTTGAGCCGAAGCCATTATGATATTCTTCAATGATAGGATCAAATAGAGACTTGAAAACAGAATAAGATTCGGCATCTGGCGCATATACACCAACACCAGAATCAAGATTAGCTACACCTGCATGAAAAAGAAATGTGAAATATTCAAGACTGAAACATACTTAGTTTAATATTAATATTCATTTCATTTCCTCACTATTATTAATCAATATCCTTGTAATTAACATTAATTATAGGAACATCCATTATATGTTAATATTGCTTGTATCCATTGTATTAAATAATATCATCATATAAGGAAGCAATTCATGCAGCAATGAACACCTCATAATTACCATAATAATTAACAGTTATGAAAATAAGCTATTCAGAAACCCACACTTACTACTTCGGCACATAAATACTCTCGTTACATGGATGTTTCCTAAATACTTTCCTTAAAAACTGAAGCATAAGTTAAACTTACTTTATCATTTAGACACAACTTTTATATTTAAAACTGTACTGAAATGTCGTAAAACTGTCAAAGTTGCTGTGTTATTTTTAGGAATGAATCAAACTCAAAAATTACAATACTTTTTGGTATGATAAATAAATCTGTCCAGTCCATAAGTAATACTTTCTTCTCCTAATTATCACACTTTTATGCATTTATTTGTAAAGGAATAAGAAAACCAACCGGATTGTATGACATCTAGAAGTGTTGCACCAAGTCGAGTCTTTTTATCTTTTAGCTCATTAACAACATCAATTGATAAATGTTTTTTAAGCAGCGAATGACAATCTTTCGCTTCCTAAAATTTCCAATTATTATTCAACCGTATCATCAAGAAGTTGTTAGTTATTTGTTGGTGTGGCAAAAAAAAAAAAAAAAAAAAAAAAAGGGAAAAAATGATACAATTTGGTAAATAGTAAAAAAACCGTAATGAAATTTCGAAAAAATATAAAGTTCGAAATAGTTTTTGTATCAAATAAGCAGCTTAAGCATTCCACCAAATATTTGGCTGTATAAGCCTGTCTTGTTCGAAAGGAAAACTGGTCTTCAAATCGTTTTCTGGTAATCATCTTTAGCATATTTTCATAATTATTCACAAGACTATCTTTTTAAGAATGCTTTAAAACTTTTAGATAATATTTAAATAAATGAGTAACCCAAAGTTCCGCAAGTGCATATATATATGAATAGAGTAATAATAAAATGCTACGAAATTTCAATTATCACAGAAACACTTCCGTTTCTTTGCAGCTATCAAATTTAAACGAAAATATTAAAACAAAAGTGAGTTATTTGACAGGAAAAAAAAAATGATAGGAAAAGAAGGAAAAAAAAATCAATCCTTATCAGTGGAGAGTGAAAAATGATAGCATTAAAGAAACCTGTAATTTGGAAAAGCTTTCTTCGATTTTCGCAATAACATTCGAATCTGCCATAACTGATACTAAACTGAAAGACTGAAAAAAAGAAAGAATATTTTGTAAACTTTATTAAAAGTTAATTGAAATCACAACTATTAAATCTTAAACCTCCACAAAGCTAAAATCAAAGAGAGAGAGAGAGAAAGAGGAGAGGAGGAAGGAGGAGAGGGAGAGCGGAGGAAAGGAAGGGAGAAGGAGAGAGAGAAAGAAAAAAAAAAGCTGAAACTAAAGAACTTTAATTTAATTTATCGATAAGGTGTCGTGATAGTAATGTTGGTACCGTTTTGAAGATCGCTCGTTACAAAAGTTTATCGAACGATTGAGCGGTGTGTTTAGTAATTTAAACTTTTTTAACTAGTGATAATTTTTTCTTTTTCTTTTTTTGGGAAGTAATATTATTGGTAATTAATAATAAATGAAGTAGCTCTGCCAATTTTTTAATTTTAAATCAAAATCAGTCCTGCTAAGTTTTTAATTTTAAATTAAAACAAATGTCTTGTCAAATTTCCAGCGTGAAATTGGAATGAATTGTCTATTTCGTTTGCAGGAACTCTCGAAGAGTTCTTTCATAGTGATGAAATGTTAAAACAAGAGCAAAAAGTATTGTTGATATTTTTTTTTTTTTTAAGCTTCATTCGTTTTTAAGTTAAATTGAAATATTTTTGAAAGTTCTAGGCAGTTCTGAAAGGTTTCTTCAGGATAGTAAGATAAATAGTAAAACAAAAAAAAAGAAGATCACTCATAATATGAATTTTGCAAAAAAAGAAAAATTAAATTTTTAAGAGTGCTTGAAATAAAAATGGGGAAAAAAAACAGTGAAGATTCTTGGGATTTAAACCAAATCAAAGTTGGTTTAATCTTAATTTGTAAAATTTTTATTATAAGTGATAAAAGTTCTGAATTTAAATTAGAAGCGTAGCGATTCTCGCTTAGAAAGAAGGAATTTCTGAAAGATATAGTAGTCTTAAATACTAACAATTTAGACAGAGTAATTAACTAAATTTATAGATCGGAGCTATAAACAAATCCAAACAGTTTCAGGAATTCATCTGATAAAGTGATAAATGCTCAGTTACAGCATAAATTCCACATTCTACAACTCCGAAGTTATGAAGTTATTCTACCTTTTTTTTTTTTTTTTTTTTTTTTCTAACAAAATTCATTTCTTTCCTCTCCCAAATACTGATAATTGAAGCAATGCTCACTATGAGATGACTGATTGTTCACTTCATGCTTTTAAGTTTAATTCATTTATACTGCTCAGTTTGTCGATGTGAAATTTCTTTTGAAGAAGTCTTATCATATCATGTTCTAATCTCAATTACCAAATAGTTCCTTTTTCCAAAAGATGCATTCGATGAAACGATCCATAATTTTTGTTTCAGTATTCCACTCATTTTAGGGAATTCTTATTCTGAAAGCTAATGCAGATAGCATAGCTATGCTTTTTTACACAATGCAAAATTTGTGTATTTTTCAGATCTTTCAGAATCCCTGCTATGAGCATTGAGAAGATCAGATAGGTATAAATCGTATTGAGTATAAAGAACGAGAACATTAATCCTAATTTTATGATTTAAACCTTTTTTTTTTTTTTTTTTAATGCAGCATTTTAATCTTTTCAAGTTGATCAATGTCATAATCATATTTATTCTACATGGGATACCGTATGGAGGGGAGGGAAAAAAGCGGCAACACCATATTTCGCTTTATTTCTTAAGTCTGAAACATTTAACAATTTCTAAATTACTTAATAAAATATGTTAAGCCTTCTGAAAGTATGTTCAAAGCTATTGCAAATATGTTTAGTTGAAATGTAACGATAATTTAACACTAGGATATGAATTTGAATCGTGTACAAGCTATTTCTTAGCAAAAAACATGGCACTCATGTTCAAACTACTGTTAAAATATGTGCTATGTAAGTGCTTTATTGGATGCACTGATGTAAGAAAGGAATATTTTACGCAGTTCTATTCCGGTAAAATAAACAAATATAAAATCTAATTGCGTGCAGATTCAGCAAATCAACAAGAAAATACGAAAAACTAACACTACAGACACTAATTTACTTTCTAATTTGTAGATAATCCCATTAAAAAGCGTTTATTACATAATGAAAGAAGGAGTTGTTTATTATATATGGAAGAAATATGGCCAGTCGTTTCATGATCTCCTCATAATTCTAACTTTTCAAAAAATGCTGTATTATCCTAATTTTATTTGAAAAGAATAAAGAATTGCCGTTTTCCTTTGTCTCTGAACAGGATTTTTTGTCAAAAAAGACAACCAGTGGGACTTGTTGCTCAAAAATTCATTTGGTAGAAACATAACATTTCATTAGAAATAAAATATTTATGACAATGAAGTGAAACAAAAAAAAAAACAACTTATGAGTGCAAAATAAGAAGCTGGCACATACAAATACTGAACTGACTTCAAAATCATTTTTAAAAAAACACTTTTTATAAACAAAACTCCAGGCTTTAAAACCTCGTAATTAAACTAGAAAAAAAAATTAGGAAAATGAACATAGAGAAGTTCAGCTATTTCACTATATCATCAGATCACCTGACTCGTTGACAATCAAACAGTTTATCCCATGATCGACAACTAATCATCGTTATTGATCCTTGCAATCTTATAGGTTTTTGAGTAGTTTGTTGTTTCCTGATTACTGTTGGTATTAATAAGGAGAATTTTTTTAACTGGGCTTCTGCTGGTTGGGTATTCAAACCAAGTTGCCAATAACCTATTTGTCGTATAACATTGTAGAACATCACGGTGTCGGATTCTGTTGCAAAGTTATACAATTTTTGCATTTCCCTGATGTTTTCTTCTATCACCTACAACAATTCGCTCAGTATTTTTTATTATTTCGTAATCATCTAGAATATCTCACCAAGTTATCGCTAGAAGAAATAATACGAATTTTTAAATAGAACCAAACGTAGTCTAAATATCGATAATGCAATTTTTTTCGAGTTTTCTGTCACCAGTATATCAGCGTTGTGAGAATCATTCGAAGTAAGATTGAAGGGAATTTTACTCACTGCGTGCTGATTTTAAAACATAAATAATAAATCGGCTCAAAGGCATTACACTTCCAACCCATATTTCCTCTCTCCCGTATCACAGAGAAAGAAACTTAAAAACAAAAACCAATGGACTAAAAAAAAAATGACGGCAACTTAAAAACCAAAACACTTACTTTTTGCTTTTCTTCCGTGCGATCTTCGGCTTTAACTGAAGCAAACCGAAAATTAAGAAGTACGGCTGGCAAAGAACTATCAACAACGATGACATCTTCCGAATGATCTATTTCCTCAAATGTTTGAAAATAAATGGTGAAGAGAAAAATTAAGAACCTATAGATTAAATTCTTACGCTACAAAAAAAAGGAAGCAAATTTGACGATTTTGAGTTGCAAATAAACGAACCTCTATGAGATCCAATTTATGAGAAGGATATTTATTTCTGCCATGACATGCAAAATCCTTGAATAAAAAAAACGGATTTGTAAGTCGGTCAGAAAGGCGCACAAGGGCATTTGGATAATGTACAATGTGTTCCATGAAATTAAGACCCTCTTTGTTGTAAAGGAAAACTGCCGGAATAGTAATGTCATCTTTCATGCTCTGATCGCCGGACATTGCAAACGGTGGTAATACATCGATACTTGTACCAATAGTATTGTCTATAACGCATAATTTTTACCGTCAAAACTAAAATTAGTTAGAAGTTAAAAGGAAAAGAAAAACAAATCAGTACCGATAAGTTATTGCAAATTGCTTCTATCCTATACTATTGTCCCTTGAACCGCGTCCATTTTTATATTTAGCATTAAAAATTATAAATCTATAAAATAATTTATAATTTTGTTCATGTATCACAAAATAACTTCGAATAACTATTTCCGAGAATTCTTAATAAACAAATAAAAGAGCATTAATAAAAATTATTCCAAAAGATGAATTAATATTGACAGTAGTTTCTAAAGCTTTACCAATAATTATGATACCGACAGCACCACTTTCTTGTGCGTAACGTGCTTTTTCCTGAAACATACAATCCTGCCGCTGAACTATTGCAATACGACCTTTCATCCTTGGCGCGTTCGTCAACGGTCCACAAGCACGAAAAGGCACAGCGATCTGTACTTCTGCGATTACCTTAATGAATCATAATGATATGAAAAAATAGTTTCTGGCAAAAATAAACAAACGAATAAATAATTAATTAACAAAGAATTTAAATGTAAGATTTCGCCGCCTCTTATTACAGATACTGCATTGTACTCTACAGTGCAGCCCTCTTGATGAGATATTTCTCAGAAAAACGACCTTGAATTATGCAGGAGAAGGGCAACTTACTGCTCTACGATTCAGGTTCTGGCCGAACTGAGCAGGTGCAGCTCGCCAGTGTAAGCTTCCAAATATGGGCTGTGACACAATCTGGACAACTCGTTCATCATTTAAACCTCAAATAAAGAAAAGACGAATGTATTATTCTCACAGTTTCAACAGATTAAGAGATTCAGCTTCGAAGAGAGCATGAATATTAATTAAAATAACCAAATATAATCGAAGGATTGAATTTTAATTTGGGGGAAAAATTATTAATTTATATAAGGGATAGAAAAGGCACCTTTTCAAACATCCCACGGTTTATATTTATCTTTTAAATGCTGGATCAAACTAATTCTATCAATTATGGTTTCTATGACAAAATCATAATATCATTATTTCTTTTGGAAGCAGCAAAGTAATGCAATTTACTGGAAAACGAACCAAGTCCATGTTTTTCCGAACTTGCTATTGCGATCATTTCTTGAATAAACTCACTGCCAAGCGCAGCCCATTCTGGCGAAAGAGCCTGAAAAATCACTTTCAATACTAAATAAAAATTACCAAAAAAGTTGAAACAGGGGATAAAGTCCTTTTTGTTGAAAAACAAAGTTAAAAAAATATGCTAACAATTACAAGTCACCTTTGTAACAAGCAAAAAGGCCATTATTCTATCAAAGAGAAATAAAAAAAAATAAAATACGAAAATTTGCTAAACATTTAAAAGAGAAAATTCTCATCAGATGAAAACACTTACATAACCGCTAGAAAAACTGATGAAGCAAGAGTTAACACAAACAATGTGAAAACCACAGCAAGTTTTTCTTTTATTGGTTAGTGAGGAAATTAAAAAAATTTCGATTTTGAAAACACTCAATTATAATAACATAACTATTTTAGCAGAAAGGTCATTACTGTATAACAGCGATATAAATGAAAGTATATGTGGAAAAAATTTTTCGATTTTATTGATCTTTTAAAAAGAAAAAAAAAAAAAAAAAAAAAAAAAAAAAAAAAAAAANCACTGGGTAAGCGAAAGCGAAATGAATAAAATGAATGTACAGAGGAAGGAATATTTCGAAAATATGAAAATTTAATACCAAAACTGCATGATATGGATGAATATATTAACTGCACCATATAACCTGCTGCTATTACTACATCGAGTAAGAATGCGAAATGATGGTTTAACAAAATATAGAAATTAATTTTCGAAATTAGATTTCGAAAGAAAAGAAGTATTTGATAGGCGATTAGAAAATATGAAATTTCTTAATCAGAATTCAAATGGGCATATGCATGCATTACTTGGAAATAATTTTAGATTTGAATCTGATGACAAAAAAAGAAAAAAGTTATGCAATCACGCAACTAAAGGTGGTGAGAAAGTGTTAATGAACATTATGTCGAGATGCGTAAAAGTAAACATTTCCTTGTTTAATCTGCCCGTAATATTTAATATGTAGAAAGCTCTCTTCCATCATCACGAAAATAAAAAATTTTGAATGAAAAAAAAAAAAAGAAACATTCGCATGCTAAAAACATCATAACAAAATAACAAATATTATGATGGTAAAAAATAAAATAAAATAAAAATATTACAAGGCATAAAGTGATCGTCACACTATTGTGGAAATTAATGCTGACAACAATTTTGTTTTCTTTGAAAGGAAATGTTTGCTTTAAAATAATTGCTCATCGTTGTTAAATTTTTTGAATTTTCCAGTAAAATATTTTGTGGCGCCTAATTTAAATTTTCAAACTGATTCTTCCTAAAAAAAAAAAAAAAAATCAGCAAAAATTCGAAATTTCAAAAGCAGTAATAAAAAGAATGATAATGGAATTTAATTAATATTTCAGCAATAATTTCTCGCAACAATGCAGAAAATTTTTGTTCCACGAGCTAATTATCTGTTTCACTTGTCACTTCACTGTCATCCTCCTCCATTTCCACACTTTCTTCAGCATTCTTCCGCTTGATACTGAGTACATTAGTCGATGATCGCCTTATAGCTACTATACGATAACCACAAACAACAATACAAACGACAATTGCAGCCACAACCATAACAGAAAGCCATAATAGAACAACAAGCATAATCATGGAGAGTAATTGGGTTACGGCAGCATGCGATGGATGAACGATGTAGATATTTGCTTGCTTTTTCACCGGTGCCATATTATCCAACATGCACACACTATTCAACATATTATCACCCTCAGCCAGTACTGCTTCGGTAGTGAATTCATTCGCTTCGCCCTGAAAACAGGTGCCTTTGAACTTAACTTACTTATTTTCCTATTTCCCTTCCAACTATCACTCATCTCTAAAAATATTACGAAATGAGAAAAATAAAAAATAAGCAAATAATTGTTGCAGTGATCTATGACAATTAGTTAATGCAGTACTTAAATCTTCAGGATATAAAATTTGGAAATAAAGGGCGAAGCGGACTATGTATCATCTGTCGTCAATTATTACTTATGTTTTGTAAAAGAGCAAGCAAAAGGAGCGAAAAAACATAGGCACTTCACAATACTCCATGCAAAAACCAATGAGTGAACAATTTTCAACACATTGAATATGCAAATATTAGTAATAACAGGATACCGTTTGCAACACATAAGAATCTATTTCTTTGCTAATCATAGTCGAAAAGAGAAATACTGAATTCCTTTCTCCGAAAAAATCGATGGACTAATTGTTCCAAACCGACCAAAACATACCGATTCCGGTGAGTGAGTAAGATGTACATGTCCATCAACTTGAAATTGCATTTGGATTCCCATTTGTTTCAGTTGCTTCATATGTTCGGCATTTGTTGCACTAAACGACCATGCACTCAGACGTTTTGGCCTGCAAAATAAGGCCTAGTATCATGTCAATTAGTGATATCAAAAAGTCGGTTCGATTATTGCAAGGAAATCGAAATTCTAACTGAAGGATGGATCGAAGTAAATTTATTAATAGGAGAACATAATATCACCGAATTCATCGAAAACTGGTAACTACACCAGGTGTGCAGTGAATGAATTTTAACGTAATGCACACAATTGGGGGAACATTTCGACCAAGAAAGATTAAAATCATATCAAGCAACATTGGGAAATGGTATCACAGTTTAAAAAGAAAGAAAAAACCACACCGGCGTTTTATGAACAATGTTATCAGTTGAATTTGTATACCTTGTTGAATCCTTCAAGAATTTCAGCATATCAGAAATGATGATTTTCATCTAAGCCCCAAAGAAAATCTTAGCAAGGTCAGATACTCTAATTTATTAAATGAAATGCCTAACATTCTTGGACAACTGGCGCTTTCAGAATTCCTCGTTAATTCACTAACTACATTTTGCACAACGTGACGTAGTTCTTCCGCGTAAGCTGCTAAATTATCATATTTCTCGTTGATAGTAACCACAGGGCAGGCTGATCGAAATTTTTTAGCCATCAATGCATTTTCATCATCAATTATTTCATCAGGATCAATAATCAGACGACGTGGAAGCTTTAAATATCGATATGTACAAAGTTTTTTAAAGTATCAGTAATAATATTAATTGCCTTCCTTAAGAAGAACAATTAATGACGTCATGTCGTATATGTCATTATCATTGGTAGTCATAAAAAAGATATCGTTGTATTAAAAGGACTAGCAAATCTTGTAATACGTAGTAGAAAATGCAGTATTACCAAGCAAAGAAAAACACACTTTTTCGTTATTATCGGTATCGCCAATTGAAAGAGGGATAAAATGAGCTTCGGTAGTAAGAACATAGTTATCCAAGTCAATGTCTAAATCAGAAGAATCCGTGAAAATCATATACAAATATTTCAAAGTTTCCGATAGCACGAAAGAGTCCATTCTGAAAAGCGGTTTAATAACATACTTTATTTATAAATAAAGTTGAAAGGCAGAAGAATGGAAATTTTTACAGTAAATCAATATTACCAGCACTATCAGAGAGAAAAAAAGTTGTCGGCATTCTTACCGATCCTCATGATTCATTGAGCGAATATCTTTAACAGCAGCAAATCCACATTCAACGCGCAAAAACTTATTCATACTATCCAGAATCTGACAAATGATGGCATTATTTTTTGGAATGAATTCGGAGGAACCAAAATATTTATTATTTGGTTCACATTTAACAAATACTTACATTTTTGGCGACACGTAAATAATGCTCATCCTTCGTTGCTCTATAGAGGAGATATGTACTTTCAATAAATTCTGGTCGAATAGGATGCTGTGCCCAGTGTACTTGCAAATCGTGAGTAAATGCTTCTGGTAAGAATTTGTGTCTCTGAAGTAATACTGTTTTAAGATATATTACAAAATGATAAACAAATGGACATGATGAAGTTTCCAAAAACTTACTTAAGTAAAGCGTAAATAGCTTACACTATGACTCGCTATAAACAACAGATAAAGAGCAGAAGATTTTATAACAGAATCTCTGCATCCTCAATAGATGACCTCAGTTTTAGAGACCGTTGCAGTAGGCCAGAAGATGGGCAAAAAATCTTTGTTGAAAACCAACGATAAACTACCTTGATAACTTGATAAAGAGTTTCGTGAAATTCAATAGCTGCTTTCAAATCACCCTTCAAAACTTGTATGCCAGGCCAAAATGCTAACAATGAATCCATATAAGTTCTAGCAGCAACGGTTGGTTTATGCATATGAACGTCGATAAACAATGGCCCCTTGTTAACGTACCTCATTATAGCGTCATAATGCTATAAAAGACTTTTATAACGCTTTATCAGGGTAAAAACAAACTGATATGGGAGCAAACACATATATTCTAAGTTTCGCAATTAAGTCATTTTCAGAATTTTTTAGCAAGTATAACTCTTGTCGGTATTCACGCCATATGTTATGGAAGTGCTTAATTAATTTAATTATCAAAATAGTAAAAAACAACCTTATTGAAGCGATGTAGGTAACCCTCGTCTCCCAATAAAATATATGCCTTTAAACAGTACTCGTAATAAGAATCAATTCCTGCACCAATACCCGCATCTGTAATAAAAACCCAATTTTAAAGTATTATTATAACCAATATCATCATGCTTCTTCAGAAATAACAAAGATATATGATACTGTTGACAGAATCAGAAATAGAAATACCATCTAAGCGCCACATAATGCATTCAAACTGAAGAATGACTACGAATGTTTTCACTGCAATTTTAAACCAAAAACCGATTTTAACACAAACCTCTTCTTATCCAATCTCCCGAATGTACATTTAACACAGTACCCATTAAATCACTTCCACGATGTCTCTGAGCCCAAAGAAAATCCATTGCTTTCCGAGCTTTTTCCTCATAGATTGGTTTACCCGTAAGTCGGCTCAGTGCAGCAAATTCTAATATCATTGTCCCTCCACATGCTGTACACGTGTCATGTTGTTGCCGAAGAAAATCTAACATTCCATATTTCAGATTTATCTGTAAATCAAACACGAAAACGCTCCCAGAATACAACGACTGAAATTGCAATATTCACCTCCGCTTATCAGTTCTACTCTATCAGTAATAAACCAAAAAAATTTGTGCTTTTAAAACCCCGTGTTGTACAAAATTTAACTTACTCTAGAGTATGGAATTCCGCTAGTAGTATTAAAAGCAGGAAGAAGTCTATCAGCTAATTCGGCAGCCATCTGTAACAACTCGTCTTTATACCAATTTAGACGATTCTCGTCTTTCGATTGGATCAGTTTAGCCATAACATGACCTTTAAAACTTCACATATTTATTTCCTAACAATTAAATGCGAATCGTTTGTGATAAAAACTAACTAGTAACCGCAATATCAATATGACAACAAAACTAGTTATTTCCTAACACTGCTGAAGTACTAAGAGCATATGACGAGTCAGTCAGGTTGGCCAAATTATTAATTGCTCAATAGATAGCCGACCATTCACTTCACCTAAAATCTTAGCCGACCATTCACTTCACCTAACATCTTGAGTACTTTCTGAAACCCAGTGATCTTGCCTGATTTATAATCGAGTTATTACTAACAAATAAATCTCCTAAAACAATAAACAGCTTTCTGGCTTGTACCAAAAAAGCAAAATTCTTAAGCATACCTGATATTAATCCTCCCACCATCCTAATATTCGTTTCAAAAACAGACACAACCAAGTTTGAATCAAAGCGAACATTCTTCACAATTCGTTCAACAGATTTTTCAAATTCCTCTAGTTCACCCAAAACGACTAACGAATCAAGTGAATCGACAAGAGTTAATGAAAAACTGCAATTTTTTATTAAATTATGTCTCCATCCTATAAAATATGAAAAAGGGATGCTGAAATTCACTTAAAATCTTTCTAGGACCAAAAAGTTCGGGAATAAGTTAAGAGCGAACTCCTGTGATTGGGAAATGGGACTAAGAGGGGTGGGAGTCCCAATCACAGATGGTAATACTCTTCCGCCAAAAATCAGGCCGTCTGCCCAAGACAGGAATCGAACCTGTGTCGCCACGGCCACAACGTGGAGTACTAACCACTATACTACTTGGGCCAATCGTGGTAGTCCTAACAATATACTAAGTGGGAACGGAATTGCATAATCTTTAAAACTGAATCCTTAGCATTTGAAATTTCAAAACTCAATTAAAGAAAAACCAAAAAAAAACACAGAAGACTTGAACAATCCATTTGATTCAGAAGACAATTTGTATAATAAAATTTGAAATAAGACATTTTCTGGATCTCATTTTCCTAATAAAATGTAAAAAATGATTTTTTGATAAACAATTTAATTGATGATAAACTCTATAAATTTCGACAGGAAATAGTATTCTTTTTTAACTCCTATTTCAATATCAAACTTTCTAAAGCTGCTTCATTTTTTACGTTCCAAAGTTGTATCATAAAAAATTTTACATTTCATACTGCCGTGAAAAAAAAAATATATTTTCCTTTTACGCCGTAACAATGCCATAACGAACATAAGGAAATACGAAAACAGAAATGCACAAGAACTTCAGGAGCAAGGACGATTTGTTCCAAGTTTTAGATAAATATTTTTTGGTATGTAAGAAATTCACAAATTAATTAATGAAGAGAAACTTACTTTCCTAAAGCATCATCAACATCACCTCGTGGTGGTGTAACACCTCGCTGTCGTCCTTTACATGACAGTGGCATTAACTCATCATGTGGATATGCATGTTTCATATATGAATTATACCCGTGCATGAACATTTCTTTTGCTTGTAACCTAAAAGAACGCATTCTACTTTTTTTTTTTTTTTTTTTTTTTTTCGTGCTACTGATGGGAATAACAAACTTCAAAAAAGTTAAAAGGCCTTATACATAAAATTTTGACTATTTTCTTTTAATATGATAAAAATTATTTAGTATTTTCCTTGAAGAAAGATTTTAAGTAAAAGTAAAAAGATTTTTCAACTCCTCAAAACTATCCAAATCTTAATTCATAGTGACTTCATAGCAACGGATTAAGTAAACTGATCCATATTGATTATACATGAAAAAAGAGTCAAAACAAGCTGAAAAAAAAAAAAAAAAAAAAAAGACCACGCTAACTGGGTAAAAGAGAAAATTATTAAGTTGCTTAAAAGTTGTTTGTGACAATAACACAAACACAGAAAAAACTTTAAAAACTTAAACAAGTACTTTACACCACCAATCTGTTCTTTTGTAGGAATTAACAACACGTTTCCCATTCGAAACAACCTCTTCGTATCAATCTGATTCAAGCAGCTCACTGATTAAGGATTTAAAATTACTTCAGCAAAAGCCGATATTCCAGAAAACTCAAAAGATTAATATATAAAATGCTTTTATCCAGTATTTATTGAAGTAACAGTTCAATCAAAATTACCTGAGTGCAATTCTATCAATATTTTCATTGTTATATGCTGTATCACAGGCCACCAATCCGATATATATATGCATAAAGTATACACTGCACATGAGCTGATCCACTGCAATCCGCCACCTCCATATACCGTCTAGCATATTTAGCTAGAAATGGTGATGCTTTTCGCTATGAATTCAAAAGAAACGAAATTGACTGGATACCAAAGAAGTCAACAGTCAAGTAAATTTAACACTAGATTCACCAATTACGTATTCATAGCGAATTCACAATCCTGAAACTGCCAAAGAATTATTCACCGATAAATGTATACACTTAAAGAAGATGGTTGCGAATAATTCTTATTCCATCTTTATCATGATGTTTGTACATTTTAAATTTCAAATAACCTTTCAGCCTAAACAGTGCTATGCTATCCACAACTAATTTTAAAACAAATCAAATCTATGCCTTTCTCCTAAACATACAGACTTATTATCATACCCTATACTAGCTTTCTCACTAGGATTGTGATCCCTTCTTAAGCTTTTACTTGTTCTGCTTATTCATACCTCTACAGTTACTTTTTCTCTTTTCTCAGTCACTTTACCAGAAATAATTATCAAATTTGATTAAAAGTCTCCCTCAAATACTTCTATACGTTCATCGCCAATCTTATTCGAAGTCCTCTCTAATAAAATGATATTCAAGAGGATCTGTGATATGATTGTTTCCAAAAACGAAAATTCACTGCTTGAAACATCAATGAAACTATAACATAAACAAAATAATCACGTCAAACTGATCAACGATTACTGGTGATAAGTTTTACAACAACATGTAACATCTTTAACAAATCGATCAAAATGTTACGACAGGCTTGCAATCTATTTGAGTCAAAATTAAAAATTGCCAAGGCAAGATTCTAAATTATTCTTTAGCCAAATATTTTGCGAACTTTAAACATTTGACATAAACTTTATACTTTATTATCATAATTATCCAGTAGTTCACTTCAAATACCCAACTGTGAACTCTCTAATTATTTGAGTTAAACATATATTTTCTTCCACAGTTATTCACTTGTTGACTTTAAATATTTGGTAACCAAATTATACAGCTTGAAGAAAAATGCAGCACATATTTAATGAATAAATCCTTTCAAAACCGTTATAGCTTAACGCGAAACAATCAAACCTTGAAAACTGGTAAACTGTCAAATTAATCGTCCTCTTAAAAATGGCATTTTCGAACCTGAAATTGTTGAAATGTAATAAAATAATGACAAAGCAAATACAAATGGTGTATGACAAAAATAATCAATAGAATCCATATTAATGTAATATAACTAGTACAGACAAATTGTGCAAATGATGGAGAATCATAGTTTGGGTTTCTTTATCAAAACTTGTTCCTTTCAACAAAACATTAGCGACAGAGAGAGGGAAAAAGAAAAAAAAGAAAGGGAAAGAAGAGAATTACATATATAGTAGGAATTTGTATTTAAAGCATTTTCAAAGCACACACTTTAAGAGTGTATGCTTTTTTCTTCTTTTTTCTTCCTTTTTTTCTTCTTTTTTTCGTTATAACTTATCTTTATCAATTCAGTAATTAAAAGGTTTGAAAAAAAAAAAAAAAAAGAAAAAGAGAAGAAAGAAAAGCCAAGTTGTAAGTATACGTTATCCGTACTTCGTCACGTGAACCTTTCCATCTACAACAACAGTCAAAATTTAATAATTTCATAAATTTGGAATAAGATTTTGAGAGAAATTCTCCCAAAAATACTTTACACTAATAGTAAATTCGATAGCAAGTTCTGTTCAGTTTAAATTAAATCCAAAAAATATTTTAATTCGTGAATTTCTTTCATCATCTTGCTAATAATCATAAAAAGAAAGAGGATGGATTTTACTTAAGAAATACGAAATATAGTGGAAATATGGCGGAAAGTGATAAATACGATATAATAGCATAGTAATTGCTAACTCTTCCAGCTCTTCTATGCTAGTTTATTATAAATTACTGATAGATTAAAATATATCAGTCGCAGTTGTCGTAGGAACATCGAAATTTACATTAAGTATATTAAGTTTAAATTTCTGTGTTTAATTAATGTAAGTAAAAAGGTTGCAAGATAAAGAAATTAATTAATATATATATTAATTAATTATATATGTATATATATTTCACCGATAATACCGAACATACTGACTTAGAACGATATTATTTGATACTGTACAATTGTATGTGATTTTTTTAGGGTAAAAAAAAAAACTCACAAATCAAACTTTTGTCAATATTAACAAATGTTTGATTTGANAAGGTAAAAAAAAACTCACAAATCAAACTTTTGTCAATATTAACAAATGTTTGATTTGAATAGTATTCTTACGATTAATTTGAAGTCCAAAAACAAAAAAAAGTTATTGACTGCAATAAATCTTTCAGATTATTGATTTTTCGGCTAATATTTTAGCAAAAGTTGGAAAAAAAATTCAAAATTAAAATTCTTAGCTAATTGTTATTGCGATTTCAAAAACCCATTCTCCATAAGATTATCCAATATTTTTTAACTAATACGCAAAAAAACTATTCCATACATCTGTGACCTCTAATCCTAAATGTTATCGATGTCTGCTTAGCTCTTTTTTGTCCTTTTAATTAGCAAGTTTTTCCTTATATTTGAAAAGAAACTTCAAAATTGTCAACAATGAAAGAGGAAGAATATCCCTGAGAACACACTCAGTGGAAAATGTTCGAAATATTGGTAGCTAAAGTTGGTGATTATTTGATTACTATGATGCCACTTTATTGTTGGAACAAACAAAGTAAATCGGCTATAGATAGGTTAAAGTAATTGAACTTATATTATTTAGGGAAGAAAAGCATCTGATCAAACGATTAGTGATTAACACGGTCGTAGAGTTCGAACTATTACCGTTTGAATCAGATGGATATTTTAGGTTTTCAATGTTCAACATTTTTCCCTTTTCAATTTTTTTATTCTTTAAAAATGCTCCGAGTTCAGTTATAACATTCACACGAATCTACCATACGTAACATATATGGTCTTAAAAAAGCGATAACATGTTGAATAAAAAATCAAATAATAATATAAATGAAGACCAAAATGTTAAACTGATGATAATTTCGATATTTTTAGCATTTCAAGCATCGCCGAAAATCTCTTTAAACATTCCTTCTTCCCGAAGAATTGAAACAATTCCATAATCGGTGGTCCACTTTTGCAATTGATTAAGGCCAAACGTATAATTCGAAATATCTGAGCACATTTAATATCATGTATAGAAGCTAATGTTTTCATGCTGTCCATATTCCAATCTTTGTAATCCATGATACCTTGAAGAATGGACGATACCGTCAGAGCATCAAACTCAGAGAGCGTTTTTTCGGGACTAGTTGGTCGGAGGAAGTAATACTTGAAGTCGCTGTTTGTTAATTGTTCCAAATAACACAGCTTCTGATCTGTTCGTTCGAATAAATCAAATACTTTTTTAACGTATTCAGGATCGGTAATCAATTCTGAAGCAGCTTCTGGAAATGTCTTCTGTAGACGCCTCATAATTTCTGCTACTAATTGTTTGTCAACGTCAGCATTTTGTATTGCTTTGTAACCATAGTTATCAAGGACCAGCTGATCCAACTAAAAACAACAAAACTGTAACTGCAGTACAGTTTATAACATAACAGTCAAATAATTTAAAGCTATAAAACGGGAGAGTTTAGGAGAGTTAGGGAAGGTTACTTGATAATGTGTTCAGTAAAATGAGTGAAGCTTATATAATGCAAAAATCATACGACTAAAACATATTGCGTGGAAATTATTGAAGAGTTAATCTACAAATGTACAGTATTTAATAGATTGAAAAATACCATTATATTTCGTTTGCCAATTAAATAAACGTCAAACTTCCTTATCATCTCATCCAGTGTATACAGCTTTGATGAATCGAAGTCCCGAATACCGCTTCCATTTCGACATAGATAATTCAGCACCGCAATTGGTAAATATCCTTTCTCAGTGTCGTAAAATTCCACAAAAGCATCCTATGAGCATATTTCATACGACAGTATTATTAATTTACAAACACTTCAACTTTTTTCTTTCCAGAAGACTTTTCATATTTCGAAACCAATAACTGCAAAAAGAAAACAAGGAGTGAAAATGAACCTTATCACGTTTCGAAAGTTTCTTGTTGTTATTTTTCATCAACAACGGAAGATGAATCCACTCAGGGGAAGACCATCCAAAAGCCCTGCAGTTGAATACTTAGACATAGACTGATCGAAGTAGATCAAATTTTCTCTCTAACTTTTAGTGTTGCGAAATAGTAAACTGATTTGTTTATAACAATAAGCAGCAGTTATAATAAGCATAAATAAAATAAATGAACTGTCAACTAACTATTTAGTTCACAAATCACTCAGTTGCTAAACAAAATTTTTGTAACAACTAATTGCTAACTCGTAAAGCTGTATATGCTTCGAAACAGATGTAAGCCATTCACAGCCACGTATCACATGACTAATCCGCATCTGATGGTCGTCAACAACATTTGCTAAATGATAGGTTGGAAATAAATCTGTCTTCATCAGGATGAAATCCCCTTCATCACTCTTCTGTGTTATTTCACCAAAAATTTGATCCTTAAAATCATTGAGAAAAAAAGATTCATCAAATTACTTCAGAATAACTCAAGCAGAAATGAATGGTGTTTTTATGGAAGAGCAAAGTTGTATCAGGAAGGGGAAAAATGTGGGAGATGCCATTATTAGAAGCTGTAAATATTCCAGAGAAGCCAAAACTTATTACCTTAAAAAATATATCTTTCCGTTTCAATTTGAATCTGATAGCATATTTTTCACCGTTTTCCAATTTCTTTTTAACTTCTTCTTCAGTTAGTCCACGACAGTGATTGTCGTACTTCGGTACTTCATGACGCCTAGCTGCTTCTCGTCGTAACATATCCAAACGCTTAATAAGCTAGAAATTAGGAGTGAGATATGGAAGTTTTAAAAAAGTTAATAACCATAAAATAATGCATAAAAATAATGCATTTCTACTTTTTTTCACTTGAGTCTGAATTTAACAGCATTATTCTAGTTTCAAACACCACACTTACATTTATGATATAATTAAAGTTGCTTAATCAAAAATAAAAACAGTCATCCATAAAAAACTCATACTTCCTCAAATATTTTAATTTCATATTTTAATTTTATCCCACCATACTGAACAGCTATAAGAAACAATTTTAATTTTTTGATTTCCTCGACAAGATAATAAATCCTCTGCATGAAATCTTACTGTTTTCGTACAAAAACATCGATATGCATGGCGACTATCAATCAGTTGTTCAACAGCATTTCGATAAATATCTTTCCTCTCAGACTGCAAATATGGTCCGAATTCTCCATTAGAAGAGGGGCCTTCATCACGATAAAGCCCATACCGGTCTAATGTTGCTTCGATCTGAATCAGAAAAACCTGACCTAATTCACTTGTTCTTGAAGTTAAAATTATTCTTGCAGAAATTACTCCAATACTTTTATAAAAAGCATGAAAAATCAATCACAGACATTCCAAAATTAAAAAAAAAAGAATGAAAAAATAAAAGATTTCTGAAGAACAGGTAATCCTAATCCTCCTTCCTTTCATTTTTTCTCTCCTACTACTCAACCAAATCATTCGAAACTTAAACATCTTGTCAACTTATATGAAAATTTTCGGAAGCTTTAACATATGGCAATATGCTTACCTGCTGTACAGCACCATATACCAAACGTTGCTGATCAGTATCTTCAATTCGTAGAATAAATTTGCCATCTTGTGATCGAGCAAATAAAAAATTGTAAAGTGCCGTTCTCAGACCACCCAAATGCAGATTACCAGTTGGAGAAGGTGCAAAACGAACACGAACTTCATTACTTACTTGTTTACTGTAGAAACGCTTCGTGCAATTAATTAAATGGACGATATACGGTGATGTTTTCAGCATTATTGATAATTTTTTTCACAATGCTCACAGTAGATTCACATTTTTCGACACTCTTCTCATCATCTGAAAATGAAATGATAGAAGAAAATAAAGTACTGACATTATTGCATATCATTAGAAAGAGTTGAAATTTTTCAAAATACAAATAAAATATATGTTACAAAAAGTACCAAATGATAAGTGGAAATGAAATAAATTAATTTCCACTTTAGGAGAACCAAAATCTTCGAAATTCCACTTTATATATATATATATATATATATTTTCTAATATTCCGTTATTGCTTAAGAATGATTCCCACTTTTCTTGTCTTTTGGTTAATATATCTTCAACTTAATTATTGATCGTAATCTCAGCTAAATGTTAGTATAATGCACCAAGTTTACTTGAACTATGTACTTGACCTTCCGCTTCCTAATTTACCAAAATAGAAAGTCAATCTGAAACTTTTATTTAGAGTGTTTTAATCAAATTATTCATGCCAGGTTAAGGTTTAAAAATAGAGTGGTGGTGTGACAAATATGCGCAAACAAAGAAGCATTTAATCGAATGTACGGATTTTTGCCTTAACTGGGAAAAAAAATCTGTATTAAAGGGAGGGGATGTGATCACAAGAACGATGGGAGGAATGGACTCCAAATTAAAACTACCAAAAAAAAAAAAAAAAAGGAAAGGAAAATCTTTACATATGGCAGAACAGTGATTGAGGTAGGATTAAATATTAGTGGGAAGTGGATGGGATCAACCAGATATACCAATTATCTATAAAATTAATAAATTAAAAGGCAGGTAGCAAACTATGTTGGTTTTAATGCTTTATTGGCGTAAACGCAAGGTGAATACCATCTGAAATTAAGTTCATATTGAAAAACAAATGAGAATGAAGAGAATTGCATCTATGGAGATACTGAGTGTTTTATTATTAATGAAATTACTGTAGATATGTTTCATATATACTAGATAATGTTAAAATCAATTAAATTTTCGCATTACGAACAATTTTAAAGCTATTATGTAAAATAAGTAGTGTAACTGAGCAGCTTAATTATATCAAAAAATTTTAATGTTATTTCATTATTTCAGTTTCAGTCCCCACGGTTCAATATCCAAATTATCCTTAAATTCTCGAACTTTTATATAGTGCTTTACATATTTTATTTTCCTTTCATACTTTTTCCAAAGACCAACAATATATAAGCGGAAACACAAGCAAAACGAATAAAAAACTGCATTCACAACGAAACAGTGTTTACTCGGATTGAACTGATCACGTGAAATCCGACTCAGCTATGTTCAATCGTTTCCGACGTGCTTTCACCTCATCTGTGAGTGCGCCAAGGTTTTCATGGCTAGAATCAAGATAGCAATCCCGTAAACAGCCGTTTATATTTACTTTTTTTGTTTTCTGCAACAAAGAGTACATTTACCAGTGACCAATAATTTTAACGATAAAAGAAAATTGTTGAACGTGCTATTTTATTTTATGTCTAAATTCTGAAATAAATATTCAGTACTATATTAATCTCACAAAGAGTGGCGAGAAAGTTAGATTGAAAAGTTCTAAGGAAGTGTATTAAGAATTAAATTCGCTGCGAAAGCGAAGTCTTCATGGGATTGAAAACTGCATTTCATGAAAAATTTCAACACCGGCAGAACATGAAACTCAATTCAATTAAGATTTATCAGCAATAAATCTTAGAAAAATTATACTGAACAATAAAGTTATAAAACTAACAGTGAAAGTTTTAACCCACCAAACCGACATCCAAACAGAAACAAATGTACCAACAGCCTAAAATTTCATCTTGTTTCTTTGATTATTTCCAAAGAAAAAATAATTCGAGAAAAATAATGTCACAGTAACTTACCACTCTTAATAATAACTTGAACTAGTTAATTAAAACAAACCATGAAACAGATCCATGAGACGATCAACGTCAATTTGACACGAGGAAGTTGTGGCCGCCCAAACCTGATGCAAATTGCTGCTTCTAGAGTACAAATCGCTACATACACCCAACTTTGCATGCCCATACGCTTGATCCGTGGATCGGTGGCAAATAAATAAAATTGCCTTATCGTTGGCGCTGATATGAAGGCGACTAAAACGATCCTTGAAAATACTAATGGATGCGATGTATCCACAGCAAATATATGCTTCAGAAAGAATGTATTTAACTCGGTTATCTGAAAACCAAATTCCATAAAAAAGTTTTCAGCAGATCGTAAAGTTTCCAAACAAAAAAATCTTTTAGTCATGCAGTGAAACATACCAGCCAGATCAAGACAAATCCATAAATTGCCAACGTTCTTCTCAGGGCAAAGTTATTGTACCAGTCTACTTTCATCCAGCTTTCAGGAGTAAACTGAAGCACAGCACGCTTAAATTTGCCTCGCGTCGTCTTAATGTCCCTGAAAACTGATCTAAATCGAATCAATTTAATGCAAATAAATGTCAAAATAAAAATAACAGCCCTTTAATATGTTATCCGAATTTGTTCAGCAAAAAATATTTTTCAATGCAGGATAAATGCATATTTTTAGTGAATAAATTGAGTAAGATACTTAATGCTTTCCCAATGGAACTGTCGCATTTCAAAAAAACGTGACAGCCATATTCCAAACCATATGCCCAGCCCATTACATATCAAAATATCCAAAATAATCGCATCCCACCAACATTCTTGAAAGTTCGGTAATAAATGAGCAAAAAAGACCTAAAAAATGTATTTAAACTAATATCTCTAACTAAAGTAATAAAATCGAAAAACCGCATTAGACGTTATCCATAGCAATTCAAAAAAAAAAAAAAAAAAAAAACCTCTGTTAATTCCCAAGCAATACTGATATACCAACATATGATAGAATGGCGTATAAGTACAGCTTTCATTGCCCAACCAACAAAATGACCAAGGGCAAATATATCCATATATCCCCATAATCTCTCCAGCGTGATATCAGAACAGTTAACAGCATAAGCCTGAACGAAATTGAGAATTATAAACAACTCTACTAACGATATCGACAACAAAAGTTCACGAAACATATTCTATATATTTGGCTAAAAAATAAAAGGATAAGAAAAATTAATGGAATGGAACAAATAAAATGTCATCACTGACCAATTTTCATTGGAAAAATTCTAGTGCGATTCGATGTAGAGCAAAACTTACTTTTTCATCTAATTTTTCCTTACTTAAGCCTTGCGGATCAAGCCATTTCAGCACATCTTTTATATCGCGAAAGTTTTGAAAAAGTGCAAACTGAAGCATTAGTATATATAAGACACTCATACCAAAGATAATACGCCAGAAGACTGGATGTGGTCGGATAAATGGACCTGAAATTATTCACAAAAAAAAAAAAAAAACTGCTGATAACATCAGCAAATAAATAAAAGAAAAAGGAAAAATTGGTAATCACTGGTAATTTCGGTGGTCAAAATTCAATTTACCATTTGGAAAAGTGAGACCGCTGACAACGAGAAATAAAACAACTGCAGCAGTAATACCGGCATACACATTATTGCCTGAACGGGCATCATTTCTGCAATGTTCAATGTCCGTCATTTGTTCAGTTCTAGTCTTGCGAAAGCTAATATATTTCCTTGTTATTCTCATTACATATAAACATTGATTATAGACGGAAATGACCTAACTTATTACTTAATAGTCGGTATCCAACTGCAAGTATTGAAAATTAACACTTTTTCGATAATACACTAGAGTTCTTATTAGTAAAACCATCCTGGTAACTAAACCAAGTAGGAACAGCAAGTGATATGAGGCGCTATTGAGGATAAGATAAGATAATGCTAATGTACAAGTACATATTGTGTAAAAAAGCCACTCAAGGTAATATAAAATAAAGTGAAAGTATATTACCTGCTAAATGCAGGAACAACAAGCAATATACAAATGATAACAAGTACTGTAACCGTACGCGGCTTATAAAAAAATTCTAGCGTAACGTCGTTTACAACACGTTCATTGATAAGTCGATAATGTATTCGTTCTAGCTCACGTTTCGTAAATTTCTGACGCTTTTTAGTACTGAAAATAATTAAGCACTATGTTATCATATGTGCATTATCAAAGTATCGAAAAAAGATTACCAAATAATTGTGCAGTATATGTCAGTGATGCTATAAATAATATTAATACTTAAATCTATTGCAATATGTTAGATCTTTGCACATTCTTGCTAATTGAGTAGTAGTAGCAATTAAATCAATTTATACGAACAGGTAACCATCACAATTAATGATATGAAAGTAGTATGTGGACATTGTGTTTCTATAACAACAATTAAATATTTTTGATGAAAGTAGTGAAATCTGACATCAGCTAAAATGAAAAAAAAAGAAAAAATAACATCTTTGTTAAATAATAACTGTACAGAACACATGTACTAAATACTGTAGCACTGAGGGAGTATCAATAAGAACTGTAACCAGTCTATAACAATTAACATATTTATCTTGATGTAACTATGCATGTTATATTAAGATTAGTAAAGAAACTATCAGTGATAACCAACATGATCGATGTGTCACTATCATCACCAGGATTTTCGATATCATCAAAGGGTTCTGATAAAAACTTCGCTGAATTCCTCGGTACATCCAAACAGTATCCCTCCTCTTTATCATCTTGCGATAGAGAATGAAATGTACTTATGGTGCCATCGCCATCACTTTTTAATCGTCTTCGTCGTATCATCCCTAACACGTCATCGGTACGGCTCGCATAAAAATAGAACAAACTGATCTAGAATAATGTAAGTTTTTGAGGTTATCAAAGGTATCACGTCTCTCATTCTTGTTCAAAATATGATAACATGATAAATTCGATCTCAAAATATGCAAAACATTTACAAATAAATAAATTTTAAACCCTCAAAGGATGAATACTTCGGAAACTAAAAGACAGAAACGAATAATAAATGGATTCCATGAAGTAGTTCGAAAAATCATTCTAAACTGACTAAAAGCTAAAAACGAAAAAGCAGCAACAGATCTGAAAAAGCAATGAAGCAGGCGCAAATTATAGCGAATAATGAGATAAATGAAGAAATACGTGAAAATCTTCCGAAAATATACAATCCTTTGGAGACGAAAAAATGTAAATAAAATAATCATTGCTTTCATTTTTTAAAATTTAAATTTTTAAATCAGACAGTGCCAAGAACAAAAAAATTCCAGAGTAATAGAGTTTGCAAGTTATGCAACCGTTTCCTAGATGCCACCAAGTAACAGAAAATCCTTCTTTTCGTGCATTTTAAGAGAGATGGTTATGCTGCAAGGTCGAGTTCTAAATAATTTCAAAAATTAATTAACTAATTACCAAAGTATGTACAAGTTTTTTCTCACATACTAGACTGCGTGTAATTATTTACACATTAATGGAATTGTACGTCTTACTTTGGAAGTTAACAAGTTAAGAAAATTTCAAGTTAACATTTGAGAAATTCGACTTATCATATCACTCACTGATTATCTTTTCTCTTTTCAATTGCTAATCCAACGACTGTTTTCTGCCTAGCTCTCTGATCATATTGAATAAATTTATTCATATTTTTCTCTCATGCAAATGACTTGTTGTGTTTATCGTAATACTTATCATGTTTTGCCCACTTTGCATATGTTTTAAAATAATGAAATATCATATATACGTAGGGAACTGGCTAAATTTCATTAATAATAGCCAACATTTATGAAATAGTCTTTCTTTCTTTTGCGGGGAAATTTCAGATTTTCATCTTAGAATTCTTTAAAAATTTTCGAGTTTTTTTTTTTTTCTCATCTATTACCTTCTCTCTCTCTCTCTCTTGCTGTGATTTCTTTGCTTCGGTAAAACTATATATTTCTATGGATATAACAGAATATTGGACATTAGATAGATGAAAAAGTAACAAATAAAAAAAAGGATAAGAAATTGAAAAGAATTTGGAATTATTTTATATACGAAAGAAAAAGATTCAGAAACGACAAGCCTAATTATGAATGTTAATTTCACTCATATGAACAGATTGAGAAAAAGGAAAATTCGAAAACCGATGAAATGATACAGAAATCCTTCATATTACTGTTAAAATTAACAACTTTTAAATTTCCTTTTGTTTACACATCAAAGTAAATATTACTTTTAACTTTGTAGCACTTTAATAGTAGGGAAATTATTTTTCGCGAAGTTATCGCAGTACTAAAGTTCTTTTTGTGAAATTAAAAGTCAGAAAAGAGAAATTTTGTATATCAGTGGGAGAATTTATCAGTGTGAAAAATTATCAGTGTGGAAACTAATTGCATAACTTATATTTTTTTTCTTTAATACTGATATAAATTTGAAATGGATTTTTTGGCGAAGATTCCTAAGTAAAAACATTTTATAATTGATATTCATTAAAAAAAAAAAAAAGTTTGTAACAACGAATTTGCAAATGTAACAAAAATTGAACAATATGCATATATTTTTCTAATATGCTTGGGAAAAAAAAAAATTAATTTGTTAGAAAAAGCTTAGATCAGAAAGAAATTTGGAAAGTTTAGAATAAAAAAGGAAACTACATGAAAATTACCAGATATTTTATCTAATTTATTACTTATAAATTATTAAAATGCTGAAAGATGAGCAAAAGAAGGAAGAAAGAAACCTCTCAGATTTCTACCTTAAAAGACAGCACTAAGCATGGTTTATTTTTGAGAATTTTTCAAAACCTAATTAATTAAAAGCTATGTCTAAAAACAAAAAAAAAAAAGAGTTTCTATCTAATATTCACAATGACTAACCTTTACTTGTCAAGATCGAAAAAATAAATAAAAAGTTAGTTTAATAAAATACTAAAATAAACTTCTTCTACTATCTCCGAATAAAATATTTGAAACAGTAAAAAAAAAAAAAAAAAATTAGAGCTACTGAAATTGGCTTTCTTAAATTTCTAAAATAATGCAAAATATTAAAGAAATTATAAAACAAAACCTAAACTTCTTCCTCATTATTGCAAGGCGCAGGGCAAGAATTCTCATACTGGAATTAAAATATTTCGAAATTAAAATTTTTCTCCGCTTCCTCTTTTTCTTTTTCCTTTTAAATATTTTTTATTTTTCCTTTTCTCTTCTTTTTACTTTGTTTTCCATCTTTTTTTTCTTTACATACATCTCCTTTTCTTTTTTTATTTACCTATTTGTTTTCCATTTCCGAATTTTTATTATTTTGTTTATTTCATTTATTATTTTTATTTATTTACGTCTTATTTTGCCTACAAAAAAAATATTTCATCGGAGAGTAGAAAACCAGCTTGGCTGTAAGGAAGGCCAGATTTAGTCGTAAATTTTCATCTGGTCTAAAAGTAATCTGCTAATTCTGGAAAATACAATATCTTCTTTGCAAAAATTTTGTCCGTTATGGGAAGTAATAGAAATTTATTCTATCAGTTGGTGTCCGAAAATGAAGTATGGCAAACTTAGTCTTGATAAGAGATATTCGTTCTCGATCGGATATCAGTATTTTCTTCTTTTAGGTGCATATCAAATAAATCCGGATAGCAGGTAGAGATAATTCGGCAGTAAGACTGATGTCTGGAAATTTATGGCCAAGAAATACACTAATTTTTAAATTTAGACAAGCAGTAATTCAAAAATTCTACCATTATATTCTTGTATAATCTTACGAAGTAGATTCGCCTGGTAGTCTCAAGCAAATAGTGCGCATTAAAATTTAATTAATCATAATTATTGCAATGTTATCTGTTTAAGCTTACACTACACTGATAGAATTGAATTTAGGAGTATATAATTTTTGAAATTAAATTTAAGATAAAAGATAGCAGAGAGAGGAATGCTTTAAATGAAGATTGATCTTGGCAGCGCATAAATATAGACTTAAGAGTGAAAACGAAAAAAAAAAAAAATGTCTTGGAACTTCAATTTCACACTCTCGTCATTCCGAAGATTGCCTATAACGGTGTACAACTCTACCTGAGGTGTTCTTTCTTTTTCCTTTTTCGCAAACTCTTCAATATTTGCTGCGGTTTCTGCATGACCGGAATCCGATTTCCGATCATCCTTGTGCAACTAAAACATTTCAGCTTAATTTATCATGTATGGGAAATTTTCAGTAATGAATAAAATTTACAAAACGAATTCGTTCATCGTTCTTTCCGATTTCTCAATAGCACTCATTTCCTTGGTACCACTGATGTCGCAGGATATTCCATGTCACAAGGATCCAGTCTACTTCGACGAGCATTTTTCGGCTTTTTTGAAATTGTCATCTTTCAGAGAAGGAAGCGCAGGAATTCCTTTTGTCTTTTCTACGCCAGAAGTACCACTTTTCATTCTTTCTTCTTGGCCATTTTGCTCTCCTCTCCTTCATGCTAGCCAACAGTACATCACCATGCTGAAGAAATTTTTGAAATTTCAAATTAAATCAAATTAAAATTTCAGTGATAAAACAAAGTTCATACAATGTTATATGTTAAAGTGAAAATTTTCCTTTGGCGAAGCCTACAAAGCACTACGCAAGTTTGCTCTCGAAATGTTCAAGAACAGTCAGAGCAGAATTTAAAAAATTGGAAAGTTCATTAAACTGCCATAAAATGTCAACGCTATCACAACAGTAATGCTTCAAAAAGTTTTTGTTGACCAATTTCTTTGCAATATATTCTTGCAATTTTCTCCAGAAATAATTAATTTTTTCATTTAACCTAAAAAAAATTTCAGTATCCAATCTCTTCCAATTTATCGTTAAAAATTATTCGAATTCAAATTATTTCTAAAAATCTAAATTAAATTCTAAACTATTTCCAATGCAAAATCATTTACTGTGAAAATAATGATATATTTTATTTTTAGGAAAAATTAATATTTTCAAAAAAAGGAAATAGAAATGATAATACATTATTGAAAACAATTAAAAAAATTAAAAATATTAGAATATTAAAAAATAATAATGTTCACTTTTCAATCTAAAGAATTTCAATTCTTCCTCTTTTTTCCAATTAAATTGTCATTTCTGTGGTCATGCTGACCAACACAGTTCATCTGAACATTGTACTTTCTTTCAACTCACTAAAATTTAATTTGCCAAAAATTTAACCAAACTTGGAATTCTTGCAAATTTAGATATTTTTAATTATCCTTTAAAGAATTCTTTAACAAATGTGATATCATATTTCATAGGCAGAAAACGAATCATTAATTATCACCATGTTTCGCAAAATCGTGCGCCCTAAATTTTGCATATAATCATCGAGAAAATCGAACGAGAATCGGCTAAAGTGAAGGTCGACCAAAAACCATATGAATTAATTAATGAGCAGCAATTACTACTGTTCAATGAACCTTTCTTGACTTCATTCAAATTATTGTCTTTATTTTTTATTTGCACATAATAAGTAGCTACTGACTGCATAGGAACAGTGTCAACAGGCAATTCAATGAAATATTCAATGAACACTAGTAGTGAAATAAACTTTTCGAAAATTTCCTCACATTTTCAAAAGCAAACTGTTTAAAAAATATTGAAAATTATTTATTCGTTTATTCATTTAATAACTCATAACTTAATTAATTTTAGTAATTCATTAATTAATAATTTATTTGATTTAAGCTTGTTTAAAAATCGAATTTTCCAGTAAAAATTTGCTCTGAACCAGAGAATTTTAGTCAAAAAGAAATAAAAATGCTGCACAGAACTGTACTGTAACGAATATCTTTTCTTTTTAGAGCCAAGAAATAAGCAAAGTACTAGTTTCTTAAAATACAAAATGATCTGTTTTATCATATCATATCAGCACATATCATTATCATCTCATCTACGCGAACTGTTCAAATTAGCACCGAAAGTATGATCATTTACTACTGAAATAGTGAAATTCAATATCACTTTACTGGATGTGCATATCAACATAATTTGTTCAATTATTTGCTGATTTCAACAAATCTCTTGCTATCTTCACCTTGCCCTAATTTTCAATCCACTTATATTTCAATTCGTTTTCAATTTTATTTCCCGCTGAAGATTTTATCTGTGATAATTTTATGATAATTATCACTACCCATAAGTAGCTGATTTTTTTTTTCCATTAAAATTTTCAATTCATTATCGTTACTGAAGTTGTTGTTATTGCTACAGTTATGTATTATTTCTGTCCTCCCCCTCTCAATTCTTTATTTTTTTTTTTTTTAATTATCCGTTTGATTGCTTTGATTAATGGAACTACTAAATTTCTATGATTGAGAGACCCATGTGGCTACTGTATAAGTTAATATTTTCTGTACTGGATTTTCTAGCTACCCATAATTACATGCATGCTGTTATAAATTTCGCATTCATTACTTCAATTAAACTTCGGGAAAACTCTAAAAATTCGTAAATCCTATCGAGAAATTGAATTGAATTAATTAAAAAGGCATGATGGAAGGATTTTAAAATTTCAATCAGTTTATTTCTTTTGGTAAAAGAAAACACGCATAAAAAACAAAACTCATTGAGGTTAAAATTTTGAATTTTTTCAATACGTTTGTTTATTTTTTTTTTCTTCCTTGGTTTTTGTTTGTTTATTTTTAAAAGTTTGAATTTATGAAAATTTCAGAGTGATGATCTTATATTTGATTCCATTATTCTTATTGTTATGTAATGAATATCATGGACAAGCGGAATTCACTGATCATTTCAACGATTTCTTGAGGAAGAAGTATGGACTTAAAATACAGCAAAATCTGGAAAGGCTTGATATGGGTCTTAATTTTTGGGGTAGTTTCGGTGGAAAATTGGATGAAAATGACCTCGTTAAAAGAAGAGTTAGTTTTGATTTTTTTCTTTTCTTTTTCCTTTCAATCGTTTCAATTTTTTGCCAGCTGTTTAAAATTTTAGCCTGTAATTTTTGTGCACGGAGCTCTTTCACGTGCTGCCGTATTCCTAAAACATCGCAATTATTTCATTTCCCGAGGCTATTCATGGTCGGAAATTTACGCTACAACGTACGGTGATGGCTTAAATTCAGCAATCTTCAACGGTGTTCATTGTAAATACGTGAAACAGGTGCAAAAATTTTAATTCTTATGCTAAGATGTCACATTATACAGGATGAATATTTTTGTCGTTTCTAAACATTTATTAAAATAAATGAATTTTTTCCATTTCAATTCCATTACTTTAGCAATCTAGCTTTTTAGTTTTTTTTCTTTTTTTTTTTTTAAATTTCCTAAGAACTTAGTTATTAGTTTTTTTGTCTTCCTTAGGAAGTACATCTTCATATGATATCTAATGTGATTGCACATGTTTTTCGCAGAAAATCTAATAGAAAATGGAAAATGGTTCGACTTCACGACTAAGCCAGGCCCGCCTGTATGAGCCTTATTCGTCACCCATCAGACTAGATCGAAGATATTTTTATCTTGAATATATGATATTCTTGGACGACCCTGGTGGTAAGCTTTTCAGGATGGAGGCCTAAATAGTTCTATTGGAATTTGCATTCTTGATACAGTTGCTATGGGCAGGAGGAATTAAACATTTATATTTTGAATTTCAGATCCGTCAGATGTTATTAGCAGTGAATAATTACACTGGAAAGGCCGTCAATATTATCGCACATTCTATGGGTTCCGCGGTTTCGAGGAAGGCCATTCTGGGCTCTATCTGCTTTGATACCGGTGAATTGCTTGGCTCTCCCTTAACCAAAATGGTGCAACTTCTTTACATTCTTTCTTTTTGGAATAGAGCAAATGCAGAAACTTTTTCTTCCAGATCATTCCCTTCCCAAGAAGTCTACTTCCGCAGCATTTCTCTCAAGTAGTTTAGAGTTCTGCTTCAGAATTTTCAAAACCCTCTATAAGCTTCTTTTACGCTATCTGATCCATTGGATGGAAGAAGTTAATCGGTGAATATTTCAGAAAAGTATTTGCAGGTAAATACATTTATAACAGTCGGTGGTACAAATCACGGTCTACAAATATGTCCTTCAATTATACCTCTTTGCGGTAATATCTCATCTGTACACTGCAATTCCACACTTATGGTGAGCAGAGAAAATTGCTATCACTACAGCAGTCATCCTTGTCTTGTTGATAAATTTCCTTTCAAGTGTTCTCAAAAATAGAATATTCGAATAAGTCGAGTATTTCATTAGACTAAAGTGTATTCATCAGCAGTATATCTCTGTTTATGTAATTCCAAAACTTCACTGTCATATTTTACAGTGAGATAGTTAGTATGTTTTGGAGGGGTCTTTCAACTACAAACCAACAAGTTTCAATAGCACATAATCATGCAATGACTACATTTTTACGAAGATTAATGAAATTTCATTTTTTAAAATCTATTCAGTCACAATCATTGCAAATGCTGAATTTCCAATAGATTCCTGTAATTTCAAAGATTTGTCAAGATACCAAAAAAAAAAACCTCTTGCAGAAAGAACTAAATACACAATCGCATCGCTTCGAAGGTCGCAGCTCTTACGACATCTACAGTCTAAGTGATTCGATTATTGGCCTCAACTGTTGCAATAAAAATTGCGGTGTACTACCTAATCATAATGAATCTTTTGAGGTCAGTGATCTAGACCATTTAGCACTTCTATCAGAAACTATCACGCTACAGCTATCACTTCTAAAACAGACAGATGAACGAAATAATGGTAACAGTATTACTCGGATGGATGATGTCTATGCTGAAGATGATACTGTTCTTGATAATGATGATAGTAATGATACCTAAATAAAGCTGTACGATTTAGCCCTTATTTTAAAAAATAATATTGTTTCTAAACTATCAAAATTCTTTAAGCTCAAGCTACAGCTCAATCTAATTTAACTTCATTCTAGCTAGTTGAATATTGTAGAAGTGCTGAATCAAATTCTCAATAAAAATATCTGCTCTTATTATTGGATTCTTTTTTTAACTACATAAAATTCAAATGTTGCGAAATATTTTCTCGAAATTTGTATGATCCCTTATTATGTTCTAAATTACGATTTTCAACTAAATGGATTTTCACTAAATAAAAAAAAATCAGTTTTCACAACAGAATAGAACATTGAGGAAATAATTACATCAATCTAAAAAAATTAAAAGAAAACCTGACGTTACATTTTTCCAAAAATCCAGATAATTGCTTCTTTTGACATATTATAAACTTGAACAGGATGGAAAAGAACCAAGATTCTAAAACTCGAAATTCATAATGCTATTGTGACTATTCGAAAAGCATATTTTTTTAATGATTTTTGGATCTCACTGAATTTTCACAAGCAAACTAACAGTAGAAAATCCAACCAATTGAATCAAATTAGTGCTCAGCTCAGATTAATATCTGATATTGGTTCCTAGCTCTTTGTACTTATTTNCACTGAATTTTCACAAGCAAACTAACAGTAGAAAATCCAACCAATTGAATCAGATTAGTGCTCAGCTCAGATTAATATCTGATATTGGTTCCTAGCTCTTTGTACTTATTTAGTAGAATCTAATCGTTTCTCAATCTGAGTAAGTGATTTGAAATAACATAAACATTCAGAAGATTTATTGAACTCTAGTAACATTGGGAAAATTGTTATGGCTGCTGAATCTTGAATGAAGTATTCTTTCTGCTAGATTCTTTTTTTTTATTCCATCTTCTCTTGTAGTATTAATGGAAGCTCCTTCGGGAGTAAATAATGAAAAAATCTTTTTGTTCCTAGCCTTCTTGTCTACCCTAATGTGATGCTTTTATCGAGTAGCTTAATTGCTAGATCCTTCAATAAACCAAATTATCCAATCTAATCTTGTACGACTTAAATTAATCCAATTGACAAACTCCAATTTATTCATGTCATCAATAATACTTCATTTGTTTTGTATGCTCAATAAATAAACTAAGGAAGTGTTGCAAATAGTTTTTACAAAACGCTATTCTACTACGTAAAAAATTCTTTACGGCTTTACCAACAAGTAATTCAGATATCCTAAGTTTGAAAACAAAATATTTAAGTTTAAATTACTAGAAGATCAAATATTCAGAACAGATTATTTTTTGCAGATGGTAGATAAATTGGTAATACAATAAGCATTTCAACATATTGTCCCTCTTAATCTGTAGATAAAGTGTATATTATTTTCGAATATTATTCGAAAATAGCTATTTAGTGCAAAAAAAAGAAAAAAAAACACTGATTATCAGTGCAATCAGTCTATTAGTAAAAAAAAAAAAAAGAAACTTTATATGCAGAATGAGCTGAAGCACTCTCGATATCATATACACAAGTTCTCTCCACTCCTGAGTGATGTATAACATGAACTGAAGATGCAACTCGAGACTAAGCTAACAGTTAGGATGAGCTGCAGAAGCATATTTCAAAAACCTCAAATTTAGAGTAATGATTTTGATGAGCATGTTAAAGAATTCATTGAAAGCATTTCAGCTACTATCTTCAGATGGCTGTTGAAAAAGAAGAGGAAAGTGAGGGGGAGCTGAGATTCTAAATAAATGACTCTTACACATGAAACCTGTTTGTGTTTTTGAAATTTTTTAAAATCGTGAAATTTCAAAGAAAAATGATTGTAATGAATATAACAGATATCATTTTCACAAGTGGATCAGGGCATCATAGTATACCGAATTTCACATACCTCATAATATTTTTTCATCTTGAAGAAAAACAAGCCAGAAAAAAAAACAATGTAACATGCAAGAGAAAATACTTTCTCTTTTGCAAATAAATTGTTGAAGTATTCAGGGAAAAGTAAACAAAAGAGTGTTAATGAATGTCTTAAAAAATTTCAGCACTTTCATGTCTGGTAATTTTTTTTTCTACTCCCTTTTTTATAGGATTATTCTGGTCACAAGTACAAGAATGCTACTACTACATTTAGGATTGTCTTCGTAAGATAAGATCAGTTCAACTAGGACTGCAGTAGTATCAGACATTCTAGGTAGTTAATTATCATCCTGAAGATGGTTGCCTTTAATTAGACTACCCACTAAGTCAGCTAGACTGGTATTCACTCTAGCTCCCACTGGAGTGACTGATGACTACATTATAGACAGTAGTTCCGTTGAATTGGTCCAAAATGATAATATATGCATAGTAGACAATCATAGAAATGAAAAACATTAATAGACAGAGAAAAGTACAATTCTCGTCTGGATAAGAAATTTTGCAAAATGAATATAGTCGGAAGTTATTTGTCGATTTGCGATAAAATTTTTTCCAATTTCTTGTGCGGCGGTTGGAAAGTTCAATCTCTGGGTGCTAGTTGCAGGGGAGAGGCTGGATTTGTATTTGCGGTTTTTTCTTTTACTAAAGCTTAAAAGAGAAGCATTTCTCATTATTCCAATAATGATTCACTAGAAGGCTTTGGGGAAAGATGAGCACAATTTTCAGATTTGTAAAATAAAGTTTCATCCTTTTTTAGTTAAAATAAGCGCTCTTTTGCAAAATAATGGCTAATCAAACAGCAGAATCATCAAGTAGTGCTGGTATTGGTGTGGCAGAAATGACCAAAAAAGTTTCGTCAGTAGTTTTGGTAAGTTTTTTGTACTAAAGGTTCTAAAAGGAACAATATAAGAGTTTTGGAAAGACTTAGTTGTTCATGTGTATTTAGGAGGAAGAAGATGTTGGGTTCGAGGAGGATATACTCAAAAACCCATTTTCACTTCGGAGTTGGTTGAGATATATCGAACACAAGAAGAAGTGCAAAGCTCCAACAAAACAGATCAATCTTGTTTATGAAAGAGCTTTGAAGGAACTTCCGGGCAGTTATAAGCTTTGGTATTATTCCTTTTCTTTATACGTACTTAGCATGAACCTCGCTTGCTCAAACCTACCGATTTCGTTTTCTTTTCATGCATTTATTTAACATTTCTTTGTCTTTTTTGAAAGAGTAGTTTTTATTATCTTCACTTTGCTAAACATATTTTATCAGCATTTATAAGTCCTCAAATTACAGTAATCTTGAGGTATTACCCAGAAGTACGTTTTTTTTTTTTTTTTATATATATACGACTTCGGTTGTACATTTCTTGCTATTGCATCCTTTTTTTTCAGTTTGTGGAGCGTACACAATATGATTTTTTATAACTAGTGGGTACTTTTAGGTATAAATATCTTCGATTTCGACGAAAACAAGTAGCAGATAAATGTCCCACAGATCCAGCATATAAACACGTTAATAATGCTTACGAACGAGCTCTGGTTTTCATGCATAAGGTCAGATAATTTCTTTAAGACATTTTGTAGATTGCTACCACTTATTTGTAAATCCTGCCACAAATGAATAAAATGGAGTAAATAGAAAATTTCGAATAGACGACTTGAAGTTTCTTAAAATCTGAGCTTCTGATGAAATTTCTACGATATTGTTTAAACTTACTTAACTTTAGATTTAGTATAATTATTTTATACTTATCGAAGCCAAGCTCTCATCTGTAGCAACGGTTTAGATGCCTCGCATATGGATGGAATATTGTGAATTTTTAACACTGCAACGTCTAGTGACACAAACTAGGCGGGTTTTTGATCGCTCTTTGCGTGCATTACCAGTTACTCAACATGATCGAATTTGGCCACTATATATCAAATTTGTTACAAGTCACGAAATTCCGGAAACGACAATTAGAGTCTATAGGAGGTAGGTTTGCTGTTTTCCACATTATAGTCTAAAAATACCTGTAATAACCAGATATGTATTTGTGCGTAATTTTGCTTAAATTTGTTGACTTGAAAAAAATGTGTTTTAGATATCTAAAGTTACTGCCGAAATACCGTGAAGACTTTGTGGATTACCTGCGGAAGATTGATCACTTAGATGATGCCGCTCAGCAACTTGCCATTCTTGTGAACGATGATAAGCCCTACTCCGAACATGGCAGGACAACTCATCAAGTAATTTTCCATTTTCTTTTCAGTTTTAATAACCTGCGTTTCTGAATGATATATTTTGTTTGTCTGTAAGAGAAGTGTTTTGTTATTATTTTTCTTCTTTTTTCTCTTTTTAGTTATGGACTGAGCTCTGTGAACTAATTTCAAAAAATCCAAGTAAAGTGCATTCACTAAATGGCGATTCAATCATACGACAGGGCATACAGAGGTTTGCTTTCATATTAGTTTTAAATGGAATTTTAATTCCTTTTATCGTGACTAAGTGATTTGGGTTATCATTTACGACAAAGACGAAAACATGTTTCAGATATAGCGACCAGGTAGGACTTCTGTGGTGTTCATTAGCAGAATATTATATCAGGAGTGGACACTTCGAACGGGTTAGAATTTTATTATATTTTGCAATAGCAGAGTTTGCGATATTTTTCGTTCTGCATATTCATAATATACAAGTTATAGGTTACTAAGTAATACTATGAGCTTGTTACTGTGGTGTGACATGGCTTGTTTTGTGAGTTATTAATGTGAAATATTTGTTCAGGCAAGAGATGTATATGAGGAGTCACTGATATCAGTGAAAACTGTACGAGACTTCACACAGATATTTGACGCTTATGCAAAGTTTGCCGAACGTGCAACAGCCGCGAAAATGGATGAAATAGATAACGAGGATACTGAAGCTGATGAAGAACAGCAATTAGAATTGGAGCTTCTCTTTGCAAGGTTCATTTTTTTTTTCTTTTTTTTCTATTGGTTGTATAATTGATTTCACTACTATTTTGAAACATTTATTTCAGATATTACTTTTTTTCTGAGATAAAAGAGTCAACACTGGCTCCACAGAATAATAACTCTTTTTAAGATTAAATCGAAACATGTTTTCCAGCCATTGTTGGAAAACATGTTTCGATCAATCACAAAAGCAGCTGATTGAAAGTCAGGAAATTATAAAAGGGCATTGTAGCTGTGTTTTTCAGATTTGAACATTTGATGGATCGTCGGCCGCTTCTTTTGAATAGTGTATTATTGCGTCAAAATCCACATAATGCATATGAATGGTTGAATCGTGTCCAGCTTTATGAAGGCAATAAGAAAAAAGTAAAATATGGATGAAGAATATTTTTTATCTTATTTTATGTTGTCATTTCATGTCTCTAATTTTAGCCTTTTCGCGTAAACTTGAGTGATAATTAAAGGGAGTTTCCTCCCCAGTTCTTTTTCTTACTATGTTTTTTTTTTTCAAATTCCAGTTTTTGTTCGCATAGTTATATTAATTATGTTTTTCAGCAGATCGAGACATATGAACAAGCTGTTCAGACAGTGCAGCCCAAACTACAAACTGGAAAGTTGTCGAATATATGGATAAGCTTCGCGAAATTTTATGAGCAAGAAGGGATCTTAGACGAAGTATGTCTTTTCGAAAGAAAAAAGAAATGATTTCTCCACAATTTGCTTTCAATTTTTCCTTTTTTTTTTTGTATGCACTCTTTTCCAATAATTTCACCAAGTCTGATCTTCTGGTGAGCTTCTACTTTTACATCCTTTGTACTTTACAAATCTATGTTTTCAGGCTAGACTGATATTTGAAAAAGGACTAAGATCTGAATACACCAAAGTAGATGATCTTGCATCAGTTTGGTGCGAATACGTTGAATTTGAACTACGCCGACGGTGAATATACTAATTATTGCAATATAGTGATTATTTTTTCTTTTAATTTGTTTCTCCTCAAATTTTCACGGCATTATTGATTTTTTTTTTTTTTTTTTTTTTTGTGCAGAACTATGAGCTTACATTTTTGTTTTCACTCAGGAATCCCGAACGCGCGAAAATGTTAATGCAACGAGCAACTGCTATGCCACCTCGAAGGGCTCATTACTTTGATGAAACTGAGCCAGTTCAGAATCGCCTTTACAAATCCTTAAAGGCTAGCATAATTTGCCTTATACAGAATGTCCTGACTTACACTACTCTCAGCATCTTCTTAGCCACATTTATTTAAAATAAATCTAAATCTAACATAATTTATCGTTTTCCTATTTTCCGAACAATTTTTTTTTTTTTTTTTGAAATTTTGAAGTTCATTTTAAAAATACATATGAGTGCAGATTTGGTCCTTGTATGCTGATATCGAAGAAGCATTTGGTACTCTGGAAAGTTGCCAAGCGGTTTATGAAAGGATTATTGATTTGCGAATCGCTACTCCACAAGTGGTGGTTAACTATGCTAAATTTTTGGAGGAGAATAATTATTTCGAGAATGCCTTTAAAGTAGGCTTTCTACTTTTTAATAGTTTTCTATACTGGAAAGTTTACTACTGAATAACTTTGCTATCTTCCCAGCTAATTTGTTTAGATATTTTCTTGATGTAGTGACATAATATCTGTATATGAATTGATAAAGCAGTTGGACAAGAATGTTGTGTTGTTTTTCAGGCGTACGAGAAAGGTGTAGCATTATTTAAATGGCCAGTCGTCAATGAAATTTGGACTGTCTACTTGGTCAAATTTCTAAAACGATATGTACATATTATTTCTCCATATCTATATTATTTTTACAATTCCGAGTTCTCTTTAGCGGGAAACTTTTGCTAATTTATCAAATTCACCTTTTTTGCTATATATAAATTATCAGCTTGAGCAGTATGAAGATTTGCTTCCGGCTTTTTTTTTTTTTTTAATCCCAGAGTATCAAGTTTTTTGAAGGGTGGTAAGAAACTTGAACGCGCGCGCGACCTTTTCGAGCAGTGCCTGGAAAATTGTCCTCCAAAATTTGCCATGAGTAAGCATTTTACATTAGATTTTTGAAGTTTTGTCCTTGGACATGTTCCTGTTACAATTCAAATTCACCTTTTTCATCTTTTAATTAGTACAACAACGAATGAAACCTTTAATAGAGCAACTTTTCCCGAAGTACGTACATTTTTTGATTTGGTGTTAAAATGTGGCGAAAATTGAACTACCGTTTTTTAGAACTTTATTTATTATATGCTAAACTAGAAGAAGAGTATGGTTTGCCGAGACATGCAATGAACATTTATAATCGTGCAACTGCTGCGGTTGAAAGGCATGAAATGTACAGTGTATGTTTTTTTTTTTTTGATTTTCGATATGTAAATTAAGCTGTGACGTGGGACTTTTCATTTACATTCCCTGATACAGTCGAAATTGTTTTCCTATAAGAGGTATGTTATTTAAAAAAAAAATGCAAGAAAATTATACGTGTTGTTTTATCATAGAATGAGCTGCACCTATTCACAGATGTTCAATATCTACATTAAAAAGGCGACAAGCATGTATGGTTTGACACACACGAGACCGATATTTGAACATGCCATTGAAGTACTTCCAGAAGACCAGTCAAGGTGCGCAATACTTTTTTTTTTTTCTTTGAATGCAGCGGATCTTCTCACATTGTTTTATTCAATGATCAGTTTTTTTTAACGCTAAAAAATATTTTAAATTTCAATTTCAATAGAGAAATGAGTATTCGATTCGCACAAATGGAACGAACACTAGGTGAGATTGATCGAGCACGTGCGATATATGCTCATTGCTCTGAAATATGCGATCCTCGAGTAAGTAAATTTTTCATAAAATTTTTATCACATTAGAGAAGTACTGGTTACCATGCTTTTGCTCTTCATTAAATTAATAGTCTGAATTTATTTCATGCTTTGTATAAACTAATGTATTCTTGCCCATCTCTTCATATATATTCTTGATATTCGTACGAAAATGATTTTTTAAGGTTCACGGGCAGTTCTGGGAAATTTGGAAAGAATTTGAAGTGAAGCATGGTAATGAGGATACAGTAAGGGAAATGTTGCGTATAAAAAGATCGGTTCAGGCAACTTATAATACAAATGTTAATATCATGAGTGCACAGATGTTGTCCACGGCAGCGGGAGTAACTACAGGCACAATCATGCATGAGCGTAAGTTCAGTTATTTTCATGTTTAATTTTTCGTCCCGAAATTTTATCTTCTTTTCACATTTGCTATGCTAGAGTTTGTGAAAATGATGTAAAGCATTTTATGCAAGATTTTGAGGATATGTTTTTCGGAATGGGTTGTTTTTAACTTAAAATTTTGGTTTTAAGCAAGTACGGCTGGTGATAGCATGGCAATGCTGGAGGCACGTGCTCAAAAAATCGCAGAGGAAGAAATAGGTGTGGCGAAATTGGCAGTGAGCAATGCGGGTATAAAATTCGTGCGAGGAGCTGCTAATGTAGTCGAGTCAAATGTTACAGAAAATCCAGACGAAATTGATATCGGAGATGATGATGGCACTAATGACGGTATGGTTTTATATACATCAAATCAAATATTATTGTGCTTAATGTGGTGATATCAGAATAGTGTAGTAGCTTCAGCTGGTTTTGTTCATGATTTTGTATGCTTTGACATTTTGAATTGCCGCTGTTGAGAATTTTGGTTCACAAATTTCATTTGACCGAACGAAATTGGATTGAATTCTACCATTTTTTGATATATAGTAGTTGACGTGAATTTTTATCATTCATGTATTCTGATTTTATTGAACGTTGATACTGCATTCCTGTAATTTTCTATTATGCTGATTATTTAAATAGTCCTGTTTTAAAAAGTCCATTTAAAAATTCGTACTGCATAGAATAAGGAAGAAGTTTTGCCAAATATATTACTGTTTTACGTATTAAATTTAATAACGCTATTTTAGATGTGGAAACGAAGGCTGTGCCAGCAGGTGTTTTGGGTTCACTTGCAAAAGAAAGTGACCAGTAAATTATCTAAAAATTGTGTTTACTGTTTCATTCATTGTTTATTGTTATTTTGCGAATTTGCTGTTGATAGTATAGTCAAGAAAGCATTGGCCGTTGTTATGGTGAGATATTTAAAACTATGGATAATTTCAAAAAGTAGTGGGTGTTTGATCGAAGAACAAATTACAACTTCAAATTTTTGTGCTAAAGAGAAAAAGTGCGAATTTCCTTTGTATCTCTTTCTGTTTTGCATTTAGAAGCTATTTGCTTCATATTTGATTTTCAACAGAAAAAGCTGGAGTGACGACGAGGATGGTAACAAATATTTTTGCTTATAAATTAATTTCATTTGACATTTAGTAAGTTCTTCTATGATGAATTGAGCAACTAAGTAAAGATAAGGCTATGTTCATTCTGTTGAATTTTATTAATTAAATATATTACTGTTAAACCTCAGTCACCACTTCAATGTAAATGAATTTTGGTATTAAAAAATTATTTCCTTTGACGAAATTTGAATGTTACAAGGCTATATGAATATTACGGTAAAACTGATGTAATTCTTTCATACTTTAATTAGCTGCCAAGCGGCTGGTTTAATTTTGTTTTCTCAGAAGATACCATGGTCATAGACACTAAGTTCGATTTGATCCAATTTCTTGCAAAACATCAAAAATTTAAGGCAAAGGTGCTGCTTCCTTCCTCAGAAGAGTCTCAAAATAGGCATCCAGATAACTGATGGAGTTCTTATGTTTCCCCAAGAATACACCTTATTTCGTTAATCTGAATTAAGCTTACTTTTAAAAGTCCTAACTTTTGACACAATAAACTGGTAGCTGACAATGTTGAGTAACCGTGAAGGTTGGATCATCCAGCTGAGCATGCTTAGGTGGAATACTGTCCTGATGAAATTTGTGAAATGATCGAAACAGCTCGAGTGTTATTCTCGAATGAAGGCGCGCTGATTGATGTTTCAATACCAGTAGTAGTGGTTGGTGACATTCATGGACAGGTGATATAAACATTTCTTGAACCGGAATGAAACATTCATTCTTGTTGCCAATTATATGTGACATTATTATATGCAGTATGCGGATTTACAACGGATTTTTGCGGCAGTCGGACGACCCGGTCGAACGCGTTTTTTGTTTCTTGGCGATTACGTTGATCGTGGACCGCAGTCGCTGGAATGTATCTGTTCTCTTGTCGCCTGGAAAATTGCATACCCAAAAAGAGTATGAATCTTCCGGAAAATTTAGTCTTTAGTTCAAAAAAACTGAACAAAAAGCTGTCAAGACTGAGAAGTTAGCAAAGGCAAAGATAATGATGATTTTTGATTGTTAACGATAATTATTAATAGTGTTAGGCATTAATATGTAATCTTGGAAATAATGTTTAAAGTAACTTGCGGAAGAAATTTAAACATTATTCTGGTCATTATCAGAAATCCAAAAAAAAAGGTAAAGAAAAGTGATGAAATTAATGGGAACTGAAGACTAAGCAACAGTGTCAGCCGGATTTTCCTCTCAAAATATTAGTTGAGTTGAGTCAAAAAAGTAAGTAAAAAGTTTTAATGCTGACTACTTTCAAGATATTCTTACTTCGTGGCAATCATGAGTTTGCATCTGTGAATCGAGAATACGGTTTTTATGATGAATTGGCTGCAAGATTTAGTGTCGGTAAGATATTGTTCCAGTTTCCTATGATATCGAACAGTATAGTGTGATAGATAGTGAGTTTTTCCTTTTTTCTGTTTTTCTTTTTTTTTTTTTTTTTTTTTTTGCAGTGAAATTCGAAAAACTTTTGCCGTATATGAAAATGAAGAGTGATAATAAAATCAAGAGTGATAAAATGAAGAGAAGTAAACCAAGAAAATGCTGATAACTATCATCAGTTTTATATTTGTTAAATGTTAAAAACTGAGCAGAACAATGCCTATCGTTATGCTTACTTCTCTATTTTTCAGCCATTATTTTCTTCAATTTTAGGACAGGCAATGCGCTTATGGAAAGAATTCAACGATCTATTCTCAATTTTTCCCTTTTGCGCTCTAATAAAAAATAAAATACTTTGTATGCACGGTGGTCTCAGTCCACATCTCGAATCACTCAATGATATTCGTAATGTAATCACTTATCATTTATCATTTTTGCCATTTGTATTTCAATTACTAATCAATCAAGACAGTAGATTTTGTCAGTGTTAACAGCAGAATTGATTTTAATTGAATCTTCCTAATCCTCAAGCGTTTACACTTATTTGTTCACGAGAAAAAAATAAAAAAGTCTTCAGAAGAAGTGTCTATCGGGAACTTAGACAGCATCTCTTGCTCTTCCTTTAAAGACACAATAATTTCTGGAAATTTTTTCAACAATCTAATTTCAGATTAAGATGCCAGTAATGGAAGTGTATCCAGATACATTAGAGCAAGATCTGGTTTGGTCCGATCCAAAATTAGATATCAAAGGTTATGAACCAAACAAATTGCGCAATGTAAGCGTTGCATTTGGTGAAGATATTGTCTATAAAACGTGCAAACGTTTGAGCCTGGATCTTATCATACGAGCACATCAGGTTTACCACTATTTTATTAGAAGTTTAAATTTTGAAAAATTTTGTAATTTCTTCCAGAACTAGTCCATTCACCTGAATTGCCCAGAAAAAAAGAAGAAAAAAAAATGCTAATAATAAAGAAAAGAATCATTCGATCGATTGCAAATCATTTCATTCGTAAAAATAGTTCATCTGCCTCTCTCTTTTGATGATTAGTATTTTTTTTTTTTTTTTTTTTTCTGCTTAAGAGCATATTTTTAAACTATTCTATTTATTGGTGATGGAAAATGGTTATGGATTTTTTGCTGGTCGTAAATTGGTTACAGTATTTTCGGCACCTCTCTATGCAGAACTCGTAAGGCCTCTTAATATTTTGTCATAAAAATTTCATCACAAAAATTGAAAAATTTGTTAGCATAGAAAAAATAGACCTAAAATCTTTTGTATTTTGCAAATGAATTACCTCTCATTTTATAAGTCCATTCCAAATTTTATTAGGTTTTATATATATATATATATAAAGAAAAAAAAAAGAGAAAAACAAAATAATCAAGCTGTGAGTTCGATGAAATTACAGCGCTAACGAAAACCTTACTGAAAAATTACATTCTCTTGAAAACCCATTTTGATTCTGTAGAAAATACGGAAGTAGTGATTCTTACTGTACAGAGTTTTGAAATAAGCTGTAATCTTCGAAGTCATAGTTCATAATCTGTTCTTAAGCTTTTTTTCACAAATTTCGAATTAAATATCGCCTTATTTAGAAGGTGGGAACGAGGAGATAAAACTTAAAAAGTTTCTATTATACTTTATACTTCGTTTTTTTTTCTGGAAATTTTTTTTTTTCTTATCAACTGGAATTTGGAAATTTCAAGCATGAACTACTCTTCTTCAACTTCCGATTAGCTATTTTCAGAATAACAAAGGAGCAGTGATACGTATCAGTGCAGAAATGGTAATTAGCTATGTAATATTGAATCCTGTATCACAGACAACTGCTGGTAAGGAGAATTTTCAGCGTTCTTTCAAGGATGATCAGCGATCCTATCGTATGGATGAACAGAATGCGGCTACAGTGATGCCACAGCTTCAGTGATAATCAAATTATTAAAATAAATACTGTAATGAAAAGTTGCATGACCCAACTTTTTTTTTTTTTTTTTTTTTTTTTACAACTAATTTTTATCAGTAAATAAAATTTAACGCATATATATATTATAGCTGGTAAGACGTTAAACTGAAATCGAATGGATAATTCAGAAAAAAAAAAAGTTAGCTTCACTCATGTTATCAGTCAGTAATCACCATCAGTGATGCAATGATATAATTTCTCCTACAAATTCAATACATACCCATAATATTCCCTTCTAAAATCCAAATGATTCTTAACGATCATCGAATTCAATATTCAAATATTCACTTTTGCATCTCTTTACAGTTGAGCTTTTTTTTTTTTTTTTTTTTCGTAAAGTTTTAATACTGGCAATTACTTATTGCTGCTGTTAAAAATTTATTATATATTTTCACTTTTTTTTTTTTTTTTTAAATATGTTCTAAACTTTTTTTTTCTGCTCTCTTTGATCATACAAACAAGTAAAACTTTCTCTCTTAACGTGTACAGTTATTTATGGATTACTGTAGAGATTATTCGTAGTGTATGAATTAATTATAATAAAAGAGAAATATCAGTAATTAATGTAAAATAGAATAAATGACAATTGCTCATAAGAAAAAGAGAAAGAGAAGGAGGGAGAGAGAGAGAGAGAGAGAGAAAAGGAGAAAACAAATCAGATTAAAAGAAGAATATAAAATTTCACCATAGCAGTAAGCGGCAATTATTTATTTATTATTTCTCTCTTATATTGCATGCTAGCACCTCATTTAGTTATTAAAATAACGACTTTTTCAACTTTTTTTTTTTTTTTGATTTTTTATTTATTTAATCCTTCAGGAATAATTTTAATCTTATGCTTTTTTTTACAGGAGGGAAAAAAATGAAAATAATAAAATGAAATAAATAAAACGCAAAAAAAAAAAAAAATTTGATAAAAAAGACTCATATTAGCAGCAATGAATTAAATCTCTTTTTTCATAAGTAAAATAAAATGAGATTAATGATGCATCAAGTGTGTGGTGCATTTTGGTTTTCAACTTTTTAAGTAAACAGAATTTTTAACTTCAATTAGGATAGCTAACTTTATTATGTCTTGAAATAGTGAGCTAAATGAAACAAATAGATCATCACTTCGACATATTTCTCTGAATAGTGATATATATTTTCCTTTTTTCTTTTTTTTTTTTTTTTTTTTTTTTTNAGGAATAGTTTTTAGATATTAGAAGTTATTAATTATTTCCAAATATATGTATGGCAAAATGTTTTGATGCAAAAGAGTATTTATTTGCTAACCACTAATAATAATAGATCTCAAGGGAGTGCCCTCTCGACAAATCATCTAGGATGAAAGAAAATAAAACGACTCCTAAATAATTCAAAGCTGGAAAATTCTTACCTAGCTGAAGTAAGTGACATTTCTTTCATTTCATTTCAATGCTTCAAAATTTTTGCCATTTCTAGGGAAGCAAACAATTTGGATCTTGCTTATCTCAAGTAAATGCTACTAGCATCCATATTCAGGCATATTTTTTTTTTCCTTTTTTTTTTTTTTTTTTTTTTTCAGACTGCCTGATGTTTCATTTAATTTAAATAATCAAATTATTTCTCCCATAAGACTATAAGACTGGACACATTTCCCGCAATTGCTTTTGCTTCTTTTTTTTTTTCTTCCTTCTAATGTTTGTCATTGTTAATAACATTTTATTCGAATACTTTAGAGCTATTTTTCCAACTTTAGTGACACATCTGGAATCAATTCACTACTGCTAAACTCTTCTAAGTTTCAGTTTATTTCAATTTATACCTTAACAAAGTTAGGCTGTGTCAAGTTTTTCTCCTTCTGGGCTCATTTTTTTTTTTGCTTTGATTTGCTTGTATGGAATAATATGTAATTATTGTTGCTTTCTGAAGTTTTTATTAAACAAATATTAACATTCATAATATATTTATCATTCAGACCCATCCTCTACCAAATTCATCATCATCTTATGAAATTAATTAATTAATTGTCTCTCATATAGTATACCTCTTTCTGCTCCATCAACTCCATCTTGGAGTTAGAAAGTTTGCAAAATTAATTATACTATCTATCCCAATTAATTATACTATCTATCCCTAGCACTTCACACGTATGATTACTATCTAGTGATGAACAACTATACAGTTAAGAGAAAAAAGCCATATACATATGGATGTACCCATTTCCACTCTAAAACAGTTTCTGAATTCCTGAATCTGTTGGATAAGGATAACTAAGAGGAATTAAATATTTTTTTTAATTAATTAGCAGAAAATATTTACACTTTTATTGGAAAACAGTGAGATGAAGATAATAACACATGCACAATTTTTAGATATTACTAGTATTGCGAGGGAAAAAAAAAGATTATTTCTTAAATGTTTTGCTATAAGATTGTTTACCTGAAATTTTTTCAGCCACCTGAATTTTGTATTTTAATTATAATCAATGATGTAGTCAAATAAGAAAAAAGTTTCGAAAAGAACTACTAGAGATGTCTATTATGCATATTGTTATTGGATGTAATGATGGCAAAAAGAAAAGAAACGGAGCAAAAACGTTGGTTGATAGCATTTTCCAGAAATGCTACTTATAGGAAACAGTCACCGCAAGAAAATTTTAGTTTCCAACGTTTTCCGGCCTAATTTCCGGTAAATTACTGCGCATGCCAAAGAAGAACAAATTCAAAAGTGTGGTACCTTGGAAGTCTTAAAATTCCAAGCAACAATTCTGGATATTCAAGTTCCCTAATCTAAATTTGCGATCTTCTGGCTGAATTAGATTTGAGGGCAGCAAAACGGCTATTAGAGTATATTCGAAATAACAGGTGAATTATTGGGAAACATCAGAAAGTTATGACTGAGCTCTGTAAAAGAATCGATAGCTCATCAATAACTTCACAATTNCTTTTCGCTTATCAAATCTATCGTCTTTTCCTTAACAAAAGTATGGATTTATTTTTCTATTAGAACTTCCAAACATCATATTCTGTCACTCAGCAACCAAATAACTTCACAATTTAATTACTGCATGAGATTGATGAAAATATTTTAATGAGAGGAGCAGTAACAGTGTGCTGGAAGAAAGCCAAATATTACTTGGCTCTCTGTGTGAAATCAGTCTAAATCAATCGGCTAAATAGCCAAGGAAAAAAAAAAAAAAAAAAAGCCAAAAGAAGTTGTTTTAGTGTTCGTTAAAGGGACAAGAGAAGAGGAATGAAGGAATTCAGGAACATTGCTTTGTCATTTGTATTAGCAGAAGAGTAAGTCCTGCCACCAAATGACACCCGATCAGTAAGTTCCATGTTCAATGAACATCATCCTTTCAGTAGCAGTCTATCACTGAATGTCGATGTCTGTGTCTATCACTAAATAACAATGTCTATCACTGGATATTCAGACTTACCATAGGATTTTAACAAACAACCGTAGACTAGAGATAGATATTGGTCAAGATAAAATTTAGCTATTATGTTTTCGTTATGGCCGCAGTTGTCCATCAGTTTTCAGTGTTGACCAGTGTTATCACATTGTCGTACCTTCAGTCTAGGTCTTGATAAGTCTTCTTATTTTATCATCAGTCACTCATTGTTTCTTCTCCTCATTAGCTTGCTTAATCCGGACTTTATCATGAAGCGAAGTACATTTGGCAACTTATTTTCTACTACAATTATCACATACTATATGTTATTAATTAATAATTAAGAATAAGTAATTTTGTCAAAAATAACGATTCAGGATGCTTATCTTTAATCTAAAAGATGATCATAAATTTTTTCTGTGATAATCCAATAAACGTCAAACTACTGAACTCTTTAATTACAACTAGTAATAATCATCTGGTATTTATATGAATTTTAAATTATGCTACTACAATCATAAAAATTTGTCAATTCACACATATTTCATGTTGACTATGAGTGAATTTTAATCTTAATTAAAAATGAATTAAATAATGAATTTCTTTGTTCATTCCTAATCCACAATAACTTTCTTTGTCACTTTTCCAGCACCGCTTTCGTTTGTCTATTTGGCAAAAATTAAAAATATATTAAAAAAAAAAATGAGAATTAGAAAGAAGTTATTAAATCTAACAGATGACTTGCCTATAAAAGGGAATATATTTCTATTCCATAATAGGAATAATAATTATTATTTTAATCCGGAAAGCTTTAAACAATTGTTTTCGGAGTATTTTTTCTTTTTCTCCAATATAAAGAATTCATTTCTGCATTGCTTTTTCTTCTCTCTTTTTTTTTTTAGTTTTTAAGAATTCCTGTTTGTGCACAACGAGAAGTAATTAAAATTTTAAGGTGCTGAAGAAAAATCTATTCTCGAATATACAAAAGAAGATTTTAAAGCAGCAAATTTCTTAGTTCCTTCTGGCTATTAAAATTTCTCCGGATTTTTCTTGCTCGAACTTGTATTTTTAAAGAAATAAGAAAAATTTAGCCGCTGTAAAAAAGCCTTTTTGGAATTTACAATTTTTAAAATTTAAAATTTCAAGCAAACTATTAAAGCATCCTGGTCTTTTTCCTAGGCTTAACTATTTTCACAGTTGATGTCTTTATTTCAAATTTAAATTAATTCCATTTTCAAACACTGAAGAGGGTTTTCGAGAGGTGAAAAAGCGCACTCGTTGATGGATTGCTGATTTATTTTTGTCGAAATGATTTATGAGATGACTGTTATAAAATTTGATCACAAAATTTGAAGAGATTGAGACTAGAAGTTGTTTAGCAATTGATAATTTATCATGTCCTTTTTTGACTTGCTAATGTGTAGCTCAGATGGTTGCACTGATAGCAATTGATATTTCATGCTTTTCATTCTGATAACACTTCATCTAATTGCTTGTGATAACAGTTGATGTTTTATCTTTTCCACTTGTGATATTTAGCCTGCTGCTTGAACAAAAAATTTGTTTTATCAGTGTGAAAAGTTTTTTGAGTTTTCCTCTTTTTTTTTTTTTTTTTGGTGGAAGGAGATGAAGATAATAAAAACTTCATGTTAGGACTTCTAGCAACGGATGAATGGCTATCCAATAATGATATGAGATACGAGAAAATGGATTTTCAATTGATTCAAGTTATACAAAAAACTTAAGCTAATTTAGTCGATAATTCCTCTCTGAGACCTTTGAAAACTAAAAGGGATGCTATGTTAAAGTGATATATGAGTTATTAGTGTATCAATTTTTTTTCCTTTGGCATCTCTTTCAAATTCTCAACTATTTCACAAACTGTTTTCCTATTAACTGATGACTTTTATTGTAAGCTGTCAGGAAAAACGGAATGTGTTGGCCAGGTATAAATGAATGTTGTGTGGCCTTAATTAAGCTGTTATGAAGCACAGAAACATAAATAATTAATTAATGAAAGCATTCTCCAATGAATGAAGCAAAATGTTGATTGATGTGAACTTATCGAAATTTCAAATTGAACGAAGATCATCTAAGCTATTGGATGACCTTAGAACTTAAAGATGGCTATCAAAAGATTGGAATAATAAATGTCCCTTGCTAGATAGAATTTCTGTGAAAATATTCTTTCTGATATTCAATGTACATGGAAAACTGAAACACAAGATAATCTATAGAGAAATAAGATAGTGCAAAATTAGGAAAAGCACTCATTGAATTATTATAATCTAGAGGAGGTTGTAAAAGAGATTAGTATCAATCGAATAGACAGCAAAGAAAATCAGTGAAATTCTGTTAGTCTAGATTTGGCTAAGCTGAAACTATGCAGTCTTAAGAATGAATGCCATCAAGAAAGAATATGATGCATGTGTGAAGAAAAAAAAAAGAGATCAGTATTAGTTGATATAGATATATCAAAATATCACACTGATAAGAAATGGAATAAAATGTGTAAAGTGTGACAATGAGCCACGTAATCTTCCTGAAATGAACCATAATGAAAAATGAGCCAACAGTTAATTCATTTTATTTTGGAGAGAGAATAAGCACTGCTTGGACTGTAAAAGATGATAGGAAGTGTTAGAAGTGACAGTGCCAAGTTTAACAATTGAATAATTAATTAAGAAATATTCAATTGCATTGTTGAAGCTTCTCGAAATGAAAATACATTTGAAATGAATTGATTAAAATATCCGTCTTCTAGCTAACAAAAATTCTCTACCATTATTTGATATAAATAATTAAAATGCAATGCTTTTTCATTTCAACTAATTTCATTAAATGTTTTTAAAGCTAATCATATATGAGCTAATCTTCAGCAGTTTAATTTCTGGATAAATTACCTTTTTACAGAGATTGTTAATTAACTTTCATATAAAGATGCTGATAATAATGATAACAATAATAACAGGTCATAGTTCCTGTACTGTTCTATCCTATTTCTTTGGTATTTTTTGCTCCTGATAGATTTTCCGCTATAATGATTCCTCAGTAAGACAGTAAGATAATAGACTAGCGACCAGAAAGAAGAGGGGGCCAAATAAGTTATGAAATATCTGGACAGAATATAATTGAATCATGCCAATATTCTCGAATAAACGGATGAAATTTTGGGATTCGGAAAGAATTCGAAAGAGATATAATTTGATCAATCGAATCGAATCTCTAACTACTATTTTCTCCTTTTTTTTTTTCAAATATGATTTTCTTATTATGTGCCGGAATTATTCATGATAAGATTCGTTAAATTTGCATGCTTCCGAAATGTATTAATTTCTTTAATTATGTTATGCGATTTTTTTCTTCTGATTTCTTTTTTATTCCTTTAAAATTATTCATTTCTAAAGTTTATATTTCTAATGCTACTGCAGTGACTGCATGGAAATGGGAATTGCACATATTTGTCACACTTCAAAAATGTCATGAAAATTGATGCTGTAAATTAGGCTCAAATGGATAATTTGCTGGAACTATAACATTTTCATTCTTGTTGGAAACTTCTAACTGCTACCAATTCCAATTAAACTGCCACAAAAGCATCAAACACAAAACCAAAGAGAGAGAGAGAGAGGGAGAGAGGGAGAGAAAAAAAGAAAAACGAGGAAAAAGAAGGCAAGCAAATTCTCTTGTTCTTCAAAAGAAAAAAAAAAAAAAAAAGAAAGAAAGAAAAAAAGGGTTCTTTTTTTGTGGTTCTTTCAGAAAGTTGAATTTTAAGCGAATCCTTCTGAAAACGACATTATGGGTTCAACAGCAGCCGGTGCTACTTATCACACTTATAATCAGCTAATCCGATCACCATCACTACATTTATCATACACAAAACCAATGCAACAGAGTGGCATCGTTGAACAAGCTGAAAATGGTAAGTTATTCTAATTATATGTGCTAACTAATTAGTCTAGCAAAATGCTAACGATTTGAAATATTAACATGTTAGAAAGTGACAGTCAAATATCCGCTGGATAGATGAAATTAGACGAGCTATCGAAGTGAATTTTTAAGAGGCAATTTGCAATTTAAAAATTAACTCAATGGTCAATGGTTTTCTTTTCCGCGTTGACTTCTTTCAAAAAAATAAAAAAATGCTTTTTCCTTTTTTTTTTTTTTTTTTTTTTTTTTGGTAATAATTGTATGACTTTATACATAGCACAGATTTTCGCAATTATTAGTTATATTGCTGAAACTGATTTCATATTTTAAAGTCTTCAATTTTTTGTTTAATTAGCAGATGGGATCCATTTTACAAAGGCCTATTTTAGTAGCACATTTTGTTTAATTAAATTTTCCTCTTTTATTTTTTGCACAATAATAATGCTAAATTATTTCATTATTATCAGAGGCTGTTCAGGAAACTTAATGTTGGGAGAAATAATAAAGCCACTAAAAAACATTCAATTAGTGGATAAATTTTCTTAAAAAATGATCTCAAAATTGTTGCATTTGCCATTTTGTGATTATAAGGCCTTATTATAAATTTGTAAATTAATTTCAACTTAAATATAAATTACATTCTGAGCATAATGAAGCAGTTTAGTTAATTATTAAAAAAAAAAAAACACTAGCAAATATTGACATAAGTTGGATGGAGTCGAATTTTTTTTTCAAATTTTCTACTACAAATTTTGTTTGAGTCTTCTGGCCTCGTTCATAGAAAGAAAATAAACTGAATTGAATTGAAGATGAGAATAATGAATGCTGTACACATCCTTTCTTCTACCAATTTTATTCGCATTCTTTGTTTCAATGAAATAATTTCTCTCAAGCTACGGAATAGTTTGCAAAATTTGGCCGGAAAAAAAGCCTTATTACAAGCAAGCAAGCATCTAATTAGCCTTATTCAGTATTTGCTTGCAAAAATTGGCGTAAAACTATCCCGGCAAGTTTCACTTTCACATGAATGAACTGCTAATTAAATCAACTTCTTTGTACTCCTCCTGGAAAACTTTTTGATACTAATTTCCTTTACTAAAAAAGAGCTTATACTGTTCAGGAGATTTTATCAGACTAATCTTGTCTAATCAACGCATCATTATGTAACTTTAGTGACAGGTAGACTGATCTGGTCAGTTTCCCTGTCACCTATCACAATCGAAATTTTAATCCGATCAGCGGAAAGCCAATAAATAAGATAGCAATTTGTGATTTACGGCGAAAGATAAGCGGCTAGAACAGGTGATAAGCAGTCAGAACAGGTGACAATGTAAAGTAGCAGCATTTCCAACTATGATGCAAGGATTATTATTTCGTTGGGCGATATATCAAGATGCTTTAATAAAATGATAAAACTCAACAATTATGAAACCATCTTTTTAAACTAATTATCATGATTATTAAATAAAACTGCTAATATTTGTATGTCATTTATTCGGAAATCTTGTTGTTCAGCAATAATTATCACTGATTAATCTCATTAATCAGTATTACGACAGTGAAGTACTGCATTTTTTCATGTCATTTTCTTCCTCTTCCTTCTCTTTTGTGTTTAATTTTTTTTTTTAACTTTTACTTTTTTTAGCGGAGAAATTCTATTCAATGGTGACAGCTGACAGATTTACAAAACATGCTGTGAAGTCATCTGAAATATATCTCATGCCATTTTTGAGTTCATATTCTGTTCACAGTCGTCAATTAAATGTTAAAATATTTTAATCAAGGATGGATTTTGAAAAATTTCCATCAATTAATTTTGACATTTCGAATAAATAATTTCGAATTTAGATTTTATTTCAGAGAAAATGTTTTAATCAAAATTTTCATTTAAAAGCATTAATTTTTCATCCAAATATGGTTTGATACATAGTATTTTTAGATAACAATTGCTGATAAATCCATTCTGAAAGTAAAATTTTAAATTGCAAAAATTTCATTTAATGAAAAGAGATCCAATATATGCAATTTTTGTTTGAAAATGTTTAGAACTTTTCCTGATGAAAAAATTATCACTGCTATTTTGCAAAGAATAAAACCAATCGAAGTGTTGAAAAGTGTCTAAATTCAAAATGAAACGAAATGTTATGTTTTTCGAAAACGTAACCAATTTAAGAAAAAATTTTTAAAAAAAAGAAAAGAATTAAGGTGCAAATTCCATGGAGAAAAAAAAAGTACTCCTTAAATTTCATAATCGAAAGAGCTTGAATCCAGCTATTTCATTCGTTCTTTTGGAAATTAACTTTTAAATGAATACCTGACAAGTCTAATATTTTACGCCTAAATAATTTGCTTTGCCACTGCAAAATAGCCTACGCAAAAATGGACAGCATTTTAATGACTAAAAAAACCTAGTTCATAAATAGAAAATGATTTTAAAAAGTTTAGAAAACTTTAATAATTTCTGTTTGCTATATCGATACAACATATTTTCTCTTACAGTATCAAGAAAAATTGGCAATTTCTCGAAAAAATTAGTCAAGCTAAAAAAAAAAAGTGTAGTGTTGTATGTCATACAACATCAATTTAAAAATAAAATAAAATAAAATAAAGAAATCAAGTATCTATCAAGATCTATCATCATTTCTTTGCATGCTTTTTCATAAATCCATTTTTAAACTTGGTAATTCTACTACATACATATTTTTCAGGTATCTTTTCCTTTTAAAAATTTATTTCAAATTTTGGAAAACAAAATTTTTTAAAATATAGTTTTTTTTTTCATGTATTACTTTTTTCCTAGAGATAAACTGAAAATGCAATTGAAAATGAAACTTTAGAAAACATTTCACGAATTTTTCGAGACTTTAATTTCCTCCTTTTATTATTGCTAACGAAGAATTTCATTTTTTATAGCTCACTGCGCTACTTCTTTTTCTTTGTTTCTTTTTTTTTTTTTTTTTTTTCATTTTTGAAATTCGTTTAAGAAGGGAATTGAGTTGAATAATGTCGGAAAGTTCCATGAATGAAATGTGACCGACGCAAAGATTGGTGTAGTTTTTCAGACATCTTTTCCTCTTAGCAATTTGTTTCAAATTTTAGAAAACTCTGAAAAAAAAAATTTTTTTTGACAAAGATATTAATTTTCGTCGCGTTAATGCTCTGTTTCTCCTTTGGTTTCTTCTTTTTATCGCTTTTAAAAAGGGATAGTTTACCTGATTTTCACATCTAATTTGTTTCTGAAATGACTTCTTCTGCTCATTTCTTCCCTGATTTCTGGCTATCAGCAATTTTATTTTTACACACTTTTAATTAGCACTTTCAAGTTACATTTTCTGACGTAGTGTTAAGCCAGAAAATTAACTACCTGATTATTGTTTTAAATTGAAATTTGAAACATTTCGCTAAATTATTGAACGCCGTCATCAGGTCAGGCAGATTTTTCTTCAATGTTTCTTCTAATGGCTTTCTTTTTAGGTTCTTAAAAAAAAAAAGACCTAATAGCAAAGACTTGAAAATATATCTAGCTAAAGTATTTCCCAATCTTTTATTAATTTAGTTTGATGGTTTTCAGGTTACTTAGTGCCGCCCGAAGGGAGAAGCAGAGGAGTTGAGGAGAAATAGTCATTAAGACGGAATACTGAAACCAAAATTTAATTCTATATGGAAATTATACGTCGTCGATTTTTTTATTTTAATAAAAGTAAAATTAGAGATGCCTTTTGAAGCTGTTTCCAAGACTTTTTTTTTTATATTTTGAAAAAAAAATAGAAAAAGAAAAGATTATAAAATGAATCACCACTATTTTGAGCTAGTTGAAAAAAGATTTTTCCATTGCAACAAATTCAATATCTGGAACTTCAAATACCAAATGAAATATGCATATGAAAGTCAAATAGCCCTATTAGCATGGTTTGTGTTAGCTTTTCAAAAAAAAAAAAAAAAAAAAATTGGTAAAAATCTTTAAGTTGCAAAAAAACTTTCCATCACAAAAGTCAAAATGTGCCCCTTTTTCGGGAATTTTTCTCGAAATATAACTGAAAACCAAAATGAATACCAATGATTGCTGTTTAAATAAATAGTTTGCAGTTTAAATTTGACCAAGAAAAAAAAAGCCTCATTAAAGAATTACTTCGATTAAATGAAATTAATTAAGTATAGTCAGTTGGTGTTTGGAAAATCAATTTTCCTTCTTCTTTTTTTTTCTTTTTTTTGTTTTTCACCAATGTATAGCAGAGAAATTGTAAATAAATTAATTAACTTATTTTGGCCAGACTAAAATGAGCACATTTCTGAATCTTCCTAATAGAGGCCATATTTTCAGTGGCCAATAAATGCCATAATTATGAATGGACTAGTTAGACTAGAGTAATTTTGGAAATATTCAACCAAAACTAGCAAAGAGGAAGAAAACAACAACGCATCATATCATCTAGAAGTCATTGTTGATCAGTCAAGCAATTAAATTAAAAAGTAACCACAGAAACCTTATTAACTTCCTTATTCCTCAAATTACAAACAGTAAGCAAGTTTTCATCCTGCTGCTTCTACATATACACACATATATATATATATATAGAAGTTGCTGTTATATATATATATATATATATGTGTGTGTGTGTGTGTGTGTGTGTGTGTGTTGCACGATTGTACTAAGTTATTCAGGTGTGTAGAATTAGATAAACTGAAGTTAGTGATATTCCGTAAGGCCAAGTCTGAGTTTTCATTGTTTAGAATTTCATATCTTCGAAGCTAGTCATTTGTCGTCATAATGCAGTATTATTTTATTACCTTAATATTACCTAATCACTAATGCAATAAATTTTCATTCCCCTTATCAAATAAGTTTCTAATTTATCTAATAATTACTAGGACTATTGAGTAGTTTGTAACCAAATATGACGATACTATCACAACTAGAAGTTGCTGTTATTGTTCGGTGCTGTTGATGTTGATAAATGTTGCAAGTGAAGAAGGATGATGACGATAATAAGGGTGATATGGTGATAGTGATGATGATGATGATGATGCTCATGATGGTGATGATGGTGATGACAGTCAATATAATGATGACAGTGATCGTGATAATAGCGATACTGATAACGATGATGATGATTGTGATGTTGATGATAACGTGATGATAATGATAATAATGATGATGATGATGATGATAATGGTAGAGTTTGAAGTCTGCCTGAGGCAGGGTAAGCCTGCAGCACAGTGGACTTGCTCTGATGGGAACAACCAATGCAGCGTTGTCTTTGCGCCGTTTCACACAAACATCATTCAACTTCCGGTTCAATTCCGCTCTTCCGCCACCGGTACCGGTTGTATCCCCACCGTTGACCCCAATTTCACGCAAGTCCAGTCTCAGCATTGGTTAGTGAAATAATTCTCCTGTTCAGTTATTTTACCCGCTGAAAAAGACTACTACTTCTCAGTGCATTTTACTAACTTGCTAAAGTTGATGAAGGAGGAAAATCCGTCAGATCACCTTTGCAACTACGAAAATACGCCATACTTTCCATATCAGATCAAAACTCCCATGCTCATCCATTTCACGTACTGCTAGTTTCAGTCTTAAGCTTGTTTTCAATTATTTAATTCGAATTTATATTGCATTTTAGATAAATTAATCTTATCATATAATTTATGGGACATTTTTTTGAATCAAATCTTAATATTTTTCATTTAAATATTGAATTTTTAACCATAAATATTTACATCATATAGATTCATCTAAAATTTATTTGTTCGAATTTTAATCTTTCTCGAGAATCCATTTTTTTTTTTCATCCTTCACTTGAAATTGTGTGTGTTTTTTTTTTTACTTCAAAGAATGCTTTTTTTTTTTTTTGTTTTTTTTTCTTGTTGCAAATCTGACACTGTAATTTGTCAATATTGATATTTCGAAATTATCACATCTTCTTGACTATCAAATAAAACTAGAGGGGAAACTCAAGAAAAAGGACTTGCTGCAATTTTGCTTCTGATCGTAAATTTGCAAAGATCGATGTGAATTTTGCTATCCGTTAGAAATGTTGCAGGCAGTGAATCTTTTGTGGATGGGAAAAGAATGAAGTAGAAAGGTGAATTCAATTTTCACAATCACTTAAAAACCATTTATTGCTTTTTGAAGGATTAATTGCCAATTAAATGAAGTGAATTATGGAGTTGCTAACGTTTAATTCTCAAGACATCAAAGAGTTTATTTGTCTATCTGTTTGTTTTTGTGTTTGTATATATATATCGTGTGTGTGTGTGTGTGTGTGTGTGTGTGTGTGTGTGTGTGTGTGTGTGTGTGTGTGTGTGTGTGTGTGTGTGTGTGTGGTATTGCTTCAATCAGAAGTTTTTAATGTCTTGGAGTGATAGTGTTGATAAAATGATTAATCACAGAAAAAGTATCAGCTGAAGATGAATTTGTTACATTTTAAAAGAGCTAAATTAAATTCAATTCTTTCAAGGATGTGTTTAGCTAACTAAGCATTAAGATTGATTCTAAAGAATAGTTTCACTTAATCACCAGAAGAAGATTTGTTTCTAAATCAACAATTCAATTGTTCAATTTTTGCATCACACTCTAAAATAATTATCATCAATAATTTAAATAGGTGCTGTTGTATGATGTATGATGATAGAGTAGGGATTAAGATATGAGAGATTAACATCTTATCATGATACAATCACATGAGCATTTGTTAGTAATTAGGAAATATACATATATATTTCCTAATTACTAATATACTTAAAATATATATATATATATATAAAATATATATATTTTAAATATATTTATATGGAATAATATTTTATTTTTGGTTTAATTTAATTCAAATTTAAGATGCAAAATTTGTTTCTTTTCATTTTTCAGTGTTTTTTTTTTTTTTTTTTTGCTAGATTTGAAAACATTACAGGAATGAAAATTTTAAATACTTTAGAAAACTTTTCTTCACACACAAAAAAAAAAAACTCTTACTATCTAGCGAAGCATATCCGTATTTTTAATTTGGTCATTGTATTCGATTAAGCATTTTTAAAACAGGTGAGTTTATGGGAGATATCTGATTACATAACATGCAGATTGTATTACGAAAGGGTCAGTTCGAGAGTGATGATTATATGAATGAAATAAAACAATAAGCAATTTTACTTCTGACACACTACTAGTATTTCTGCTCCAAAATGTCTTAAACAAAACGTTACAATTTTAAACAATTAGTTAATGTATTAAAAAGGAAAAAAAGAGACACAAAGATATATTGAATTTTTTCCTTTTTTTTTTTTCCTTTTGGAAACATATTTTTTTGTTGATAATTTCTTTTTTTTTTTTTTTTGTGGTGAAGCAGATGAAAACAATTATTTTTGTACTATTGTTTAGACGAAAAAATAAAAATAAAAAACACAGCAAAACAATTGATTGATTGATTCAAAAAAATTACGTGTGATTTGTTAATGCTTCGAGAACAACTTTTCCCGAAGTAAAAAGTGCTTTTTACTTCGGGAAAACTTTATTCGTTGATTTTTTTTTTTTTGCAGTAAAAAGAAAGAGAGAGAGAGAAAAAAAAAATTACCTTGAAATCCTTTCGTTCTGTGAACTGTAGATATGCAGAAATAATCAATCTAAAATGATAATGTTAGCATTTACTATTTCGCCATTCAGTAATTAATATTAAATTGGGAAATGAAACTTTTACTCGACAAAATTTTCTGCAATTTGATGGGAAAAATAAAATTTATCCTTAATTAAACGATTGCCGAGCACACAGTGCTACGAAGAAATTTTTTTTCCAAAAAAGAAAAAGAAAAATGCCTAAAAATTTCAAAATTATCTCCTTCAACATTTTATGCTTTCTTTTTTTCTAAACACATAGCAACAAATTTGCATGATACTTTAACTTATTCTAACTGTTGCAAAAGTAATAATTCTTTTTTTTTTCCACCCAAATAGACGAGTTCTTTCGGAAAAATGCTTCAGTCTAATACTAAATACTAGCCTCAATTATTAGATTTTGAAAGAGGAATATTGCTTTAAAAATGCTGAATAAATTGGTATCCACTTCAGAATGCTTTTGTTACAACTCTCAAAGGATTTCCGATTTTCCGGTCTGCTGCCTTTTATCTTGAAATTTTAAAATGTATCAGTTTATTTAAACATGCTTAATTGACAGATTAAAAGCTAAATAATTACAAGCATTCGAATGAGAATAATAACTTTATTATTATTTTTTTCTTTAGATTTTGATAGCATCTGATTTTGTTTATTTTTCCATTACGCCTGGTTAAATTCTTTTTAAAGTTTAATTTTCGGTTTATTTTTTTCCAGCAATTTTGCCTTATTTATTTACTTTCTTTTTTTTTTAAATTTTGATTCTTTCTTTAACCAGCACTTCTATTTGTTAAAATATACGAGGATATCGTTCCTAAAAATTCTTTCATTTAATTCTCGTCTATTTTTTTATTTTGTCTTGTTAAATTTCTCCTTTTTTTTTCTTTTTCTTTTTCTTTTTTTTTTTTTTTTTTTTTTAACATATGCAACTTTTCCTTCATTCTATGCAGAACCATCTTGAAAGTCTAAATTGAAGTGCTTTAAAAATGCTAATTTTTTTTCTTTTTAAAGATAAAACAGAATAAACTAGGAAATTTTAAAATCACTTATTGCAATAACTTAATTATCAAGTAGTGCATTTGACAATAATCTGAATTCTCCAGAACAATTACTATCAATTCAGGCTATTAAAAATTCAGGCCATTAAAAACAGCACCAATGATAATATTGTTGCAATCAGCTATCGTTTTTTTGTGAATTACTAAATTTAGCATAAAATATTCGTACTGTAACAAAAAAAAAAAAAAATTAATTAATAAAATTTAATAAATACATTCTTGATAACTGTTTCCATAAATTATTAAATTGAATTGCATTAGGGTTTTTTAGGGTTTTGTTTATTTGAATAAATTACTTTTTGCTCAGTAAGATCTGCAAATTTGAAGAAGATAGGAACAATGGCAATATTCCTTCAAATATTATTGGAATCGATTTGAAATGATTTACAAATGGGAAAATTGGAGGAATGCATTCTTCCGAAGACATTTTCCAGAAGCTTAGGTAATGATAATGAGATTTTAATATTCAGAAAAAATATACTACTGAACAAATCGTTTTCTCCTTTTCTTTTCTTCATTTATTCCATCTTCTGATTAATTAATCTCTGTGATTCATTTATCAATTGAATTTTTTAAAATTTTTAAACTTCTTCCTCCCTTTTTTTTTTTCTGAATTAAAATTTTCCAGAGATTTCATTTCATCTTTACTGATGCTTAGCAGTATAGCAGCAACAAATGATCTCGAATTCAAATTAGCAGAAGATGTTAAATGCTGTCATCGGATATAGTGATGCATCTCTGCTTAAAACATTTTGCCACTGTAGCAATCGTTATTCAGTGCAACGCAATTAATTATATTTTAAGCGGATAGGCAATACAGGTGCTTGGTGCACATCATCCCCCAACATTTATATGATTACGTTGTAAAATGGATTAAATTTCACTGATAATTTCGACATTTCTTTGAGAGGAAGGAAGAGAGAGAGAGAGAGAGAGAGAGAGAGAGAGAGAGAGAGTAAATAATAAACAAATTGTTCAATTTTCTCTGTAACTCTTTGAAAAACTGTCTATATCCATTACGTAAAAGTTAAAATATTAAATTCACCTGTATGAAATTAAGCAGCATATGAGGAAGTTCTACTATTTGTTGTCACTGCACTGATCTGTGTTATCAACATTGATAAATAGCATTTTTGACCAACTTTCACTATTTCGCTTCTTTTTCAATCTTGTCTTTGTTGTTCAACTCATTCATTAACATACAGACAGAAACACACACACACACACACACACACACACACACACACACATATGCACATGCATACACAGTTATGTATCGGGAAAACTGACTTTAAAATACATAAATTTCAATGTAGATTGTCGGGAAGTGTTCATTTCTCAAGTAAGTACCACTGGAATGTGCAACTTGTGATTGCCTTGGCTGATAAGTGTGTCTAATGGGAGCCAGAAGATTATATATGACAATGGGTCAGTTAATCATTATTTCATTTCCTAATATTGTTGATTAATTGTTCATTTTCGTCCAGCTTCCTTATCAACAGCATTTTTCTTCCTTCATTATCTTTTATGCAGCTTGAATAACAACCGATTTGTATTGTTCGATGTTTAAATTTTGAATAACTGATCTGAATTGTTCGATAGTTTGTTCAAAATTTGGCTAACGTAACAAGAGGCTTGTTAGGCTGTTGTTAAGTGAAATAATTACAGCTAATTATAGTTCTGCATAATCAAAAAGGAATTAAACATTTAATCTGGGACTTTTTAAATAGCTAAAGTACAAATTTACTTCACCCAACTAGAGGCTAGTCGAAAGCTTAGATAAGACTGATGTCTAGAGTCAGCTGACAATTTATGGTCCAGTTATTTAACATTACATCTGAAGAGTGCAGCTGATATGAAATTTTTTAAAATCTTATGTACTGTTATAAAATGAAGCTTATTACACAATAACTTTGTAGGAATTTGAAATAGCTTAGCACGAAGAAAGTAGCATTAAGTTTATCATTAACTGGAATTAGCTATGAGCTAGTGGCATCAAGTGATAAAACTAATTTTATCAGAACACAAACTGCAGACTGCAGTAGATATTCCAAATAATTCGCGTCTATTTCGGTCTAATTTATCCGTGAAAACTGAATGAGGTTAAAATAGTTTCCAAAAATTGCTCCAGACGACACTTTTAGAATCATAAAGCATAAAGGTTAGATAAGCTTGGATAACGTTAGAAATACAACTTTGAAAAAACTGAGAAAGTTTGATTAATTTTACATGTTATAATACTACTATGTCATTTCACAATTTGGAATTGGTAATTTCATAACATTTTGCGCGAATTTTTTTAATTAATAATTTCTTCAATATTTTGCAAGAAATTTCTTTACCTTATTTTCCTGACAAATGAGTCTTGAATTGATATATCTGATTTAATAAGCAGCAATAGATGCATATTATCTGATAAAACCGTAATCATGATTGAATGCTTTATGTTATTAATTTTAATTAAAAAAAAAAAAGAGAGAAAAAAAAAGTGTTATTTTATGTTATGCTGTCGATAATCATGTTCATCTATCCATCTACTTTTTGTCCTTTAGTTTGATGAATGTCGGAAAATAAAAATAAGAATAGGAGTAAAATGAAATGTAATAGAATCTTAAGAGTTACTCTTGAATGTCATATTACACCTCATGCAATGGAGACAGGTGTATCGGTGGGTGCTAAAGCATATTATTACAGGACTGAGGTTACTGATGTAGTTATTTATTTTTAATCACTTTCACTACAACCTCTTATCAGTTTTCTTTTTTTTTTTTTTTCTTAACATACGAGTTAGTCTTATCAGAAATCTGAACTGATGGTCAATTCGTGGTGTTAACATTCAGAAAACATCAGTAAATGCAGAGGTTGTGATAATAATATCATAATAGTTGAACTACAGGAATTCAGTGATCAAGAAAATGATGTTTATCAATTGATTACAGCCTTCAATTTTTGTTCTTTTGGTTACGCTCTTCAATTTTCAAAAATTTTAAAAACTGAAAAATAATAAACTAATTGCCAGTTAATTTCATTAACATTTTTACACTTCTGAAATTCAAAGGAAATTTCTAAAAAATAAAAAAAAATCCAATCATTTTGAAACTTAAATTGTCTAAAATTTAGACTAATAATAGAAAATTATTTGGTTTAAAAATTTAATTGGAACTCATAAAAGTAATGAATTTTCTAACCATAAATTAGTGACAGCATGAGCATACACATTTCTCCTTAGTCTCATTCCTTTTAATTTAGCAACAATTCAGTTCTTCAAAATAATGAAGAATTTCTAGAGACGATTGGCAAGGTGAAATGGGATGAATATCCTTTGAGGAAAGGTGACAGTAATTCAGTATGTTCTGAAGAAGGTTCGCCGCCGGACTCCTTGGCAAAGCGCATTATCAAGGTTGCTATGTTTCATTTTCTGAATGCTTGATGATTTGGCGACATGAAGCCAAAAAGTCTAACTTCACTTTCCGAAAGCAAAGTAGGGTTTGCGGTCTAGAGAGGGTTTTTTTGATGAATACTAAATTTGGCTATATTTTAGCTGATAAAAATCCTCATACCTCATGTTGGTCTCATCATATTATTGTTAACTTATATCGCTATCGGTGCTCTAATCTTTATCTGGCTTGAAGCTGATAACGAGCTGCAGGTATGATGATGGCTTTCTTCTTATCATTTTAGTCAATCCTTAACTTGTAAGAATAACGCAATTAGCATATTAAGCTCTTTTTGTGACACGAGAAATGAATGATAGTGAAAATATTCCCCATATAATAAATAAGCTATTTTTAAAAGAAAATTTATATCTTTGAGCTTCTATAATTTGCAGAATCGCCGATCGAAATTGCAAAAAGTGTTGAAACTGTACAGTATGATTATCAACGAGACTTTCAATATTTGTATGCCTGAACTTACTACCAATGCTACACGATCTTCGGTACGTTTCCTGCAAATAGTTTCTTTAGAATACTGTACATCTTATCAGAAGATATTTCGTATTCCAGGAATTTTTCCATCTTCATTAAAAGTTACTTGTACTCTCAATTAATACTTGGGATTACCGTAAATATCTACTTCTTTGCGAGTAATCAGTGATAGTATAATCAGTTGAAGAGATAAGAACAGTTTTAAATAAGGAATATTTAAAAATTTTTTTTAAATAAGGAGAGAAAAGATGGATAAAAGCAACGTTTTTTTTTTTTTTTTTTTTTTTTTNTGATAGTATAATCAGTTGAAGAGATAAGAACAGTTTTAAATAAGGAATATTTAAAAATTTTTTTTAAATAAGGAGAGAAAAGATGGATAAAAGCAACGTTTTTTTTTTTTTTTTTTTTTTTTTAGCTGTTTCTAAATAAATAAATCATATGTTGATCCTTATCACTAAACTTAATTTTTGCTTTTTCGGAAACAATATTTACATAAATATTTCCAACTGTGATCAAAATTCTCTACGCTGGAATCACACAGGTTGAGCGGCGGATACGTCCATTGTTATCAGTCTTATCAAGTACACATGAATATGATGATCGTTTTACGTTAAACGGTCAACTGTGGACTGATTCTGAAGAAGAACTTGTTACGCGTTGGTCATTCGCTGCTTCTGCATTATATGCTTTAACTGTTATCACATCAACCGGTTTGTTAAATTTTAAAAGTTCTTTTTTTAATCAAAATTTGTTGAAATTACATTATTTATTGAACTGTTCATTATTAAATTAGTTGGAAATTTTCAGGATATGATCATGTAACACCAAGTACTGATCCTGGACGATTGTTCACGGTATTTTTTGGCCTCGTTGGTATACCTCTAATGTTTATCACTGCCGCTGATATTGGCAAATTTCTATCAGAAATTGTAATACGATCATATAGCAAACTGTTAGGATTGATTGAATGGATTGGCTCTGTAATTGATGCCATTCGTGATTGCCTCAGAGATGAAGATGATGATTCGATCGATTCAAGGTTTAATTCCATTTATTTTTTATACTATAAAATTCGGACGAAGAAAGTTATTTAGTGGCGCTCTTCATAGAGGTGCTCATTTATCTTTTTGAACAAGTTTATTTTGAATTGCAGAAAAAGGCGAACAGTTCGACCACAAAGTGTTTTGGGTGAGGATGAAGATGAAGAAGGACGACTGCAACTTCCAATTGCTTCATACTTTGGATTGATCATTGGATACTGTGCCATTGGGAGTATGCTTTTTAATACTTTTGAAAAGGGACCCGTATGGTGAGTTTTGAATATTTAACTTATTCAATGTAAACTGGGCATAGCAATGAGATTTTATTTGGCACAAAAATTTTATTAAAAAGTTGTGCAGTTGAAATAATTGAGGAGAGTTAAAAGTAATTAACTGATCTTATTTCATTAAAAGTTTTAAACATTGAAGAAAAGACTTATTTAAAAAAGCAGAATTATAGGCAGTAAAAATTACATATCGTTAATAAAATAAAAATTAAGACTAAATAAAATATGCAACTGCTAAGATTGGAAAATGGAAATGATGGATTTTAGAAAGTGAAAGTTAAATACTTAACCAACTCTTCTAATACTAAATTATTTCTAGGTCATTTATGCATGGTCTATTTTTCTCATTTAATACAATTACAACAATCGGTCTTGGTAATATCCATGTTAGAAATCAGTTCTACTTGGCTGTCAGTTTCCAATCATTTTCTCAAAATAAATTTCAATGTTTTCCCTTTTTTTTTTTTCTTTTTTGTCGTATTTCTAAAATATACCTTAATCTTGAATCTCTTTTAATATTTAAGCTTTAATATAAAGTAAAGAGGAACACATCAAAACCGTGTAAATGATTAATTTCTAAATTTATTTTTTGCTCTTCTGTTGCAATTTATTGTATTTTGAATTGATAAAAATTAGTGTAATAAAAATAAATTAATGTAATAAAATAAATCAAAATTTAACCATATAAATATCTTTTTTCTTTTCGCTCAAACTCACACATTCACTTTCTTAACTATTTAATTAAAGTCAAATTAGAATTATTCAACTTACAGTTAGTGATTGCTTATGTGATAATTGGTCTGGCAGTGATAACAGCATCATTAGACTTATGCAGTTCAACACTCAAACGAACATTTACCAAACTACATTATTTCGGTCGAAAAATTCGTGGAGCACGTCGAGGTTTTGCAAGTGTTAGCGATGATATTCGTGAAGCTATGAGGATTATTGCAGCTCTCAAGAAGACAAGGTAAAATTATTTTCCTTTTGAACACCTAAAATTATTCATTTGCATCGTTACCTGACAGGTATGCTTATTATTAAGTTTCACTAATCTATACATATACACTATACATATGCATAATAAAAGTTCATTCATTTAATTGCAAAAGTTGCTGAATGGAAAGAGATGGAGACGAATATTGATCGAGAAATAGTGATTATCATCATTATCTTTTAATTACTTTGTTGTTTGTTTAATATGCTCTAATATTTAATATGAAATTGTAGAATATAAGTGCTTTAGAATGGGTCTGATATTCTCATACATATAATTTCATATCGAAAATATATAAAAAAAATATATATATATACCAGAAATTAATAGTAAAAGGGAAAAAATATTTTCTTATCGATAAAAATTTTGTTGTCTGTTGCTTAAATTTACGTCTAAAGTAAGACCAAAGAAATTAAAATTTTCTATCTTGTTTATCATTATTATCAACTAAAATTTTTAGCATGAAAACATGACAAAAAAAGAAATTTTTTTTTTTTTTTAACGATATTGATTGTAGGCCAAGCAAAGAGCGCATAACATTAGAAGATTTGAAACGATTTCTCGAAGTTCAAGAACATCTCATCAGACAACCCTACGTTCCATATAATGTCCACATTTTCCGGTGGATCGAAGATGCTGTATGTTTTATGCCCTTATTATCATATCACATCTATCTAATTCTAATGTTTTGTTTTTGAAAGAATAATCGGTAACTGCTGTCTTCCAATGATAACGCTGTTAATAATTTTTATCAGTGAAAAATCCAACTTATCTCTTCCAGTATGCACAATATTTTGACGAAGGATCACTCAACGAAAAGGAAAAGAACTCGACAGCAGATCCAATACTGTTTTTTTGATAAAATTTACGTTGGCTACTTGCTCAACGTTATCGTCTTTCCAAAATCTTTCCATTGTCGTCTTTACCAATACCATCCCTATCATGAATATGTTTATTATCAACGCTGTATTTATCAGGATAGTTACTATCATCATCATCACCATCAGTATATTCATGTTTTCTCACATAACTACAGCGACATCCCTCCCCATCACTTGCGACATTTTGAGTTCTATTTCATTGGAACTAAAACTCAAAATCCGTTATTCTCGTTACTTGTGCGTTTCATTGCAACACCTCATTTTAATCAAAAAAAAAGAAGGAAAAATACCTCAAAAAGCAAATTTTTGTACATATTTGATGGAGATATAATAACTGTATCAGTAATTTTAGTAATTTACAATTCGCATTATATCAAAAATCTCTTACAAATTTTAAAACCCTTAAAACGTGCTGACTTCAAAAACAATGCATCTATTTCATTTATTTGGTAAGATCATCTGCAAAAATTCACCGACCTCATTTCACTGACCAGTGGTCAAAATTCTGCAAAAATTCCATTTCTCATCACTAATAACCACTAGAAAACCTGTATATGACAAATTCTCCTTCCGAAAAAAAAAAAATCCCTCTTCAAATTTAGATTTACAGCAGATGTCCACAGATGATCATGCCACAGTCTTGTCCTCAATCTAATGTATTTCGAAGAATAACTTTTGGACGGTACATTTCAAGGGAAGTTTATAAAATGAGACGCACATGTGTATATAGAGTGATTGACTAATGTTATTTTATGTATTCATGTTTATGGACCATTATTTCATTTCACTGAAATAGAAGCATGTTTTGAAACCTAACGAATGTTACGTACAGGATCGACTTACATCAATCACATCATCCCAGAACAACTACTAACATCAAATAAATATAAATTATATTGTCAGATTCAATTACAAATTATACAGAGCGTAAACATAGAAGCCTTATGGATTATAAAACACATAACAACTAGCATGTAATGAAACCAGGCAACTACCACTACCATCTTCATTATTCATCGGCCCAAAACAATAACCATAAGAAAATAACAGTAAATGCTACGTAACTAATATCAAAACGGCCTATATTGTCAGCAAGGTCAAGTACAGAAAGGAGTAGCGACATCTGATATGATCAATTCCTATACAAAACTATATATATATAGTTTTGTATAGGAATTGATCATATCAGATGTTATATTATATATATATATATATATATATATATATATATATATATATATATATATAACTTTTTGAAACTAAGAATCCAGTGCAAGATGAAAGCAACTCGAACCATGAGGGAAAGCTTGAAAACAGATACCCTATAATACTATGTAATAAATCTATATTTCTATATAAATGTTCTTGCATGAATAATTTTTTCCCAGATAAACTGGAAATGAAGGAATGGGAATATACTTCTGGTTTATGTCAATGTAATTATTTAAAGACTAGAGTATTTACGACAAAAATATCCCATTTAAAATACATTACAATCATGTGCTCTAAAATGAAATATGGGATTCGTTTGCCCATAATCCTAAAAACTTGAAATTACCGTTGCTAAATGACAAGAAAAAAATATCCAGAAAATACTGATTTCATTCCAGAGAATTCCAGTAACCAACAAAAATGAAAGTAATATCCAGTTACCATTTTGAAAGACAAAAGTAAAATTAAAGAAGACACGCAACTGAAAAAGTATACAGGAAGATAAATCAGATAATTTTACTGATTTCAAATGAAGATTGGCAGCGATATGCTAAACAAGTTCAAATACATGCGTTGTTCCTTGGCTGTTTGCAGCTACAACAATATTCGAATTCTGAAACTTTTCTTCGAAAACTATAATTTTATGTATCGAAATTTGAATCCTAACTTAAAACTCAGCTCAAAATGAGTTCCAATTCGCATGGTTTTTTGCAAATACATACCTTTTTCCAACTAACAGCGGAGACAAAATCGGAAGGAGAATCAGTTGCTAGAAGTGCTGAACGAGTATTATCCACGCGACCAAAATCATAGCACATTAATGGGTCGCACAAACCCTTATGATACAAATAGAGGTGATTGTTTTCTGATCCTGTAATAGTTCTTTTCTTTTATAATTTCAGTAAGGCCAATAGAGTTCACAAGTCATGTAAAATCCCTAATCTCTATTTTGAACTTATTCTAAACATATTTAGCTCAGTGAAAATAATGAAATGGTTAAGTTAAAAACAATACTATTCTAAACTAATTTCATATTAAGACAGCTTACCGCATATAATATGATTGCCATCAGTTGCCAAACCCACAAAATTTCTTTCGTTTTGATGACCTTTCATTGTACGTATACATTTTCCACTGCTTACATCCCACAGTCGAAGGTTACTATCGGTAGACCTGAATTTTGCTATCGGCAGATCAAGCATATGAAAACTTGACAATTCATGATTTCCTTCTATGAGTAAATTTATCGATACAATTCCCTCAAATTAAAAAAATCACTTAACCCACTAAAAATTAAAAACAAAGGTGACAAAAACTAACGCTGAGACCACTTCACTTTCGGTACAATACTTGACATACGAAACCGCTTTCCGATGACCGCGAAATACATTAACTGGTTCCAGTGGTCTTCGAATATCATACAAGTGAATGCAGTGATCTATATGTTCAAATTTTGCATGGCGTTCCAATTTTATTGAATTTCATATCAAGATAAAAATCTGTGGTATTTGGGATTAAATCTATTACATAGGAGAAAATAATATAAGGTGTGAAAATAATATGAAACCCCTTTTTTCTTTTACAATTCGTTCATTCAGCTAGCTCCAAAAATTAAATTTACAAATTATTAAAAAGCAGTGATTACCAGCAGAACCAAAAACAAGATAATTTCGCTGCGTTGGACTGAAACAAACGCAACATACATTAACTTTAGCATCGATTGTTGCCACTGAACGGTCCACTCCGATAGACCATAATTTCACCTATTATATACCATTCGTTTCTTTCTTTTGACAGGAAGGAATTATTACAAGAATTATTATATTATTACAATTATTACAATTCGTTCATTCAGCTAGCTCCAAAAATTAAATTTACAAATTATTAAAAAGCAGTGATTACCAGCAGAACCAAAAACAAGGACATAAATATAAATTTACTTGCATATAATACAAGTGAAATGAAATATTGAAAAAGCTATTCAAAGCAGTTAAAAAGATAAAAAAAATAGTTAAAATTACCCTGGCATCATCAGAACCAGATGCCATCAAATGCGGATCAACACTGTTGAATACTACAGTCCAACATCGCTTTTCATGTTCATGAAAAGATATGACAAGATAATTTTGAAAGGACCGAGTTAAAAAAGTATTTCTAACAATGAAAAGACAATTACCACATCAAGAAGATTTTTAAGGGATAATTCCTTATCATTTTACTTTAGGCTCAATTTCCCCAGCTGAAAATTTGAAAGGCAAACCTGATAACGTCTGATTGATTTTGCAAGTGAAGTATCCCAAAGCTGGACTGTGCCATCGTAATCACTGCTTGCAAGAGTGCTTTTACAGTATGGATTCCATGACACATTGCTATAAGGAAAATAAAATTCATCCGATTTCATCAGTTGCATATTTTTTGCAAGAAAAATGATGAAAAGATTGATGATTTAAAAACGCAGAGGAACTAAGAAGAGAAATGATTAGAAAAAAAGTGCAGAGGAACTAGAAAGGAGAATCTGAAAGGGAATGACCTGATTTTGGATGTACACTGCAGCTGTGTAACAGGATAGTGCAATGCATCCGTATTTTCGATGACAGATTGGAATTCATACACTTTTATACGTTTAGCGACTCCAGCCAATATAAAGAATTCACCGTCTTTGTCAAACTCAATGCTAAAGAAACTTTCATCTAAATTATTCATAACAATCCAACCTGACGAAGTTCTGGGCATACACTTTTACAATAGAATAGATTGTTTCTCATTTATAACAGGCACTACTTCATCAAAAATTTTGAGCAAGAGAAATATGCTTAATTTTCTGAAGAATACTAATGCATCTCACTTCGCTACATCTTTCAATCTTTTCAGTAAAATCATATTAACCTCTGAGCAAAAAATTTCTGATTTATGTCAGACTGAAAAAGAGATTTGGGCTCGCTGATAAACTGGTATAAACTGGTAAAATAACATTTTAAAGAAAATTCACAAGTAGAAGCTGCATTACCTTGAAACAATTGATAATGCAGCTGTTGCATCTGCTACATTATAATTTAGGGATGCTAGACGTCGGAAACTACCATATTGCGACATACCATGTAGTACTTGCGAAAAATCATCAAGAGTGTCACAGCAAGATCCCAATGAGTCATCCGTACCACCCTTAGACTCTGAAAAGTTTAGGTATGAAAAAGTTTATGGTTGTGAGCTAAACAGGATGGAGGACAGTACCGAATCAGAATTAAAACATAACTAAATCCAAGGGTAAAATGAATAAAAAAGCTTAGAAGTGTGATGCACTAAAATAACTGCCTCTGTTACTTAAGTTGTGGCAGAATTTGTTAGAATATCCTTAGATTAGGATGATCAAGCTGCCTAGATTCCGAATAGAAATGCTTTTTTTTTTTTTATCTAAAGTAAAAGCAAATTCATTCCAGTTTTTAATTCCAGATACCAGGAAGCGGACCACTGATTAATAATTAACACGCAAATAGTTCGAACTAAGAAGTCAAAACAAAGCCAGGCATTTTAAAACAAATCCTTCAAGAAAATAAAAGTTGTATTGCTTCGGCTATTAGAGATCTCACGATCTTGGATTGCAAAAGAGATTTCGATTTTTCAAGCATGTGTGACCTTCACTTTCATTACACTAAAAGTGGTTCTGTATAGTTCCGATCTAATTAAAACAAATGCTACAATTAATAACTTAATAGTAAAGCAGCTTAAGACTACTGTTTAATGGCAAAATACATATAACAACTGTGTCCAGATATGAATCAGAAATGCACATACATATAGAATATTAACCTGTGTTATTTAAACGTCTATTGAAATAAGCCTGTTCTAAACCGGCCATATGTTGCTGGAGGCGACCACGATATTTCCCCATTTCATCACCATCATCATCATCTTCTAATCTCACTTTTTTCAAAGCTGATGCAGATGGCAATACTTGTGAACCACTAGCATCTGGCACCATTCGCTGCGAATGTGTACCGGCATTACCACACGCGTCCTCTTTTATTAGCGCCTGAAAGAGATAGTGAATGACGATTAACGATAAGAAAAACAGCAGAATACCGCTCTATTTTAACACAGAATGAGTTTTCAAATAGAAAGCTGAAATAACCTAAATTCTAGGTAGAAAACGCAATATAATTGTATTACCTTCTCAACAGCACTTTTCAATTTAAGAATAACGAAGCAAAAGCTAGCACTGCAAAAAGAGCAAAGTGATGATAACAGTGTTTAAAAATAAAAAGATTTCTTGTTAAAATGACTGCCAAAACAAGTTGGAAGGTTATTAATATATGTTTATGGAACCTTTAGCTTGAAACCATATAGCAATAACTGAGACAATCACACTCTAAATATTGGAAATTTTTTTTCCTTAAGATGAAGTCCAGAGACGACAAATTGTCAATCAAAGTTTAGATTGCTAGTGTTCCAAGCTTTTTCCTACGAGTAGTACAAGCAGTGACTTGTAGAAAACAGTAAAATATGAATGAATAGTTAGCTTTGAATCATAAAAATGATGTTGTCGGTATAAGTTTCACCCAAAAAAAAAAAATGTAAAAAAGAGAGCTTGAAAAGTTATCGAAAGTGTTATCGCAAAGATAAGCGAATGAAACTTTTGGCTCGATTAAAAAGTACCACCTGAATAGAAGCCTTATCGCTCCGTAAAACGGATAGTTCACTCTGAAGCTGCTTGAGTTTTTCTTCTCGCTGCGCAATCATCTCATCGATAAACTCATTCAATAGCATGTTTTTTCTCCGAGTCACATTACTGCTGATCTGTTCACGTCGTTTTTTGAGAAGTTCCATGAAATGATCTAGGAAATGAGCATCTGCATTCAACGCTAAATCAATCAGTTTCGCGCTAGTTAACTCTAATCCATCATTTCTTCCCTGCAAAGCGCAGAAAACTGAAGCATAATGAAATTAAAATATTAAAAGAACTTAAATTTTAAACAGTTATATGAACAGAACTAATGAACCAAACATTAAGATATATTCTTTCTGAAAGACAAAAAAGTAATATATATGGAAAAATCACACTAACAGATGCAAGACTTCGTGCCGTTCTTGTGTTACGTCGTATTGCATCCACAATGCTAGCGGCCGTAAAATTGGGAAAGACGATAGGACCCGATTTCGGATCCAAACTTCGATTACATACTGGGCATCGCAGGCAACGTTCCAGATGCGCGCTAATGCATTCACGGCTATAAAAATGGAATATAAGTTCATTTCAAAAAATATTCACTGAGATGAATATTATTTGAAGAAACAGTTGAACTAAAGCTTCATTTATTTGTAGAAAAGTGAGAAATCAGTGAATGCATCACGTTTCTTAAGAATGAAGCGACCGCTATGGAAAATGGAACCAACGCAGAAATTAGAGTATCTCATGCGAAAGTTTTGCGCTTCTTGTATTTCAATGATCAGTTGGAAATCCATTGCTGAATCTCACAAATACTTTTGTAGGAAAATCAATGGAATGTACCAGAATGAATGACCACATAATGTTGAATATGGCTCGCGGAAAAGTTGGAAGCAAATAGGACTGAAATAAATTCCTAAAATACATAACTGCTCGAATACTTATTACCTAAAACACAAAAGAATCATTTCAAAGTGCTGCAGACTAACTTCAGCTTGTGAAAAGACAATGCAGCGTTTGTCGAATAGACCTAGTACTAACTGAGAGTGATCTGAAAGGTGTGTTAATTTACGAGCCATTTTTTTTTCCGGCTGATGAAATGCTGCTTGTCAAAAGAATCAAATTTTTAACCTTCCAATCAGACTTTCAAAATTAACATAGGTGTATATATTTTTATCAGATTCTTTAAGAGTCGGACGTTCCGCAATGTGAAATAGTTCCATGTTTTTTTTTTTTTTTTATAGCAAAAAATAAGCTTGTTTTCCAATTAAAACAAAGAAAAAAAAAAGAGATGGAAGATGAAGAGCAATAAGAAAGCACAGGAAACGCACCAATCATAGAGACTTTTTAAAGAGACAGAGGATAAGTGATCATAGTGAGGCGTAGGAAGCGCAGAAGATGAACTACAGTGCTCCAGAGGATCACTTGTACTGATACTGCCATGCGACTCCTCCGTTGCTTCATCCTCCGAAATCGACTGAGCTACCGGACGTTTGCGGATGTACCGACTGGTTGACATCACCGAATTAGTCCACCTCAATAAATGCACTAAAAGATGCACCACACCTGATCGCTCTAACACTAAAATTTTAAAACACGAAACAACACACCGTAGCGTAGAGACACAGCAAACCGTTACTGAACCATAGGTTTGAGAATACTTTGCTATAATTCATATAACTCGTTGTGCAACAAAGCTTGAGTAGTCTTAGTGAAATAATACGGATCACAACTGCTGTAACCCTTCTAGCATTGAAAATGTACCGAATAAATCAATGAAGTACATTACATTCGCTGAAGTTTCTTTCCATTCAAAATGCAAATAAACAGTATTGTATGCCTACGGAGAAAAGTCCCTCACGTTCCTGTCGTAGTTCGTCTTCGTTCCGACTCTGCAGATCACACGATTATCTTTTTAGTATTAAGTAACAAATTTCCAGATTATATCTTTTTTTATTTCAATGAAAAGCTATAAAGGATCTTGATTTTATTTTAAAAATACTACAATCATCAATATTACAGGGTCCAAATAACACAATAAATATAACTGTCCAGGAAACATATTGCAAACTTTTTAATGTACTTGTAACTTTTTAAAATGAGGAAATCTAAACAAACTACAAAAATAGATGAATAAGTAGAAGTTAAAAATTAAAATTGGAGACGAAATTAGGAATTGAATAATCGATTTACAAGTCAAATTACCATTAAAATGTTAACAGTGTATCACAGAAGACTACAGTAGACACCTCACCAATAACTTTTGTAACGAGAACTTCTAATAAATTTTAATTCGTATACTCCATAATTGTCCACTAATTTATATATATTTTATAGTGCAAATGTCAGTAAATGAGCTTTGCTGGACAACTGCAATTATTAATGTGCTATGTTGTATAGTTACAAGAATTCTGCATATTATTTATAGTTATGAAAATGACTATCAGTTAATCATGACTGCCGAAACATGTTTCCACTTAACACTGGGACTAGAAACCAATAAGAATTCTTGAATGACCAGGTATTTTTTTTTTTTGATTTTACAAAAAATGAAAGACGAAAGCTCAGAGAACACAAAGACTAATCATAACATATATGTATAACAGTGATGATACTAAAAGTATTATAAAGAGCGCTATAAAAAATTACAGATTAGTCATACTTGGGCAAATGTTCAAACTCTTTTGACCTGAACATCTCTTTAGAGGTATCCAAGCACAGAAGATAGTTTTCAGGAAATTCTTAGAAAGCGACATGCAACACCATCAACGCTGAATTTGGCATACTATAGCACTGGTAACAGAAGTAAATCTACCCGAACATAAAGGAGTTCACACAAACTCATCCTGATAACATCTGGGTGAGTCATGCTAAGAACATTCGTAAAGGACAGTTTTTAGATATTAGAAGGTGAAGCAAATATTTTCGAAGAAACCTTACAAGAAATAAATTTTCGCTCAAATTTTAAAGTTTGATCACAATATAGGCCAGAAGCAAGAGCTGAGAACAAATATAGAAGTGGAAATATTAAGACTGTCAAGATGACACTTCACGACAATATTAAATGGATGGCAAACCAGCGTTCTCATAAGCTGTCCATGCATCATTCAATTCAGTAAATATAGCGCGGGCTAATGTTTCGTTTTCAGTCCCAATCTGTTTATCGGGATGTATCACCAAGCATGCTCTATGGTAATATTTCTTGACCTGCAATTGAAAATGAAAACATCGGAAAAATTTAAGATGAAATTGAAAAGCTTTTTACACCAACTTTAATCAATCAACTCTTCTAATCTGTATCCATAACTTGTTCAAGGTAAACAAAAGTGAACGATTAAACACTAAGAACTAATCCACATAACCAAATAGCTATAAGATGCAATGATCCATGCTTTGGTCAAATTCAACCAGGAGGTAGAAGCAGATTGATTCAAAAATACTTCATCGAATGTTTAACCCTATATGACAAATTTTATCCATCAAGCCCTTTTTTTTTTATTTTTCATACAAATCTATTCTCCATCCTTTTCTTAAATCAATATTTACCTGCTGTGGGGTCAACAAATCCCCAAGACTTGGCTGAACCCATTTTTCCGCATTTGGCCACAATATATTATTCATTGATCCTAGCAAGGCTCTGATATTCCTTTCTTTTCCGTCTGTCCACTCTTTCACCTTAAGAAGGGAAAAAATCATGCACAGTATGGAAATATCCAATTCTTAGAAATTATCCATTCTCTGCTAACTAGAAGCCTACCTTAATCTTAACAGGATCCAGCTCCTTAATTTCTTCTTGTCGCTTCATTTCACCTAAAGACCTCATAGCTTTTACTGATGTTTGAAAACCTTGAGAAGTGAGAAGATCATCAAAAGCATTTTCGAGATTCTTTGGTTTGCAACCTGAAAGTATCACCACCGAGTATTGAATTGACTGGTGCACTTCTTTAATTTTTTGTATTTTGTTTCTTTTTAATGGATGAATTTAAAAACTTTTCTGACATTGTTGCCTTTAATATAAGTATATAGATAATATGCAGGAATATGATATACTAAAAAAATAGTTGAATAAAAAATCCGTAAGAAAGATAATCTCCGGATATTACCGCCAATCGAACTGAAGGCATCAAAACGAGCCCCACTGCTAACGGATTGCTGCTGATAATTTGAAGTAACTCTATTTTTTGTCACTGAGCCACCTAAAAGGAATTGAAATTTCCGAAAAAAAGAAGCTCCAGTAAATGATTGGACGGAACAATAAGACTCTTAAACACTTCAATTTGTACAAACCTATTTGGAAACTATTAACTTCTCACCGAAACTTTAAAATCTAATTAAAAAGGCAAGATCTACAACGGACAAAAAAATAACCTTTTGCAGGAGGAACTGTGTTATCCTTCGCAGATGCTAAAAATTCAGCAAATGGATCATTTTTTATTTCTGATGTCGAAGCCATAACATCTGAACCGGAGAAAACTGGCGCACAGATATTACGCTGCATTCTACCACCATCTAAAATCGTTTTTTTTCTGCTGTTAAAACTTTTTCAAGAACAAAATATGTGAAAATTTGAGCAAATACCTGCTCTTTGAACACAAGAAGAATAAATGAAAATGGAAAAATAACGTCAAAATAAAGAAATTGAAAAAAAAGACCTTGAAAATGAATTTCAAGATTGGACGAAGCATTATCCGGTGTATATGAAGATATATCATGGAAATTGTGGGCAGATACATGTGTTAATGATAAAGTATCATCGGTGCTTACATCAATCACCGATTGCGTACTAGATGAACAAGGGACAATATCAACGTCTAGAAAAAAAACAGTAATTAACAGGGAACTAGGAAACAAACACTTAATAAGAAAGCCAGTAGGAAAAAAGTTTCAGTGGCTCTTCTTACAATAATTCCTACACAACCTAACATATAAAAAGTCCACTAATATACAAAGAAATGACTTGTAAATGGAGGTACCTAATCCAAGCAAATCCGCATCATTTTTAACAGAGACTATGGGTTCAGGTCGTTCTTCATTACCAAGTTTACAGTGGCCATCATTAGTATCGTAGAAATCCGTAGCAGGACAACCATTTCTGTCACCGTACGGCATTCGCTCTAATAACTGAAATAAAAAAATACCTGTCTCAATAAAAATTAAGCAACAAAATGGAAAAGTCTGCTGTTCCCAAATTTCAACAGACATAAAAGTAGAAGACAGCAGAAATGAATTCAAAATCCAACTTCTGATGGTAAGGAAAACATTAAGAATTAAAAGACTTGCTTGGTATATAAACATTCAAGACTTCTTGTAAGAAGTTGGGAATTCGAAATCTGTTACAAAGGTATATGCATTTTCTAAATATTTAAAATTAAATTCCTGAGTTTCTGATCGTACTTTTCAGAAAGATTGAAGGGAACATTCCCCATTTTTTAGCTTCCTTTATCATAAACTAATAGCCAAAAATTTCTTTCATCTATGACCTTGAATTTTAACGTTTACAATTAACATCGATATTTCGGCTGAAATGATGTGACTTCGAAAACGTTACTGGAAGACTCAGGAACTTTTTTCATTTTTGTTCTCCCAATTTTTCTCTATGGATTTTCCCTCTCAAAAACTTTCAAATTCATAAATGACAGATTAAAAAATATAGCAATCATACTAATTCAGGTATTTTATAGTTGATTTTAAGCAATTATAAAATGTAGAAATTTTCTTTTATGAATATCTAACACTATTCGACAAATCGCAGATTCGTATGTTTGCTATTTCTATTAGTTTGGTTATCAACAATATTAAAATCTATAAACTTTATCAAAACGAAAATACTTTTGAATTTTTCTGTCCCTCACACAATATTAGCTGTGATTTTTTTCGAGAAAAACTAAAAAAGCAGGAAAGCATAAATTATACAGACAACATTCGATAATAATAATACAATGTTTTTTTGGAAAGCTCGAATGGTGATCTATCTTTTCCACCTACTCCCACTGTCATGGTAATAGGCCAAGAATCTTTATCATACCAACTTGAATTTCAAAATAGAAAGCATCAGTGCTGAGCTATAATGATGGCGAATATATTAAAAATGACAACCAATTTAACACTCAAGGCTAAAAAGAAATAAAAAAAATGGAATTTCTCTAAAATTATTTATCACATACCAAAGAATTTGAAACAGAAAAATATTCTGGTCTGTCATCAAATTGTTGGGAGTCATTCTGCATGGTTTTCGTAACACTGTGGTGATCAGAACCACCTTTCGAACTTTCAATGTCATCCTGCCATTCCAGAGTAGAAAAAAAAGAATCTTGACAATGCAGTGGAGTAGTTCGGCTGGTTAATGTTTCTGCTTTATTTATCTCACCATGCTGCTCCATAACATTTCTTTTCCGTGCAGGAGATGGCTTCTCCTGGAGATTTTGGTGATTTAAAGATTTGCAGCCATGGAGACCAAGATGCCGCATGATTGCATCTAGAAAAGAAAAATATGCGAATAAAATAATAATGAATTCATGCAGAAATTCAAAGAAATGAAATAAGAATCATAAACGCATTGGTTCATAGACTTCCCAATTAAAAGAATCAAGAACACACCATATTCGTCGGGTTCCGAAACCAACAACATCTTTGAAATGCCTTTTGAATCGTAACTAAGAATTGCTGGCGGCTCTCTTGCACTAAATCCTCTGTCGTGTTCATCAATTGTCATTTGTAAACCAACCCTTAAGTGAAAAAAATTTAAGAAGAGCGGCATTCACACAAAAATTTACAAAAGAACAAAGCTTCCTTTCTTAAGAAAGAAACTTGTATTAGACGAATAATTCCTCAAAAAATATTTTAGTTTTATTCACAAATGAATGAAATGATTCTGATGAAGATAGTAATGGATTTATGTTTACGTTTTGTAAAAAAAGCTATTTACATCTTTCTTACTTTCTTCTTTTATTTCAAGTACATAAGGGCGCTCCTACCATAAATGCATAATAGTCAACAGGACCGTCCAAAAAGAACAACAGATCTATTGATTAGACAAACGTTACATTTTTCTATTCGTTTTGCTGTTGAAATGAACTATCGTTTTCAAGATTGTTTAGCATGATTCTTTCCAGATCCATTTCTACAGTAGCTTAAAACTCTCAAAACAGTAATGGTCCCCCAATTTTAGATTGCCTAACTTACTTCAGCGATTCACCAAATCTCGAATCATCATCAACTTGGCGATCAAGATCACCGCGATTCATTTCCAGCATATGAGTATTCGGATCAATAAAATTAGCATGAAAGCTTAGCGAGAACATAAAATGCTGTTGCATGCGATTCTGCATCTTTATCAATCGTGCATGATAAACAACTACCTAAAAGTTCATCACTGTAAGATGTGGAGTAAATCTCAAAATCAAGAGCTTAGTTTCATTCAGTGCCTACAGACGACTCCAAAAGTAGTTAACAAATGTTAAATTTAATTTAATCTTAAAAACTGTGTTTTCGATGCTTACAAAAACTGAAGTCGCTGTTAAAAAATCTCAATTACAGAAAACATTTCTAATTAACTTAGTAACTTACCTGCACGTCGTCACCCACTGGAATATCTCCTAGAGGAAGATCTACCAAAAATGAATCTGGGACTTCGAAAGACCTGAAAAATCAGTTGCGATCGAAAGCAGTGAACGAAATAAACACGAAGAAGATCAGATCCTAGCCGATAATGACCACGATTAATCGTTAAAAGGAGTACAACAATAGATGCATGAATGAATCGAAATGTAATCGGGAGGGGAAAAATTAAGAGTAAAAATTAATCTTCAAGATTCTGAATGTTCAAGGCAACGATTAAGAAGTAGCAAGTATAGAGAGCATTCTCAAGAATATCTTCAGATTTCCAACAGATTATCAACATTGGTAGTGCAACTACACAAAAAGACAGCTCAAATCTTGCCCATTTATTTTATTCAAGTCATTGCAATCCCAGCTAGTGCACATGAGAAATCCGCTGGTACACAGTACAAACCGTGACTTTATAATTATTATGTGTGCACTCTCTTTCAACCATGCATCTTCTCAAGAAAAAATCAAAAACGAAGAGGGGTTTAAGGAAGAAGATATCGGTGATGATATCATGAATGTCTTTAACCATTACTTTAATTCTTCATAGCTTGTATAGGTAGACCACACTTTCGCACCACCAGCATAAACATCAACAAATGGTCGACAACCAGTTCGAGCACGATTAAACAATGGAACCGGTGAGATCAGCAATGATTGAAGCACTACCCGTCTATTGTGAACCAACTACAAATGAGATGTTTAAAGAAGAGAATGGAAGCCAAACGAATTAATTAAAGGTTGAAGTTACACTCTGATTCTTCTGTCAATATATGAAGCCGAATTTTGGAACAATATGAAAGCTCATCAAAATTGTTGATCAAGAATTCGACAAGAAAATATCAGATTCATCTAAGCTTTGAAGAAAATTTATAGTTATGCAGAAAAACCTTACCATACATAGATCAGATAAGTCCGTTGAAATGATGGTTCTGATCACGTCAAGCTGACGATGATAAGATGGCGGGAGATTTGGCTGTTGTCTTTTGGTACAAATTAATTCCAGTGATGCCAGTGGTCTTGGAACAAGTCGAGCATATAATAAAAGAGTTGCTGCCAACAGTAAACACTGAGCTAAAGAATTATGATAGAATAAATAAAAATGACATATAAAAGAAAAGACCAAGGTCACAAATTGTTTTCATTTTAGCAACTGGTAAGAAATACTTACATTCAGGACCAGTGATAACAATGAAATTTGTTTCCTCTTGTTTTAAGAATAGAACCATGTTCCTGCATAAATTCAATAGGAAATTCACTGTTGGTGTTAAACCACTCCCAACAGCTGGCACAGGAGTTTCTATCAGATGATCGTAATCACATCGCAAATGTCTGAATCTCAATTTCTTTTAATCATGAAGTACCACTTGATGCGTACGATCTTATTTATAATACAGGACAAGGAAAATGGAAGTATTTAGCAGTAAGAAAATCCTTTTCGGAAAGCAAACTTACTGCGGATCAAGCGAAACAAAAAGACTAGTTTATGAACTTTGTTTGATGATTGTAAATAAGATTTTCATAAATACCAGTAAATGAACTCTGAAGTCAAGAGCTACAACTGAAAAACTGCAAAAGGTGACTACAACAAAACCTTGGTGCTATGATATTTTATCCCAAATATCGACATATTCCTCTGCTGAACTAACTCTTTCAATAAAAAACAAAGAAAAAAAAAAACCGATTTGACAAGTTATAAACTGCAAATTGTCCTCGAGCCTGCTCCATAATATAGGCTCGCATCGCTTCTTCAGCTTGTCCAGCTAATGTTTCAGGTATACAATCAGGAAGTGGGGCTATTACAAGCCGGGATGTAACAAATGTTACATCTGGACCTCGACTACCATAAGTCGACTGAAAAGTTCAATTCAAAAAAAACCGTCAGAACTGATAGGCCTATTTTACTTATTTCCTAAAAGACTGAAAAGAAATCGCACACTTACTCCAAAACGAACTTTTTTAAAAAAATTTCTAACGCTTTTAAGGTAAACTTCTAAACCAAAAAAAGTATACCTGTACTGCTTGAGCAACGGCTGCTGTTCTATCTTTGATGTTTTTCAACCAGGACATGCCCTGCCCCTTAATAGCACCGAGGACAGCGGAAGCTTGCTGCGCTGTTAGTTCCTGTAGCTTATCAACAGTTAATTATCACGGCTGATGAAAGTCATAACAATTTCAGAATCAAACATTAATAGAGATAACTAATAAATAAACAAATTAATTAACGAAATATTCATTGATAGGTGACAAAAATAACTGTTTTATGCTAAATTACTATGCTTCTACATATTTATGCAACGTACATAATCATTTTTCCGCGGTGTTAAAGGCGATCGTTTTGATACATTTGGTTTTGATGACTTCTCACGTTCATTTGTGGATAATTCGGGTTGTAAGTGACCTGAGAAACAAATATTATTTTCAAATTAGTATAATCTTAAACGTGAAATTTTAAACTTACCAAAACTTGAGGACTGAAAATATTATTTTTATGAAAATCTAAAAAAAAAAAGAATTTAGTTTGATAAACATAATATGTTTGTAACATACTGCAGTGGTTTTTTTTTTTTCTTAAAGAACCAAAGCAATTTACAGACATACATATATCCAAAATTCAGCACCTGAAGAGAACACTGGTAACTGTGGTAGTTCCAGGTTTTCCACAGGTTTAGAAAGATTTACAGATAACGCTGTGGCAAGCGCTTCAACTCGTTCACATAAATCCTCCACCATTGGGCGCTCTTTTGGGTCTATTCGCAAGGTTGTTTCTGAAAATTGGTAGAAAAGTTAAACATAACGTCTTTTTAGGCTCAGTTATTTCACTTTTCATGTACAAACTTAACAAGATCATGCAGAACATATTTTAATAGCAGTTTCAATTAACAGTTAAACTAAGTATAACTTAGAGTAAACAAAGATAAGGCTTGCTGAAATTTCGAAATCAAATGAAAAACTTTCTATACAGTTTGAAATGCATATTTCTTTTAGCACAAACACAGCAAAAAGTCTGAAGTTGGTGAAAAATAAAAACCAACGAATAAGTGGATTCAACATGGCATATTCAGCTTCTGTATCAGGAAGTGTATATTTTGCATTAATAATACGAAGTTTAGCACTGTCCTCAAATGGATGTTTTCTATAGCAAAGATAATATAGTACGCATCCCAGAGCCTAAAATATAGCTGTTCAAAGCAAGTTACAAGTTATTTCAAAGCCTAAGTACTGAAACACTATTCAATTAACAAGAGACAAGTGAATCTTCTCTTTGGTAAATCCGAATTAATACTTTATCGAAATCAAGGTTACCGATTATGTCTGTTTTCACAGGAAAAAAAAAAGGATACTTTCGAAGGATTAAACAGCTGGCATTAAGTTAAATTTAATTTTTATATTCACTTACCCAAATGTCTTGGGCTGGACCCACTGGAAAATTCGAATACATATCTAGCAATTCCGGTGCTCTGTACATTGGCGTCGTGTGTCGCGCTAGCTAAATTTTCTAGGATTGAAATGTAAAAATTGGAATTAAAAGCACCGAAACACAAAGGCAATGACATGAGCACCTAAAAAATACTGAAAATATTATACCCTCAATAAGAACGATATTCTGAAAGAGCAGCATTTCAGTAGAAAAATAACCTCCTCTTCGAGCTGTGCTCGTTGTAAAGCAGACCATGTTTCATCCGGTGTTACGACTTCAGTTGTTGCACTTCCAAAGTCGCATAGTTTCACATGCCCAGACGCGTCAAAAAGTAAATTTTCAATCTGAAATAAATGAATAATATTACTCAGAATAACCTCACTGTCCGCTATTAATACTTTAACTTCTCTAGGAAAATGAACTATTCGATCTTTCAAAATCTTTTTGTTTTACAAATACAGTTAATCGGACAATCCTTCTATCAAAGAAATCGAAAAATGCATTAAAGTCAATACCCTCTTTCTTCACTGTCATTATTATTCTTTAACTGCTGAAAAATTACTCATTTAACTATGAAGATGGAAAAAATGATGAATTTTTATATCGCACCGCACTGAAAATGTAAGCAAAAATACCTTCATATCCCTATGTGTTATAGGCGGGTTTCTTGCATGCATTTGTTTAATAGCATTGCAAGCTGCATAGAAAATCTTCGTTACCTGACCGACCGACAGTGGACCCTTTTGAATAAGCTCGAACACACTCCCTAAAACGATTCGCATTCAGAAGCTCATTTAAACTTTTCACTTCATTATTCAGAAAACAAATCTGGTAAATCACAAGGAAAATAAAAAAATTTTACCTGGGCAGAGTTCAGTCAACAGAAGAAATTCAGCTCGACCATGTCCACTTTCCTGCGGACTTAACTGAGCAGCTTGTACAAAACGTAAAATGGACGGAAGACCAGTTAGCTGCAAAATACTTGAATGAAGGAGAGAAATTATAGATCGTGAATATTAGCGAAACTAACTATATGCGAACATTCTCTTAAACATTTGTTTATCTGTGACTACACTCTTTACTTCCACACTTCATCAACAGTCTTTCACAAGATGTAATCTGTGTAACGGTACGATGAAATTGAAATACAACTTAACACTTTCCCCAATGTTTGTTTCTAATTTAACTTACAGTAAGGAGCAATTAAAATTAGCTAGAATACAGTAATGAACATCGCAATTTAATTGTAGAATCTTTCGTTACCTCTCGCAAAAAACGAATTTCCTTTAATATTGCTTCAGCAGCTTCCCGATCTGCTGCTAATTGTCGCTTCAGAGCAAACCAGTTACCTTGTGCATCCTGTGCCGAAAATACCAGTGCATAACCTCCTGAAATAAATGGAATGAATATAATAAACACATTTCTCCTCTCCTCCACCACCAAATAACCCGTCAAATGTTACCAGAACTGAAGTCTGAAGTTCACAACACGGAATAACGAACCTTCTGCAATCAGAGATCGAATTTTGAGCCTCACTCCACCAATCTCAACATTTGTACCCACAAGAGGATGATCCAATTTACCGATAACATTTGCTGGCGATGTTTGTGATAAGTAACTGAAAGCTGACCGGAATAACTCCGACATCCTAAAATTAACCAGTAATTGATTCCGGACCTAGTAGGCCTAGTGAAGGATGAAGTAGCAAAACACTATAAGGTTGAAGGATAATTAAATAAGCGATTGACTCTCGTCATTTTTGTCCCAACAGTTTTCGAGACTTACTGGCTTTCTGCCGAATAGTGTATCTCTCATCATTTCACATCATATCTCACATCAAGCAAACTACACGGCAGCATCAACCTAGAGCCACTAGTACTAATAACTGCTTACGCTTTCCCAGTGGAAGTTGGGCACTGTCTACCTCAAGAAGCTCGCGAACTACACAGCTGTGATAACTAGGATGATAGGGAGTGATAACTACAATGATAGCGTATTTCACAGCATCATCATTTCCTCTCTTTCTCGTCTGCCATCTAGATAATTACGTCTTCTCTTGAGCTATCTCTAGTCAATTTTTACTTCCATTTCTCCCTATCTGACGTTAAGTATTTCTATGGAACCTTTACACCTCTGCGATATCTCTCAACTTTCAGCTCTATTTCATTTTTAACTTTCCACTCGTCTCATTGATGAATAAATGGCCTGACGTACAATTCTTGGCCGTGTCTAGTAAGAATCCCCTTTGCTCGTGAACTATGACATACACTACAACGGATATCTAATGCTCAGTGTTACATCGCACAGTTACTGTCTTGAGTAGGAAGTATTGCTAACATTACTTTCTGATAAAAGATGTTCTCAGCACTTGGCTACCATGATAATGTTCAGTCTATCTTCATCGTTGAGTTTCAGATGCTTCGAAGGCAACCAACCGAAATCGTCTTAAAATTGGATGAAATTGATGAGATGATAATGGAAATCAAGAAGCGCGCTGTCAGTGTATGTTTCTCACTCATCTAATGATTGGTATAATGCTTTGAGCAGCATTAGTTAGTTTTATTTGTAGGAAGGTGAGGAGATGGATAAAGGCTTGACACATTCCGTTGTACGATCACGCATTGGTGCACCATCACCTCGGATTCGGATGATGCAAGCAACTGATACCCAACATGCGGGTACCTCTACTGGTACCTCTACTTTGGCGTAATTTCAGGGTTCTTTTTCGTTTACTTCTCCTAAAATAGAATTGGTGGAAGACAGTGATTTGTCTCTACGCGATAGTCCTTCCCTTCTCAATGCTTTCTATCTAAACTTATGATTTGTTATTCCGCTATATAAACTTGCTGTTCATCAATATTTCCCTTCCAAATCGATGTTTTCTTATGTGTTGTAGTCAAATTTCCATAAAGAAATTGTTCATATCATTGATAATTTTAACTGATACTTTTCGTGCAACAGAAAGGTTTTGTTTGCTAGGATAAAACTTCGAATCATTTATTCTCGTTTTACAGCCTGTGTGCTGCAGTTACATTGCATCTCGAATGAATTAATGCCTATATGTGACAGTCTAACTTACTGCTTAAAATCTATGCCCGAAATATTGAAGATGATAACTAGCATGAGATTTTACAACTGCATATCATGTGGTAAAAAAGATCGTTGAAAATGCTTGACAGACTCGATGTGTTTTTTTTTTGAATTTCACCTCATATTTGAGTAAGAAATTGTTTGTGTTCGCAGTAGCATTAATAGCACTTTGATAAGGCTTTATCAACTACTTTTTTAAACCAACAATAACTCTGAGATGACAAATCTCGGGAAAAGGTTATTATGTAGAATGCTTTTGAGTCAGTCCTTGTTAAGCTTTCAAACGACAATATATCCGACGGATCTGCATGCGATTGATGCAGATTTCTCACTTGTGATATGAAACTTATTTGATTTATCTTAGTACTTTTCCACCAGTAAATTTTTCGGCCTTTAATATGAAATTTTCCGTGCAGTCATTGCATGTGCAATTATAAAGTGAATGAAATTTTCTTACTTTAACTTATAAGCTACTGATAAGAATAGCCATAGCCGGGAATTACATGTGATAGTGGATAAACAAGTTGATGTATTGATATTTTTCTTTTCTTATTAGAAAAAAAAAAAAAAAAGTCATCTCATTATTATCTTTCTAACGAAAAAAGTGTTCAGGGATTGTTATTACTGGAAATGATTATTACTGGAAATTAAATGATCATCAATCAGTTAGGTAAGTAAGTAATCGGTTGAGAAAATTATCAACATAATGCATGTTCGGTAGTAAAAAACTACTAAGTACGACTAATAAATTTAAAGAATGTCCATGTAGGTCATAAGTAAGGTGGAATCCTTTCAATAAATGTGAGAACACACAGCCTGAATCTACATTCTCAACACCATCCTCTGTACGATACAATGCGATATACTGTCATCCACCAGCTTATCTCAATCCGAATTATCCTTCACAACTAACCTGCAGAAAAGCTTTCACGTTTGCAACTTTGTAACTTTTTTTTCAAATATAGCAACTGTCTGTATTTGATATAATCGTTTTAAAGAAATCTAACTAAATAAATAGTGCTATCACTTACTATTAGGTAAACAGTTCATTAAATTTCATCCTTATCTTTTTAGAGGATAGTATTTATTTTTTTTTGAACTAATTTCATGGTTCACACATACATAATAACGTCTAGTTTGAAAAATAATATAAATACGATTTCTCAGAAAATGCTGACGTAATGTATTTTTTTTTAATTATCAGGGACTGGATATGTGAAATTTATGAAATAACAAAAGTTTCTTCAGCGACAAAATATAGTGCAATAGAAATGAGCAAAAAAAAAATTCGTCCGCATGTTGTCCTTTTTCCTACAACGGATGTTCGAAGGCTTGAGGCATAAATTTGTCCCAAAAATAAAAAGCATAAAACTTGAATGTATTCCAAGTTGCATGGTTGGAAAGCATCCGAGTCTATTTGAACGAGGTTCAGGAACTATCAAACTATATTAAAACCCACCAAATATTAAGTACAAAAAATAAAGCAAAATGCAATCAAACAGAGATTAAAAAGTAATTGGTTATCAGCTATTTTCATCATCTTCACTATCCTCTTCATCATAGAAACCCATTTCACCCATATGTCTTTCCAGATCATCGTAATTATCGTATCTACCTGATGCTGTGTCATCGTCTGAACCACAACCAGAAGTGTGCTAAAATGAATTTTCAACATTACGACACCAAATGTCAAATAGAAGTAACAAAGTAAATCTTTCACCCGAGATCTAAAAATGCAGTGCTGAATAATAGCAGCAAAGGAATCGATCGAAATATAACTAATAAATATCCAACAAAAATATAGCCAGATAATCAGTGTTTTAGAGTATAAGATGTAAATTGACGAAGTTAATATACAATAACGAACAAGTTCACCAATACTGACTTTACGGAACATTCTAAAGCTCTTTCCCTGCTCCGCAAATGCTTTCGTCCATGTCAGTTCGATAAAAGCTAACAGAAAAACCCAAAATAGCTAAAGATATCTTTTAGAAAATCTGGAAGGGAAAGACAGTGCCAAATCTGAAAAGTTCGCCACTTGCCTCAGATTCATCGGGGTAATCGTTGCGCCAGTTGTCTTCATCATTCGAATCTTCATCATCGTCTCTTCCTGCACTGCTTTCTGTATCGTCACCATCAAACAGTAAATCATCCGCATTTGCTAAGCGAACCTAAAATTTACGAGATAAAAGATATCTTGAAATTTTTCAGCAGAGCAAGAGCCTATTTCAATTTGATTTTGACCCAGATACTAAATATAATGAGTCAGAAAAAAATGATAAGAAACGAAAATTTTAAAATATTACATCGCGGATTTGGTGAGCCGTACATCCATCAGCCTTAGAACTCCAGTAATAATCGAAAATGAAATCCTAAAGATGGTAAGTTCAAGACCATAATTTAACAAATTGATTTCATCCCACTATATTTAATACAACAGTTAGCGTAAAGCCTAATTCCAACTTCTAAAAACCATGACAAATACCAAAGAGCTAAGAAATAGTACAGAAATGAATCACAAAATAACTTTTCAGTGCGTCTAATGTTTTTGATAAACAAGCTTGTATCGAACTCTTTCCAATGTCGCGTGCTTCCCTGAATCCAAGAATACTATCACACCTCTTCGCCTTCTATCGTTATGTTTAAACAAATAAAACTAACTTCATCGTCTTGACTACTTAGCATAACCAATGGTTCTCCATTCAGTGTTATCTGACTCGGTTTGATGGTTGTTTCACCAATTATCTTACTGCTAGACGGTGCTTCTTCTACGGCATTCTTCAATAGTTCCAGAGGACTGGTAGCTGAAGCGTCATTTTTACTATTGCTATTCTCGGTTGATTCATCACCACACAAAAACTGTGATTTAATTGTGCTCATATTGTCCTGATGTGGATCCACATCGATGATGTTGAAGTGTTGGGGTTGTGCAGCGCTACCAAACCCCAGCTAAAACAAATCATTGTAGATATGCTTATACTTTGATCTAGTATTAAAATTCAACACCAAAACTTACTTCCTACTCTTAAGAAGTAACATAACTGGTCCAGCTCTTTACAGTAGTATGTCTAATAATTTTTTTGGCAGAATTTTTGATAGAACGTAGTACTATGTGTTATAGTACAGCATTCCATTTAAGTCACCACCTAAGTAGTTAAGAACTCATAAATATACCTTTAGATTAGTTGCTGAAGCTCGAAAACAAATGATTGGTTCTGTTGCAGCTGGCATTTGTTTTGCGCGTTTCAAAGAAATAACTAAAGCTCCATGTGGATCAGCAGTTCGTTTCCGACGTACACGAAATATCGTTGAGCAGAATAAGGATGGTGATGAAGGGGGTGGCGACAGAGGAGATGGAAGATGGCCCGAAAACATCGTTATTTGTTGGACAAAAATTTGAGGCTTAAAAAAAAAAAATAAAAAAACGTAAAACCAAGTAACTGAGATGCTATTTACTCGTTTGCTTCACGACGTTCCTTGATAGCTTCCTGAAAAAGCATCAGACAATTTTTGTTCAGCCAGAGTTATAATAATAAATGCGTTTTTAAAATAAAAATTCATTTTTTTTTTTTTTAATAAATGAGAAAGAAGGAAAGGTTTCTTCCATCACAAAGACCACAGTTGGAATTTGCATTCGTTGCGTGAGAGAGAAAATGAAAGTACAATTCAATAAAGTAAATAAAAACCGTTTAGGAATCGAATAAAATCTAAATACGATAAAATCATAAATTCTTTCATTAAAGCATTTTCATAAAGATGGCGGAAATCATTTCCGCAACAGTTTTCCTCGCCGTATTGGACTGCAGAAAAATTACTTGTAAAATACTTTTTACTCTAACGTCATAAGATGCCAACGATCTATACCATTTGAGATTTTATCGATGGATGATGAAACTGGACATTTTGGCAATGATATACTAAAAATCCACTTACTCTGAATCGTTCCTCAAACAATGATAGTTCGGCCATAAGATCAGTGATGGCACTGGTAAGAGCGTCGGCAGGAGTCGTATCCGACGTTGTTTGTACTCTAAGAACAAATTTATGTTCCAGCGGATGTGGACACTTGTAACCGGCGAACAACACTTGAGGATCTTTCAGTAATTGACTGAAAAACGCAGTAAAATCTTCTGTCCAAGTTCTGGAATATAATCAAAAAAAAAAAAAAAGAATTGCGAATGTAGCGACATAATTTTCATGCTTTTCTCTTTTTGCTTAATGTAACTGGAATGTATATGTATATTTTGACCAAAATTGGAAAAATTTAAATGCTATGTTACGAAATTACTTCCCAAGTTATTTGATAACAGTTAGTTAGCAATCCGCTGCAAAAAATATGGTATTGTTGTATTTATTTTACAAATTAATTAACAGGAACAAACTGCTTCAAAAGATTCCCGACTGTGTGATCCTCCTTGTTTACAGTGAATATAGCAGCGTTTGGGACCTTAGTATCTTTCTCGATAGCTATCTTCTTCTCACCATCAAATACCAGAAACGACTCGAATGGAGCAGGAGCGTTCATAAACTAATCTAAATTCAAGATCCAGTCTTAAACTAGCTTATAACTCTGCTGGGAATGATATGAGCAAAATACCTTCCTCAGCAATGACTTTCAGCGTAAAAATATCATCACAAGTAGGAGAAACAACACAAATCAAAGTCCTCCACAGTATCACAGGACTTCACGGAGCCGAAAAATCACTCAGACATTTCTTAACACAATAAAGTTCAATACCTCCTCTTAGTCAACCAATTGAGACCAGTTCGTTGTGCTACGAGAAATATCACATCAGGCAAATTTGCATCTCACAGTGGCAGCATTGACTTATCAATATATGGTACTCATTAGCAGTGCAATCTGTTTGGTGTTAAAGTGACTGATAATGGATATATGAACAACTGTAGTATTTCTTGCACGGAAGCATTTATTGGTGCAACACGTTAGATTTTGCTGTTTTATCTCGTGTTGCGTTAAAAGGTCACGCTTAAGTACTGATTAGTACTTACGTGAGATAGATGAAAGTTTACAGCGTGAACTCACTTATTTGCTGTTAAGGAATTTTAGAAATACACATTAACACCGATTTCCGTATCATTTATCAAATATTATTAGAAACAATTTGCTGCTCTTAATATTTCGAGAAGAAATAAATATTCTCGTGTTAAAAAAAAGAGAAGAATGGCAAAAGTCAATCAATAATTTTCGATAAAACTTTCCTCTTTTGTCTTGAAAGTCTGAAATTTAGCAATTGGACAAGCAATCGAGATCCCATCTCGATTAATAAAGAGAACCAATGAAAGTGAAGATGGAAGTGGGCGGTGTATGTAGGCACGGGTTGTGCTTGGATTACGGTAGGAGAGCTTTGGATAAATCCGGTGGAAGGGAGAAACAAGATGAGCCTGATGCTTTTCTTGGGATGATACTTGATGCCTGTGCATTAATGTTATCTAAATTATCATCATCATCATTATCATCACCACTGTTGTTATCATTACCGTCATCAAAAACAACCATAGCAGCAGAAAATTTCCACCAGTTCATAAATATGAAACGGTTACTTTTTAAAATTAAGTTTTAGCATAGCAATCATTGAAGGATTATGCGAATTTTAATTTGAATCTGTTTGAATAATTTAATTGCCTGAATTTTTATGTTTTATAGCAGGAAAATAACTACAATGATTTTATAATTAAGTAAAAAATAATTTCAAGCCTTCTTCTTTACTTTCAGTTAAATAATTTAAATGAATTACAGTCTTCACTTATAGGTATTAAAACTTCCGGCTAACTGAGTTTCCATCAAATTGTGATCATTTTCTTTCAAATCAAATTTAGCCACAATTTAACCTCATTAAGTTGCAGCCATGAACAAAATTTTCGTAAATTCTGATAGTCGCAATATTATTGAGAATAGGTTTAAAAAAAGTGTCAACAATATCATTTAAAATTTTAATGGTCTTATTTTGCAGCATGATAGATTTAAGTAGAGAATCACCAATGGCTTCACCTAAGGTTCGAACATTTAATTCATCGAGTGAAGGTATATTTTCGTTGCATTAATTATAACGAAGAAATAATAGCTAGTTCAATATCTCTACTAATTCTTCGAAATCTTTAAATTTCAAATTTATAACCAATTTTTTTTTTTTTTTTTTTTTGCGCATATTTCTTTCTTTTTCTTTTTTTCATGAACTTTGAAAAGAATAATAGCAAGGATTCTTTTTAGATGATTGCGATGATATAACTGTACCACTTACACTTGCTAATGGAATTCACTGCAATGGCTGCGGATTCGAAATCAAGGAAAAGTATATGATGAAGGTTGATGGCTTTATTTTATTTAGGCTTCTCTTACTGGGCCGCACTTCATTCCTCCAATCATTTTCCAGTCTTTCAGGTTGATAATAACTGTTGGCATGAGAATTGTCTAATCTGTTGTACTTGTCGGATTCCACTAAGCGGCTCAACATGTTACTCACGTAATGGTCAACTCTACTGTAAGGAGGATTATATAGTGTAAGTGTAACATTTGAATAAATTAAATTAAAACTAGTGAAACTATTATTGTAGATCATTTAATTAGCATTTATAATTCATCCTTAAAAAAAAATATTAGTAACAGAGGAATTATCAATAGCATTTTGAAAATTAGTAATGAAAATTGATGAAAAACAAGCTACAATGCAACTTTAAATTTCTATCTTTTTAACAACAGTTAAAGTTTTTGAGCTCTAATGATATAGTAACAAAAAAAAAAACCTAAGAATTATTTCAATTATAATAACAGCATTTTTACTACGGAAAGTATTATCCAAAAATTCAATATATTTCGGAGCTTTACAGAGTTATATTAGCCTTAGTAGAAAAATAACTGATTACAATATACTTTTCAACGACTATCCAGAAACTAAACACGTTTGTGAATAAAAATACATTTTAGAAAATATATTTTTTAGTACGACTGAAAAGTTCCACCTAAAAGTTTTTTATTCGTATCAATCGTCATTGTTCACCTTATATCTATTCGCTTTTGAAAATATTTAAATATCGAGTAAAAGACTATTATCGATTATTTCAAACTAGTATAAGCCAAGCCAATACCTGATGGCTGAAAAGTGGAATTACAAGCCATAAATTTGATATTGCATGATGAACAGCTCTTAAGTAAATCACCACTTACAACCACAATTCATAAACGACTTGAAATTTTCCAGTTTTCTAACGAGATAAATTCTAAAATTTTGAACTATAAAACTTTTAAGTCTTGCTATCTAGAGAATTGTGGAAGCAAAATGAAAATACGTTAACATTAAACATTTTATGAGAAATATCCTTTGGCTGTGTTAGCAGTTCCTTCCGTTAAGATGTGACATTTGAATGATTTGATTTGAGAAAACAAAAAAGAATAGATAGGTTATTTAAGCAAGCAGGCAAAGGTCGGGAAAGCAAACGTAGCAAAAGATGCCAAATCTTCCAATATTGCTAGAATTTCTTTTTTCTGAAGAGGATGCAGCTGCTCATTTTGCGGTAAACGACGTATTGTTGCAGCTGCAAAATTGTCACTTTGACAAACATAATGTGACGAAGAGATTCTCCGTTACTGTTGTAAAGCTTGAGCTTTTCTCTGAGGGGAATGATGTGTGGAATGAAATCAGGCGGATTGCCTTTTGCAACTTTATCATAAAAGATTTATCTTGATTTGTGGAAAATTAGCCTATGATAAAAAAGGTGATCATTTTCTCGAATTTTCGTCAGCTTTATTAATTTAATAGCAAATTAAATACAACATATTTCTTCGTTCCAAAGAATCTATTTTTTTTTTAAAGTATTTTTAGGCTTCTAAGTATTTTAAGCATTTTAAGAAATGAGCGTTTCAAATGTTTTGTAGCTTTTCTTCATGCATTTTTCTTGATGAAATTCATTAATGTTTATTGCGAATGAATACAGTGAGAAAAGTCTGAAGCTGCCTAGATCGCTTACAGTATAAAGTTGTTTCAAATTAAAGTTTAAAAATTTGATTTAAAAAGACGAAAAAATTCCAAGGTAAGCATAAAATTTTGCTAGTTTACAATTGATTGCTATGTGTCTTATTCGTTGTTGCTTCACAAAAGAAGCGTCATTCTTGATTCTATTTTAATTCAGTTTGTTTCGAATAACTACAATTTTATTTAATGAAATTTAATTTTGGAATCTAATCATAAGCCAACTTCTCATCTCTTTTCAACTTTTTCAGAAGTTTTCACTCAATCTCCCTTTCTTTTTAGAAGGGAGATTGAGTGTTGCAGGAATTTAAAAAAAAAAGGAAAAAATGTGTAAATTACTTTAATTCATTTTGATCCAAAAACTAGTAAATATACTGCGGAAAAGTGCAATCGTTTCTGGAAACTCTTTCTGCTTTTCGAGACTGTCAAGCAATAGTTTTTACAGAAATGCTATTTTTTGAATTATTAGAAATGAGAAGAATTAGGTTAAGTAAGTTAATTACAAAACGAAAAAATAACATTGTGAAATTTGTTGTGCTAAAATTTGCAAGATTTTTCTATTATTCTGTTTTTTTTTATTTAATCAAATATCTACAAATCATAAATTTTCAAAAGCCAAAAATTTCCAATAATTTAAGGTCTCTTACAGTTGAAGTTAAAGAATTCTGTTAACAAAATTGCAGAAAATAGCCTGAAAAGTGAACAAATAAGGCTAGAGAAATTTTTTTTTGCTTTTTCAAATTACTGGAATGCTTCAGTTTATTCCAAAATTGGCCATTTCTTGGGAATCGATTTTAATAAAAATTTTTTTTTAATGAAATCATAAATACGGAAGAGAAAAGAGAGCCGTAAAGGTGGAAAGTATGCAATCAAGTATCACACAATTGTTACTGCTTACGGTATTTTGCATTAGCAATCCGGATATTATCATTCCTCTTCAGGCTCAATTCGTTATTTCTTTCTCTCTCTCTTTCTCTTTCTCTTTCAATCCTTCCATTTGTCGTCTAATTTTATGTGTACCATCTTTAGCACCTCTTCTTTAATGCTTCAGGCAAAAGGCTCTATTTGTTTAGAGGCACCGAACATCTCCTTCTCCTTGATATTTCACACTAATTTCATCCAGAAAAAAAAAAGAAAGATATTCCAGAAGGAGATGGCATCCATTCAAAATTACAAATGTTCCGCTTCATATTGTTCTATTTGTTGCACTCATTAAATCATTTGATTATTTTCTTACTCAGTCATTCATTGAGAAATGTTAGTAATTCTAGTCCATTATAATCCAGAAAAAATCATCAGCAAAATTACGAGAAATATTATTGATAATCACTGGAATCCACTATCACGGAGAGAATGAAAAAGCCTTCGCTCGATATGAAATCTCTTATCTGGAATAAAATGGAATTATTTCTTTCTATAAGTGAAATCTTCCAAAAATTTGAAGTGCAACAAAATTTCATTTCTGCTGAATATATATATATGTCAAGGAGAATTATTCTGTTTATCTAGCTTGATTGCATCACAAAACATAGCACATCTCTCTAGTTGACATCTTCAGAAGTAATGAAGCTTCATCCTATCATCATTGATGACGATCGATCACTGTCTTTGCAAAATGTCATCGCCTTACTGCCAACTAATCATCTTCATCCTGTCAGGTCAAACAAATACCGTATTCTGCTTACTGATGATACATCCCAAAATGGTTCACATAATATGCTTATTATAGCTCATCTAATTAATCTACTGAGGAAAAAGGTAGGTGCTACAAATATTGCTTAATCGAGAGTTATAATAAAAGACGAAGATTAAGATTAGAACTGAAATGTAGTTTAGATTTTTTCGAAATCAGTAACAAAATAGTTTCCCCATATTTCGTCTCATAATGATGGTTATTAGAACAGTAGTCAGATAGAGCAGCTGAAATACTCTACTCTTATCGACATGAATTGATGATGTAAGCCGCTTAGAAAGCCATTACAACCGGGTCAACTAGCCACTTTTGCGGTTCCGGTCATCTGCCAAATCTTCCTGAAGATCACTTTCTACATCATTCATTTATTATTACTATTTCAAAAATTGGATTTTCTTTTTTTTTTCTCTCTCTCTCTCTCTCTCTATCTCAGTAATTTTCTCCATTGCAATCGATCTCCAGTATTAGTAGTATTGCATCCTTTCATTTCCTTTTACTACTAGTAATAATAGCACATCATTCCGACTTCCGTTACGGATTAAGCAATACTTAAACTGTCATCTGCAATAGTATCATTTCTGCAGGTTACTTTAATGTACGTTGATTAATTTTGCATTAATTATAAGCATTCAGTAAAATTGTAAGCATTCAGCAATAAATCTTAATCGACTGTAACGTGTCATCTATTCGATAGATAGATAATACTCTATCATTGAAATACTATGGTTATCAATTATCATTGATATCAAAGTTGATAGGTTTTCATTCAATTCACAAAACAGCTATGAAATTAACAAAATATTTAATCCATTTTTTTTTTCCTTTCTATTTCTTATACAATTCTGTTGCAAATAAATTTCGAGAAATAATTTTATTTCATATCTTAAAACATTATCAGCATTATCACCATTAAATTTTGTCACTGTTCGAAGCAGATAATAAAAATTACAACTAACAAATAATCAAAAAAAAAAATAGAAAAATGAATTCTAGCAGAAAGGAAAAGAGAACTAGGGGAGATTCTGAGGAAAAAGTACTTGTGCTAGGAAGAACACACAAATCGCTGTCAGTAATTTTGGTTTAAACTTTAACTACTTCTGCTCTTCACTGATTATGCTATTTGATAAGAAAAACTTATCTAGATTGTTTGGTGCTAAATGTATGCGATGCGGTCTACCGGTGCAATCCACTGATTACGTCTATCGAGTATTCGCCAGTATCTATCATCTTCATTGTTTTAAATGCTTCTGTTGTGGTCATCTGTTCAAAAAGGATGACCAGTATTTGCTGATGGATGGACAGATCGTTTGTAAACCAGACTATGAACATTTGTTGTGTCAAGCACCGATTTGTCAAACTCACTGTAAGTAAGTTTATAAAATGACTGACTTATTGCCACTTTTGCGATACGTAAGAATCTGCAGCAATCATTTGAAGATGAGTGATTCTGATTCCGTTGAGATTTTTGAAGCAGAACTTTCTGTAAATTGCAGTACTTATCTTTTGCCAGTCTACTGTATTCGAACAATAGCTAGCTGAGTTAAGCAGATTTCAGAAGATTCCTACAACAAGATCAATTCTTGCTGTATTTTTCTAGTTTAATCGTTTAATTACAAGTTCGAATCACCTTAAGTTGTTGTAGTTTGTAATTCAGTAATTTCGAGCGTGAAGTTATTTTTATTTTTCTGATGATCATTAATATTAATTTAGTATATTTCGATCAGAATGATTCGAATCGAAAGACGCCAAAAAGGCCACGAACCATCTTAAACACTCAGCAGCGAAAAGCTTTCAAGTTAGCATTTGAAAAGACATCAAAACCATGTCGAAAGGTTTCTTTTTTTCGCAGCTTCAAATTAAGTCTAAGCTCTAATTAATGTTAATTATACTTTGTTTCGTTCTAAAAAATAAAAATCAAATTATTGTGAAGTTATAGTCTGTTCGTTAAAGGTACGTGAGCAATTGGCGAAGGAGACAAACTTAAGCGTTCGAGTTGTCCAAGTTTGGTTTCAAAATCAACGTGCTAAGGCTAGCATCTTAATACAATGTAAAAATCATCATTATAGCTTTCAAGCGTTAACAATTAGAAAGAGTGATGCGAATTTTACATTTGCGTAGCATCTGAAAATAGAATTATGAATAGATTTCTAAAGCAAAAAAGAAAAAGAATAGTCCTGAGACTGTTATCAGTATCTAGATAATACTGTGAATAAAACTGATTATTTTCAGATGAAGAAAATTCAACGGAAGCAGGAAATATCAGAAACAAACGATACAGGTTGTTCAGAAATGGACATTAAATCAAATGATGAGTTGAAATCGAACTGCGATTCTGCTGACGGTACAAAAAAAAAAAAAATTTAATTTATTAAATAATAAAAATATTTTAAAGTTTCGTTCAGGTAATTGCTATAAGATGACATTTAAATTGAGAAAAGTTGTTGAAGACGCATAAAATAACCGAGCTTCAAATGGCAAATCATATTTATTAATTTTTCAATGTCTAACATAGATATTGAAAAATTAATCCTTTGATGATTATTTAACTATAATTTTTCTTCCTTTTTTCTGTCTTCACACTATCGTTCAAGTAATTATTGTGAGATGGTATTTAAATTAAAAATGAACTGTTTAATTTTTAGTAAATAGAGATTATTCTTGGGTATTTCAAATATTCAAGCTCATACAAGCTTTCTGCAAATTTAAAAATTATTTGGCATGTTTGTTTTTTGGCCACTCCGTAAGTGGCCAAAAAACAAACATGAAAACATCATCCCATTTTTTCATATAAATTTTATCTTCTTAAATTTTTTTTCTTGAATTTTCGGGTATTTGAAACTTTTTTTTTTCAGATTTTTAAAATAAATTGCAGATTTGGATTCAGAAAACGATGATGTGGAGGTTGATGATATGGGAAGTAATGAAGAAAGAACAAAGGAATCGAGTAATCCAATTGCGCAGCTATTCCACATGCATACTACTTACTTTCTAGCATAAAAATTGATTGACCTATGACATCATAATTCAAATGATAACGATTAAATTTGCAATCTTATCAGTAGAAGGGAAAGGATTAAGCTGAATCTCGAAGGTGAAAGTTAGCAATGTGAGTGGTATGAGTGGAGAGTGATCAACTGATAATGTAAGGGAAAAGATTGAAAAACAACAAGTTTTTTAACTTATCAAAGTTGATTGTTCAAGAGATCAAAGGAAAAAAAGTGGAATTAAATATTCTGAACTCGAAATTTACTAATTCTAATACATCTTAAAATGATATTTTGACAAATAATAAAAGTTTTGAAAGATATTTGTCTCTTTCAATATGCGAAAACTTTAATGCTAGCTAACTATCTGTACTTTAATGCTTTAAAAGTTAACACATTTTTCCAAATGATCTTTTATTCATTGAGGATGACTTCAAATGATTTTTTTTAGCTTGCTGGAAATTTCTGAAAATGAAGAAAATAGAGTAATCATTAACTTCAATCAGTAATTTTTAGTCGTAATTTTTGCCAAAATTTTTTGTTTTCTTTTTTTTTTTTTTTTTGTAAATTAATAAAACAATTTGATTTTAGGATGGTTAACTTTTCTACTTATCAGTGAAATTTCTTGATAATGATATAGGTTAGCAATGAGACATCATAAATTATTCATCTGTATTACGCCTACTTACATCTGCACGTCTTCAAAATTACACAAATAAAATTTGATTAATCCAAAAGTAATTTCAACTAATTCTATCATACACCTGTAAACATTACAAATTTTAATTTATCCACTAGAAACTCAAAACTGCTGCGCACTTCGGCTTCATATGTGTTACAAATCTTCTCACCATCNATACTTTTACAAATTCAAATTCTCATCATCAGGCACTTCGGCTTCATATGTGTTACAAATCTTCTCACCATCAAATATTATCTCTTTGCAGTTTTCCTTTAAACTTAGCAGAAAAAGAAAGAATGTTTTTTTTTTTTTCTTCCACAAATATTGAACAAAAGTGAAAAATATCCCCCATTAGTCAATGAGAATTCAGAAAATGTGTCTTTTCTGTTTCCTCAGAAGTCAAACGATAAAGGGGGTGATAAGCTGTATGATCGTATCAGAAAATTAAGAGAACAATGCATCATGAATATTTCATCTACTGGAATACGGTTTCATTTAATTCAGACGGAATTTCCATATCAAGGCTAATCTTTGCTATGGCCAACTGTTATCAGAAGATCTAGGGAGGGTTACTTTCTGTAATATCAAAATGATTTTAAACTGCTACCTTGACGCATTCACAATATTCAACTTTTCTTGGCACTAAAATGTTGCATTTTGTCCAATTAAATTAATATTGTTTGTTAATATTGTCTTCTTTTTTTAAATCATAAATTAGATATCTTTTAAGTTTTTATTTACTGAATTAATTTCTTGTTTACAATTCTCTTTTTCATTGAACTAATTATGAACTAGTAAGTGCTAACTAGCTTTCTATGAGATATCTTTTAAGTTTTTTTTTTTTTTTCTATGAGAAAGTATGCAAATTTTGAAAGATTCTAATATGTATTTCCTTTGCAGCTTCCCTTTTCATCACATGAATAAACAACATTCTCTGCATTCAAATGAAAGGTTCATCCAAAGGTAAAGCTATATTTAATTTCAAAGCTGCCTTTTAATTAAATTGATAATTGCGTTTTCCTAAAAAAAGAAAATGCCATTCGTTGTTTTTCAAAGGCAGTATTATTTTTATACTTGAAAATAATCAAAACATTCTTTTCATCAATCACCAAAAATAAAATTATGTAATTAAGAGCCTTTTTGGGGAAATAATTGAGAAAAGGAAGAAATCTTTCAGCCTTTTTTCAAGTAATTGAGCACATTTTAGAGTTAAAACTATTTTTCATCTTTTCATTATCCTTCCTTTTTCGAAACTTTTGTAGCAAACTTCGTCGTTGTGCCTGTTGTGATCGAATTGTTCGAATCATTTCTTCCATCAATTTTAGAGCTCCATCATAGTTTGGTATTGTTATTGGTAGAAATTTACAACGCGTTCCGAACAAATTTACAATATGTTTACCCTGAAAATTAGCAATTTTTAACAATGCATGGAAGAAGAAAATATCAGATTGTTGTGGAATTATGTACGTATGATGCTTTTTTTAAGTATATATTATAGAAACTTTTTTGGATTAAACTTATCAACTCTTATTACACTGCTGGGTTTGTCAACTTTCCTGAGTAATGTTAATTAGGGCAGCTAATTAATTTATTTTGAGCATTTCAGTCACCATTTTTCAATCCAATTCACTTTTTACCATTATGCAAATAATTGCTTATTTCAAAATATTTTATTTTGTTGCGTTTAATCACACGTATCTTACACCCACACACGTCTCGTCATGATTGCAAAGTTTCCATAGCATCAATTATTGTTATTTTTTATAGCTATATTTTCATCTTTACACTTTATTTCTTTTATTGTCGTATTAGATTTCTACATCTCATTATATTTCGTTTCAGCCGTCTTCTTAATTTTAGTATTTCAGGTTTTTCAAATAATTTACGAATTACAAAGTTTTTTAGTCTGAGTTTTTCCTTGCTGTTTAGAACTTTGCATCGATCAATGCAATAAAGTGTTAGTGCTGATCTGGTCATTCTGATCTGGCCCATATTTCCAATTATAAGCTTTTGATTTGTTCTGGGAGGCTTCAGATTTAGTCGCTTCAATCTACTAGCTCCAGCTGTCATCATTTTTCGTGAATCAAATGGACAATAGAAAATTCGTTGCATCAGAATAGCACTTCAAGTAGGAACTTTTTCAGAAAGGTACCACTTCCGGTCACTTCTTCGGAATGACTGCTGTTCCGGATGCAGTTCTAAAGATCGCAACAGTCGTCATTTTCATCTTCCTTCCTCCTGAATTCACTTTTGACGTTTCTTATTTCGTGCGATGAGGCTCATGCTGACCATCGCGGAAAAGTCCTGCTAGTAGCAATTACTACTACTCTGACTTATTACCATTATTATCAATATTATCAAATGATTAATTGATGCATTATTTATTATCAGGAAAAAAAAAGAAATTAAGCAAAACTGCGGCAACTATTGAATTATCAAGCAAGGAACTTCTAATCATTGAATTGTGAAGAAAGAATTTCTCACCTCGATTTTTGTAATTCTAACATCATGACATGAGTGATTTAAATTCACTCTCTTTCCCAGGTGAGGTGCATCTTCGGTCACCAACGAATGTAGTGAAATCGACTTATATCCTTCAGATCTCGAGACAGATGTTGACTCAAGACGCTTTTCCTTCACATCTTCATTTCCAATTAAAATTATTGGTGGCTGAAGTTGCATTTTGTAATTACTCAATTTAATCTCTTAATTAAATGATATTGCACAGCGTAAGATTAAAAATTAATTACTGCAACTTTTTTTTTTTTATCATTTTAGAATCGTTACACAGTATAGTTGTATCAGTAATATTTATATTAATAATACCAACCACAGATATATATATATATATATATATATCTATTAAAATAAAAAGAAAGAAGAAATTGATTATATTTGAGAAGAACAAAGAATATTTGGAAAGTTGAATATGCTTATTATTGTTTGCCTAATGTTAAAATAAAATAATTAATTTCTAAAATTTCTTATAATTAATTTTTACAAGAATTCCGCTCATTTTAGAGCACTAAAAGAAACAATTTTCACTGCACGATGGCGCAACTCAAATCTTTCAAGCATTTTTATTTCTATCAAAATTATGCGATTAACCTTAATTTTGCTTTCTATTATTTGAAAATCATGTGCCACATCACATAACTGATTGATAGAAGTTTGCGATGAAGTCTGATAAAATAATATTACACCGTGTGCCTTAAGAATTGACATTTGTCTAGCACCTGTATGTTCCTAAAATTACTTTTTAATAGTTACAGCTCCAAATCGTTTAAAATTTTCAAACTCCTCTTATGATGATAGATTATTCCAAATTGTTTTCTTTTTTTTTCAAGGCCATTTATGAAAATATATATTTGCTTACTAAGCCTGGATCAATTAGTTCAACAACAGCTTCCGATCCATCAACAACATAAGTTAGATAGTATGTATCATGGTAAATGATATGCCTTTCGGACCGCACTGCTGTCGATTTCATTTTCTCCAGCTGTAATTAGAAATTAAAATTTTAAATAGCATCGAGCGACTTTGAGTAACATTATCCTAAATTAGTTCAAATTAAGATCTAAATACTGCTAAAAGAGAACTGCACTGTGGCATAGAGAAACCATTTTTAATAATTATTTTAGCAAAAGCTACTGGGCGAATTAATTATATTTCTCACCAATGCTTCTTTTTGAGGTGAGCCAATGAAAACAACAGTTAATTTTGAACTATGAGCCATTGATTAACTTTGTAAGCACGAATTAATCAAACCAATTAATATATTAGAAACACATCAGTCTAAAATATATCAATTGAGCGTTCTTTTTTTTTTCGCAAGGTTTTATTAAAATTATTAAACAAGGAAAGAAATGCTTTCTCAAGACTGAAGATGAGAATGGAAGAAATCCTTTCAGGACTGACTGGAAGGGAATTATTTAACAAAAAAACCTTGATAGCTTATCAAAAATGTGAAATCCGTGAAAAAAACATAAGTTTGTCTAGCAGTAGAAAAGCGGAAGAAGCTAAAAATAATTGAATACTTAGTTGAGTGGCTAAAAAGAGGAAGTGGTAGTTATTCGATGGAATAAGGATGAAATTTCGAAGTTATTTTAGGACGATGGAAGGTTAAAACAGGCATGAAAGTCTGACATCAATATTCATTTCTAAGAAATGAATCTTTTTGTAGAATACGAAAACTACCAAACAGTATGACTGATTGAGAAGGCTAAGTTCACTACATCTCAACAGACATTTACTACTGAGTCACGGACGTGAAATTAACGTGATAGTTATTTCCACAACGTCGGTGACGTAGCATTCGGAAATGATCTGATTTTTGAAGAAGAACGGATTTGAGACGCAGAAAATCTCACTTTGTTCAAATATACTGTGATAAATGATGCTAAAAAGGAACGAAGAAAGGACGATCAAAGAATCAGGATAAGGTTAAACAGCGATAAATTTGGTGAATTTATTTAACCTGGTCAGAAGTATGTAGGATAAGAGATCAGATTAGAATTATTTATCATTTTTTTTTTTTTTTTTTTTTTTTAGTAGGATATCTTTTTTGGTATTTTGCTAGATTAAAAAGAATGAAAAATCACCTCAGAATTTCAAGATAATCATCGATAAAGCTTCTGTTTATCGTTCAAAATTCGATCATCCAACAGCGTGAAACATCAGCATTAAATGGAGCACAAATATGCGTGAGGAACAATTTCCTAGAATTACTAATTAGTATATAATTATGACGAGGAAGAGTAAGAATTAACTGAAAAAGAAGGAGCTATTTATACATTTGCTTGAATCTTGATTACATGTAATATCTGACAGGTGGTAAAAATAATTGAGAAATTTATTTCAAAACTCTAAAACAAGCATAAAAATAAGATTAGAAGGAATTTTTCTGATAAATAAAATATGTTAAAAAGAAAAAAGAAGAAAAATCAGGCATTATATTAAAGAGTTGAAAACTTCAACACTGCCTAAAATTAACTGCTTAATAAGCAATTAAATGGAATAAATTGTTCCAACCCAATGATTACTTTCTATTTATTATTTTTTCTGGAAATGTAATGAAAAATAGCAAGCATTTACCAAATGCTTGGCAATTTTTCCCGAGAAAAAAGCTTTTTAGAATTCATAAGTTATCTTTGATGACGGAATGAAAGTTTTCAATAATTTCAAATGTTAATCAGTTCACTGATGATTTGAGAATAATCTCTAAAATATCCTGATTTCCTGTTGTATTCGGACTTGGTAAAACTCTCAATTGTAATAATGGTAGTTATTTTTATAAACTAACAACATTATTATAAGAGACTGAAATAAAAGAGAGAAAAAAAAAAACATAAAAAAGACTAGTGTAAAGTAAGTCTAATTAATGACAATGACAGCTGACAAAGACTGAAAAGCTAATTAAAGAACCACATGATCGGTACAGCTCTGTCCCACCTATTTCTGCACTAAATTATCCACTTTTCATGCACACAAAACAAATTGCTGAGGTAAAAAGACTTAACAATTAATTATCTATCCACTTCTTATTGACAAAACAAGACAGCTGAAGATTAAAAGAAAAAAAAAAAAAAAAAACTTCAGCTGTCAATTAAATTGACGTTTTTATAATTTTCATTTATTTATTCACTCATTCCTTCAACTGACTCATTCCATTCATTTATTTAATTTCACACTACTACACTCTAATATTCCTCATTAAAGTATAAATTTTGTTGAGCTCAAATAACAACACGGTAAATTTGCTTCCTATATGGCTCCTCCAATCTTAGGAGAAGCAACTCAAATAAGTTTTTATTTCTTTTTAATTGCTCATTTGCTGTAAAGGTGGCAAGTTAAAATAAATTACTGGTTGATATAGACTGTACAAAGTTCTATTTCATTCCATGCATAATTACATGCTTAATTTATAAATGCTGGAGGAGTGGATAGCATTCATCAAATGTTTTTCTAATATTTTATTTTAATATTAATTTTTTACTTAGTTAAATTAGTCATGAATAAAAATACCTCGCATTTTTTTAAATTTCTTAATAACTATTTGCATTTTTCCCAATTATCACATGCAACATCATTCTCGATGATAAGATTAGCATTTTATATAATATCGAAAGGCTACATTGTAATGAATAACTAGTGAAATAATTTAAATAAGTCTCTATCGTAACTGTGGGAAGACTTTTACACTGTCATAAATTACTGTTCCCAAAAAAAAAAAAAAAAAAAAAATTCTCACTGTGCTCTCTTCTTGTCTAAAGATTAAATCTACGAGAAGCTAATCAAATGAGCAATTTAAATGCCATGAAAACTTCATATGGAATGTTTGGGGAAAAAAGAAAGGAAAAATCCATCAATATCAGAAAAAGGGAAAAGAATTACTTGAGAAGCAGTAGTAGTGTGTCACCAAGGAGATTTCGCTTGTCTTCTTTATTTACTTTCATAAATCAAGCATATCTAGTTATCAGAGCATTATCATATGAATAGAAACTTTTAGCATAGCTGCAAACAGAATATTAAATTGTTTTGAAAGAATTATTGACGATTTGAACAACAATGTAAGAATTGTAATTAAAGAGTTAAATGTGCACAATGAAATAAGAAATAATACCAATACTATCCATTTCATCTCTTTGCGAAGTAACACAAATAGAAGTACTGATTGTTGAGGCATCGAGGTGGCACATATTTTAGTGAAAAATTTGCAAAAGGGAGATTGAAATTTCATTTTAACTTTGATATAACCACAATCATTGTTGCAAAGCATGACTTGGTTTGAAGATATTAAAAGAGGAAGGGAAAAGATAATGAATGTTCTGTGTATTTTGGGAAGTGTAAGGTAAATGAAATAGTGTTGTGCTTAAGAATAAAAAAACTCTTATAGATAATGAAAAGTTGTCTATAATAGTAAACAGTTAAAATAAGTAATTTTGATTTTGAGAGAGGGAGAGAGACAAAAGGAAGAAGGATCATGAAAAACAGACATTAAGATGGATGGAGTGCGAGATGCGAAACAGTGCGAGTACCAATGATTAAGAATACACTACTGTTGCGTTTTGGTATGGTGGGGCTTGGTCTTCGGTATTTGGGAACTCTCGGTACCGCTGGTCTTGCAGGGCGAGGTCTCGATAACTAGAACTATCAGGTGGATTGAGTATGGCTATTCTATGTGTTGTGATATTCCTTCGTCTGAAGTACCGTTGGTGGGATTAGAGGCTGTTACAAGAATTCCCGGTAATTCCTGGTAAATTGCAATCATTTTGCTTGTTTATCTATATTTTTGATTCAAGAAGCGATGGATGGTTGTTAAGATGAGTGAAGTGTTAATGGCACGTTCCTCAGATATGGGTGATGAGAATAATGTTAATCCAATTACTTCAGTGATTATTGTCGCTGATAAGAATCGATGTCCACGTGGATTCAGTCCGGTATGTGAGTTGCATCTCTTCAGTATTAAGCTTTCTCATAAGTTTCCTCGCTGCAAATCACTTCGCTTTTCAACTTCAGCTTCTAACTACCAAGCTATGGGGGAATAATTTAATATTATTATCATCCTCTTTTTATGACTGGCTGATAGCACCATAGAATTTGCCTCAATACTTCGGCCGTACGATTTCAGAATCACATTTCTTGATTTTGCACTTTGCTAAATGTTCAAATTGTTTAGGCGAATAAAGCATGTGGCTTATGTGTGTTACATCTTTCATAAATGGAAATTGCGAATTCGGCTGAAACGATTAGGAGAAATTAAATATCCATTAATAAAGGGGAATGAGCTGGACAGCGTGTGGTCAAAAAATATTTGCTAGAATTTGTTTCTATGTTTTTGTTTTATAGGTTTTTTGCAAATGCAAATTATGCAGTTGCTACTCACTTTTCCTTCAGATTACAAAAACATATGACGAACAGAGTGATGCGGATTTGTGGAGAGAAAGTTCGTTCACTTTTTTTAGTCGGCCAGTACGATATATGGCAATCAGTAGAGAAACTCCTCAAAATACAGTAAGTTGAAAAAGATAGAAAAGTCAGTACAGCACAGAATAAGTTGTGTGTTACCGAAAAATTATTGTAATATGACAGTCAAAATGGGTTTTATTCTGTGGTTCCAAATAATGAATATTTTTTACTTGTTTTTGATCATTTAGATGTAAGACTAAGCTAGCATGAAGTAGGAGTGCTTTGCGATGTACACTATAAATAAATGAAAGACATCTGTTTAATTGTATTTTACTTTTCATAAAACTAATAATTTTAGTGGCTATATAGGAATTGAATTTATGACTACGGATTTTTATTTTTTACTTAATCGCGAGTTTTTAGAATTGCTTGTCATATCTGTTCAATGAGGGCAGAAATTATAAGACCTGAAAAAAAAAGGTTCTTTTCAGATCGGCACGCATGTAGTGACCGATTTATGCGTCGTGAAGGACTCAGATCCTATTCCTATGGGTTTCATCGCCATCGATTATACAGCAGACTCAAGTAAGTTATGAGGTAATGGATATAGAGCCACCACTTTAACTGTATTCATTTTCTATTAAAGATGCAGTGTACTTTTAATGCATTCAAATATTCCTGATTTAGACGTCATATCTCATGCGCAGTCATTTATTTCGATATATTGACTAGTTCAGTAATCTTATTGTAGCCTTTTCTTTTAGAATATCACTTATTTTTTCTTTTCAGTTTTCACTGCTCTGAGATATGGCAAGGTCATATCTATAAGTACTGTACTCTTGGGGTCGGGAAATTTTGTTCATTAATCTTATGTTCATGAATTCCAGAGGAAAAACCTCTACGAAAAAAATACCTTTGCGTACGCACCGTGGCTCGAGATGCTGTTGTGGATGCCATTGGAGAAATTGTCTTGTTAAGTAAGATGAGAAAGCCACCGAAAAATTATTCGTCTGCTGGGTTTGTATAATCGTGGTGTTTGATATTATTTATCATTTAATTTCGAAAATACTGTTTCAAGTATTGTTAATGGGAGTTTCTGTTGATTAACATTGCTCTTACTTTGATGTTTCTTAACCATATTCCTCATCCATAGTTTTCATGGGGACTAGGTTGTTAAAGACGTTCGGAGATTTTTTCACACAGCTACAGATATTAGTTTCCAAGAACAAAAGTTTGTCACTAAAAATTATACTGGTAAGACGATTGCCGGACTGGTACTATGGAGCTAGTGTAGCTGCTTCAAAGATAGTGGATTTTAAAAGCAGGTGCTTATATTCTTTTCACATTTAATTTGTTTTTCTGTTCAATAAATGCTTTAGCTCAGCGATAATTCCTATTATGTTATTAGTTTTTGAAATATATATTCATGTGAAATAACAGAAACATAAATTTTCTCATTTCAGTGAAGTAGATGGTATTTTAATATGCTTCAAACACATTGTAATCCCCTCATCATTCGGCATTGCAATACCTCGTAGCAGATCGTAAGTTATTGCCATTATTTTGCTATTCTATTTTAAATTTCTCTTAGTAGATCCTATAGTTTCACTTTTCAAAAACAGCTTGGTAGAATTCGATGAACCCGGTTTTCATTGGCAGTATCTATCATTCTTTTTTTTTCTGTTTCATTTCGCTGTTTCCTTTTTTGCTTAATCACCTCACAAACCCTTCAAAGTAACAAACTTTTTATAACAAGTGTCAAATTTTCTTATTGTTGAATTTCAAAGTGTCCTTACAGCACAACTTCTGTATTATATCCATCCGTGGGAAGCAATGAGTTCCGACATTCTAGTCCGACACTTGACAGAGAAAAGAAGCCTAGCCTTACAACAAACGTTTTAACTATAAAAACTAGTGGGAAGCGTGGTGTTGAAGATGTTCCTTTCAAGCTGAATCCTCAAGTGGAAAGCGCTTTAACTAGAAACAAGGCAAGATTTTCGTAGATTGATAAAAAAAGTTCTGATTTTAGCAAGAGGGTTTTTCGACAATTCTATTGTATTTATTATTTCTATACCTAGAGCTTTGAAATTTATAGGTTTGTTTTCCAAACAAAATAAGGTTTCAAGCAGATTTGTAAGTGTATGTGATGCTACTCTTTTAATTTTAGTTGGAAATGCTACCGGAATTAAAGAATTGTGATCGTGAACAATTGGATCGTGATTACTGTTATCACTTTACCTTAGAACGGGCAATGCTTTCAAACTCGTAATTTTTTAGTATGGTGATTTGTTAGTTGCTGTCAGTTTCATTTTTAAGGTAATTATTCATACTTAAGTTAGGGAAAAGTGGCTGATCTTGTATGAATTTTTTCATAAAATTTAACTCTGGAGATTAAATTGATCGGTAAAATGGAACATTTAGCATTATTTCTCATATTTGAAAGCTATGCTTGTATGTGCTTTACTGACTGTATTTGATAATCCATTTGTTTTCTGCTTTGGATGAATCCATTTTAAGTGAGTTTTGACTCAGTAAATTTATTTGGCTAAAATAAGGTATGGCACGCCCAGTTCAGATATAAAGCTATTCGCTTTTCTAAAAAAGGCATTTCTGCTAAATATGATAATACAAGTTAACATCTAAAATGTATGGAATTTTATCATTTTATTTAAAGATTGGATATGATTTGAATTTGTTTTACATTGTATCTCAGCGTTTGTAAAGCTTTTTAGTTCAGTGAAGTTGGAAATAAATCAACTACTCAGCTAAAAATAACGAAAAACTAAGGGTGTATCTGTTAGTTAATTGCCTAGTGTTGTCTAGTGTCGAACTTCTAGCAATTGTTTTTTTAGGTTTAAGTCTGGAGGATTATTGCTCCTTGTGCATCACTTACTTTGTCAATTTTATCAAAATAAATCATTATACATTTCCCTTACGTGTAAATTATTGAATGAGGAATTAGAATAAGACATGCAGTTTGTTTCATCATTAGAGTCCCAAAATATTGAAATTCATTCTAAAAGAAATTTCAAAAGAGTTTTATGTTATGAATTTTGTATTTGCGTCTGCTTAAAATTGATAAAATCTCGAGTTTTCGGGTCGTTTACTGACCCTATGTATATTGGGTAAGCAGATAGCCGTGCACATATTCAAAAAGATTTTGGAATCTTGCTCTAAGCATTTTATAGCTTTTAATTGACATTTCATTTCTTTTTAAAAGCTTTTTAAAAAGAAACAATTGGAAATAACAATGTAATAAGTGGTATACTCATTGAAGTCGAAAATTCGAAACTTCGGCGAAAAGCATCTCTTTGGTTTGATCAAAAAAAACATTTCTTTTGTGGAGCTAGTTGATTGATAACCCTACTGTAGTGGATCATTGCAAATCTGTGATCGAATTCTAATTTAATTTTAGAATCATCTTAAACAGGGTGCAGTTATTCACGTTATCCAATCTTGAAGGACTGTAGACAAGAAATTGAATGCTTCATTCGTTCTACATTCATATGTGCAGTTTTGAAGTTATATTAGTGAAGTCTAGAGAAGAAATAAGAAATCATATTTCAAATTTTTAGTCTTGCAGCAAGTTTGAGCTATGCTTCTAGCGAATCTTGACTCTTGAAGTGGGCTAATTTTGAGAATTAAAAGCAAATGAATTATAGAAATTTTCGCAATTTTGATGCTTTCAAATCAACAATATATTGTAAGCAAAGCATTTTTACAATTAAGAAAAAAAAATTTTAGAAAAGATGAATTAATGAATTTAGTTTACTTAATGTCAATATTTGGCAACAACTAACAGATGCCAATTCAGAATGCCTTTAATAATGTAGCAATTAGGAAGTAATGCTTAATGATATTTAAAATTATTAACATCATTTACATGCTAAAAAGCAAAATAATCTCTATCAAAAATTTATTTTAAATGGAAAGATTTATTTGACTAATTATCATAGTTTTTGTTGGCAAACATAAAACAGAGGTTAAATTGAAGCTCCGAGATAGCAGCATCATTATCATCTTTATCAGTCGAGCATTGGTCGTACACGTCGATGCAGTGTGCGGCTTTGTTGCATTCCACTAATTGGAAATATATCTGCGACACATTCGCCATCAACTTCATGTAAGTGTACGTAGACGTTATAATAGTTAACCAGTGCATCTAGGGTGAAAAATTGTGGTGCTAATGGATCGCCATATTCTACCTATAACTTTTTAGCAATTTTAAAATTCGAAAAATAATGCTAATTAAGATGTTAATTGATTAATACAAACATACTGCTCACAATTTTTGCTATTTTGTTTGTTTTTTTTTTTCAGAGTTTTTTCTTTTCTTTTCGAAATTATTAAAATAATGCTTCATCAGTTTGCATCAAATACTACAGTGTAATACCAATTTACATTATTTATATTAATGTACTTTTTTTTTTTCTTTTTTCTATAAAGTAATAAAGAACTATTACTTCATGAATAGAACTAACTTGAAGATTGTTAAGCATTCTTAGACTCGATCTTGTTTTTGAATTATCCACCTGTTGCTTGCGTTGCTTGATTGGATAATGGCTTAGAGGAAAAACAACGTTAATGAACTTAAATCAAATATATTTTGAACAATTATCACTTGGAAGACAATTCTCAATAATTGTTTTAAAGAGAAGGAAAAAAAAAAAGAATGAAAGCATCAATATAAATTTGAAAAAAAAAAAATTTCATTTTTTCTTTTTGCTTCTTCTTAATTAAAAGAATAAATGCAACTGTATGCTAAATGAAGTTTAAATTTTGTTTTACATCGAAAGCAAGAAAAAAAAACACTCATTTAATTAATTAATTGGATATTCAGAAGGTGAAAATGATCTCCCAAAAGGCTGCCACGATAAGCATTATCCACTAAATACGGTCATGAAAATATTAAAATGTGCTTTTTCAAATTTCTAACATCAAATCTTTCCATTCCAAATTCTGCTATAGCTATAGAATTATGTTTTTTTCCAGATTTTAAAATTTTAGTGAATTTTTTTTAAGATTTGAAAAGTATCATTAATTTGTCTCCGAAAACAATATCAAATTCATACTATACATGACCTGTACCACTTCGATATATAATATAGAGGCCAAGTGATGGTAGTACGCTATTTAATGATTCGATTTTAGGCATCTGAAAGAGGAAGAAATATTTTTTCTTTTTTCTTCGTGTTGTAATCTTTCACTTTTACCATATGATAGAGTTTGAATGAAGTTGGCTTAATAACATATTCCTCAGCCTGACGTGCACTCATCACTCCAATATAGGCTTCCACGGATGGTGCTACTTCTACCGAATCATGTATCCGTGCAGTCTGTACTGAATACTCCGTTGACATCGGTGGTGGTACCACAATGGTACTTGAACCCATGCTGAAGTATCATTTTCTTGGCTTTTTAGCTGCTAGAATAATCGGTAATAGCTAATTGAAATTTCGTTAGAAGTAGAATTTGTTAGTGTTGATTGACGATTGTGAAACCTACGGACGCATCATTTCGTATTCATTGTATTGTTCTTTTGAGGAAATCTGATTCTTTGTTTCGCCTATGAATGCTGCGTCCACAGTTTCTGATAGGGAATGACGGTCTACGTCACGTCGAATACGCTGTAACTCTTCGTGAAAAAAAAAAAAAAAAAAAAAAAAAAAGTGCTAAGAAAATATTTGTTGTCAAGAAAAGACTTTCTTCGCTAGAATTACTTCAATTTTTTCTATCATCACAAAAAAAAAAAATATAGCTGCACGAAGTGTTGTTTACACTTTTGAAACTTTTTCAAGAGTGTAAAAGTTATTTACACTTTTCAAAGGAAAAAAAAAAAAAAAAGAAAACGTGAAAGTTCTAAAATGCTAGAAAATGAAAAATTTCAAGAGATGTGAAGGCTTAAAGTTCTATTTTCGTTTGAAAGAGAAGAAGTTGGAAGAATTGAAACGAATAACAGTGGCGTACTTCATCTTTGATAAGAATATTATTCAGTCTCATGTCTTGAACCTCACCCTCTCGTACAACTTCAGAACCATGACTGGAACTTGATGAGTGAGGCCTACGAAAATTCCACTTTCTAATCGGTACATCGAGTGCTGTAATCGGTGCAATCATTTGAAAAGGTTTAAGAATTCTTCTACTAGAAGGATAAATAAAACAGAAGCACATAATTTCATTAGTTATATTTTAATGGAAAAAGTTTCACTCTTTTCTTTAAAGTTTTAAACTATTAGAGAAATTTGCAAAATTTGATGAACCTGACAAATTTGATATGATGATCATTCTGAAATCACTTAGTTGCTAAGAAAATTGAATTTTGTCTTTTTTGAAGTATTGAATACCTTCACGTTCAACTTTTTTACGCAAATTACGTGACATATCATCACGGACGCGTGATCCAGATTCTGACTTTCCAAAAGCACTCTTGTAACCAGATTCTATCAAATTGTACGTTCCTGATGAGAACTCACGGTCCACTTCTTCTTGCTTTCCCTGAACTCTTGCCTACTGAATTTCCAGATTAAAATTATTCTCACAGCGAAATAAGAAAAACTAATTTTCAGTAAGAGTACGGAATTGATAATTTGCTACGTGGAATTATTTGTAAGCAAAGGATAGATCATTGTCACCCGTCACTCACTTCTTCCATAAATTAATTAGCTTTTAAGGTGTACAAATGAGACCCGTGATAGTCTGGATGCAATGGTACATGGTCGACCATGTACACAGCATTCCACCTGTCGTAACTCTTTCCGTGAGTCACCAAATTCTGATGTCGATTGCATTGATGAAAGCTGCTGATCATCTAGATCGCTAATCATCAACTGAAACTTAGGAAATTTCTAATTAAATTTCATTTGGAAATTTCCAGCCTGATATTGCTGATAAACAGACAAACAGGATGTATCGTTAACAAATCAGTACAGAATATAAAAGAGCTTAATTGCAACAGGTTTGAGAAATGAAAAGCGAGAAAACTACATCTATAACTGATTAATCATCAAATCGTCACTAATTTATTAAAAGCTACTGTTTATGGGATACAGGTAGGGAGGGAGTGAGAGATGCAATGGATGCAAACACCTTTCAGGGTACCATTTTTTATGCAGGAAGAATAATCAGTACCAAGTGAAAGCAACTTATGAAGCTTTGGCTAAACAAAACAATGACGATGTAATTAAGTCCGACATCTTATATAACTGGCCCATTTTAGCTTTGCAAACATTAGGAATTAACAAAATTTGCATTCAACTTAGTTTCATTGTTGCAGTGTAATGATTGAGTCAGCTATAACATGTAAGACATGAGTAAATAGTTAGTTACTAGGTATGATTGTATCAATGGACAGAACATTAGCAAACATATTTAATGTTGGAAATCTTGTCAAATTTCGAAACCTGAAATATTTCACTTTCAAATACTAAAAATTTATGAATAGAGATTTTTTTTTTTTTATTTTAGTTTTGCGAAGATCAGGTGAACGCAGGAGATTCAAAGTTTAAGAACGAGTTAATTGAAAGATTTGCTACGCTTCAACCAAAGCACTAGACTGAGATCAAAACCAATCTGAACTGATGAATTTATCTCGATTGATTCTCCGCTTAGATCAGCCACTGAGATAATATCCTAAATATTAATAGATTTCAAATGGATT
>RCAB01000108.1:0-147862 GCA_003640385.1 Setaria digitata
ATATATATATATATATATCATATATATATATATTTAAATAGTCTATATATAGACTATTTTAACAATAAGCTATTTCTGAAGTATCTACTTATCATTGGAAAAAAAATGACTTACTTTGCAGCGCTTGAAACTTCAAAATAGTAGTTTCATAACCTGATCTTGATGCTGAAACAAATAACTCTAAAGGTATATGCAATAACTTATTTTTGCTTTACAAATTTAAAAAGCTGGTCATTTTAGGGGTTTCCCAAATACATTTTTGAAAATATTGTAGAAAGTCGCTAGATTAATTCGAATTATTTTGGATCTTGAAGAAACTTTAGCAAGATGCTGAAAATTTTAAGATTAGTGTCAACTAAAATTAAAGAGGAATGCCGAAAGACTTTCAAAAAGAGTGCTATTAGTCGGCAATTTGAAAAGTTCCATGAAATAACCCATTGATATAAATTTTAATTTTCCCATTCAAGATGAATGACTTTCAGGTAAAATTTCTAATATTTCATATAAGTATTTGCTGGAAATTTAACTAATCCATAATTAGGAATTATTTAATAAAAAATTACTTTTTCTTCGCCCTGTTCTTTTTCTTCGGACTCTTCTGAAAAACAATGATCTTACTATAATTTAAATGCTTTGTAGAAAAGAAAAAATTTTTGTTCACGAAATATGTTAATATGCAACACTGAAAAAAAAGAGATTTAGAATAGTATCACTGTAGTGTAAAATAATTAATAAATAATCGCAATAACATTTTTGTTTTAATAAATAATAATTACAATAATGTTATTGTCATGGTAACGATGACATTTAACCTAGTGATGGACTTGTTTGCCTTCGGAACTTGACTGAAAAATAGAATACTCACTTTTGTGTTCTTCACTTTGTTCTTTATCACTTTCGTGGTGTTCTTTTTGAGAAGATCCCTTGATCTCTTCATTTCCGTGGCTGTGACAGAAGCAGTGGCAATGCTCATTAGTTTCATGGTGCTCGTTCTTTTTACGTTCTTTACGTTGAATGTTTCGTTCATGTTTCGGACAGTGACAATGGCAGTGACATTCATTGTGATCGTGTTCACTGATATCTGAATGATTACACTGATACTCATGGACAACTTTATGATCGAAATGATGATGATAATTATCTCCATCGGCTTCTGTATCATTTTCATGAACGTGGTGCTCGTGGCTATCCGTGTCATTGTCATGGTGACGATGACATTTGCAGTAATAATGCACTTTCTTTCCGTGGTGATGTTCCTCATCATGATGTTCCTTACTGTGGATTTCATGGTTTCCAGAGCAGTTGCTATGATGTTCATGTCTTTCATGGCTGGAATCGTTCTGCCGTTCCTGGTGCTGATCTTGAATCAATTCTGTTTGATTCTTGAGATCTTCGGGTGTCGCATCATTTCTCTTTATTCTCATTGCTTGGATTTCATTCAAAGCAAGACAGGTTAAAACCATGGTGACAATAAATACCACATGCAGTTTCTGGTTCATCATCCTTAATAAATAACATCATTGAATTTCAACTTTTTTCAGTATCAACGACGTTTTTAAAATTCGTCTTCATCTTCAGTATTTTTGTTTTCAATTATTTAAACGCAAAGTGATTTTGCAGTGCACTATGTTAGCTTACCATAACAAGAAAAACGAGGGGTGCTAAGACATAATTGTAATTAACTTGATCCACAGTGGTAGACGAATTTTGCTTCAAGCCTCCTGAATCAGATTCTTTGGCAAATTAAAATAGATTATCCAATCAAAAAATCTTATTTAGACCTCTTAAAGTTTTTAAACATTTTTATTTTTAAGGCCCCTAGCAGTGACATTTCAAACGGACGGAAGGATTGCATTTTGAAAAAATTTTTTCTTCTGCTCAAGTGGTTGAGAAGTTAAAAATGAAAAGTAATTCTATATCCGGGTGTCCATGAATCAAATTTGATCTTATTAAAATGAAAATTGGAAGAGTTGGAAATTGGAATACTAAAACTATAGATAGTTCTGCTTGGCAAACTTTGAGTTTTGTTGACTGTCAAAATTTCAGCATGTTTTAGTGGTTTGCAAAGACGATTAACAAAAAGAAATTTAAATATTATTCGCAGTCAAAAAATGTTATTTACAGCTGAAAATAGTTTGAAGATCCCTGAAAATCAGCGAAAATTTCCTCTATTTGAAACAGCACTCAAATCTCTTCCTCATTAGTAAGCATCGAATATATTAAAATCATTAGTACTAATATGTCCAGGAAAAACACTTGAAAACTGTATGTGGATTAGTCAGCCACTTTATAGCTGTTCTTTAAAAAAATTATATTGCTTTATTTTAATAGTAATCTAATTTTAGTCAAAAAAGTAAGAAGCATTGTCAAGCAAATATCGAAAGCACGTTTTATTTCAAATGAGATAATACAGAAAGTCTAGCATTTGAATAAAGTAAATCCACAGCTGTCAGAAATATACGAAAATAATTTCAGGATGAATTTCCCGTGTCACATTATTCGAAAACTCTACAGCAGTGAAAACCAACAACTGTGAAGCTATTTTGTCAGTGATAGCAGTTTGGGACTAGTCTAGACTATTTGCTATTTATTTTTGTGGAAGGGGAGAAGCATAGCGTACAGGTCAGTCGTATTAGATCATCCAAATTCTGATTTTCGGAAGACTTACTAGCTAAAAACCATTGCAGAAGCTTCTAAGCTCGTATACATATCTTCCTGTAAAGAAATATCTAGCTCCAACCTGCTTGACAAGTTGAGAGGCGTTAATGTTTAGATTTGTTTCCCTTCAAACTAACTGCTATCACATTAGTTTCCATGTCATATAAAGTAAAATAAAACATTTTTTTCTAGGTTCGCTTTTTGATTCCATGAGCGCATCATTGTAAAAATGATAACAACAAAAGTTCTCAGATAATTTTTAATCGCAAGGAAGAATTACAAAGAGAGACTTGAAGGCAAAAGTTAGCGTAGACAGGTTGTCGAAATATCTTCAGCTTTTGAACAGAACGTGAATGACTGACGATCCACATCAACGGATACATTTTTTAAGGGAATGGTAGAATTATTTACCCAAAATCCCACGCCTTCACTTTTCAAAGGAACCAGCAAAACAACAAACCTGCACCTTAACAATGCAAAATGTCTTACTGACGACTTAAAAAAAAAATAACCTCTTCAAGACTTGTAGTTCACATAGCATGTTTTCACGAGATATTTTCAAAGCCACGATAAAGATATTGCAGTATACAATCAAAACAAGAAATGAAATTTTATGAAAAGATTGCCTGACCTTTTTTTAAATCGCATTTCTGATATTACTTCCCTCTGTTATTTCAAAAAAGCTGCGTGACAATGAAAGAATAAGCTTTTTAATAAGCTTTTTATCCAGTAGAAAAAAAACGTTACTAAATTACTAAATTATCAGATTTATCTTTGACCAAAGGTTAAGAAATTTTAGTACCAGTAGTGATAACTTGCGTTATCCCAGACAACTAGTTTTTAATAAATATTTGATTTTTTCGGCATACTAAATGAATCACAATTGCAATATTTGCTCATTTCTCATCGTAGTTATTCACCAGTATCCGTGACAATGGCATTTCCTTTTAGATTCAACATGTGACCAAAAAAAAAAAAATAAACAAAATTTTTGAATGAAAGAAATGGAAATGCGTTGCATGGAGTCATGAAGAAATGAAAGGATTAGGTCGTGGAGTGGATAGTGATGTCAATAATGATAAAAGGCGATTTCAAAATTATCCAAATTTCGCTCACGTTTTTTGGCTTTGTAAGAGAAGAAACGGAGATTTAGGTAGTAAGTTGTTTACCCTCGGAAACATAAAGTCCTTTGAAAAATAATCCAGCGTTCGATGGCAAAGAGAGAGGTCATCATATTTAACAAGAGTCAGTAGTGAAGTATTTCAAGGACAGAACTATAATTCTAATATAGCTGAAAGTAATTCCTGCTCTAATTTTAATGTTGTTCAACGGTAGTGCAAAAAATCCAAAAAGAAATACAACCCCTTGAGTCAGTAACTTTACAAGGTACATCATACTGGAAATCATATTTAGTTGCAACTCTTAACATTGATTTAGTTCTCCAGGTAATAATTTATACTTTGAAAAAATTCTTTATAAATTGTTAAATTTAACAATACTGATCATAAAATTTTCCACCGACAACTTGCTTCTTCAGTTGATAAATTAAAATGCGTGATTGCAAGCTAGGCCTTAAACACAAACAGAAGATTAGTAAGGATTAACGTTCAACCCAATTCGATCTACCGGCAAAATTTTCGGACAGTTCTATGATGTTGCGATAATGAAGAACGGAGCATACAATAACAGCGCAAAGAGGTAAAGGAAAGTAGAGTAAAAGATAAATTATACAGTAGAGTGGAGAAAACGTTTAATTTCAATGAAAATAAGCGATAATACATTTTTGTTCTTTTCCATCGAAATTCCGATTCCCTTATGCAGAAGGAAACTGTATGGTGCTTTACGGAAATAGCATGGAAAGAATTCCATCTTGGAATAAAGTGGTGACCAGTTAGGGGACTTACGGAGCTTTATCGAAGAGCAAAAAAGAAACGGTGGCAAATCAGATGAGTTGAAATGAAAGAAGGCAAAGATGAGAAGCAAACCGATGCTCATCCAGTTAAAACTTGAACATTTCAAGTTAGAGTGCAGTCTATAGCAGCTGTTCATAATAACATATAGACACCAAATGGTTCGAAAAAGGCTGTGGTGAAGCAAAGGAGGCTTGCGAAACTCTCAAACTTGAGCGATCTACCAGCAGCAGTCTAACTGCTGAGCCTACTACTTCTCTTTCTAGTTCTCTGGAGTTTGCTAGCAGTGATGGTAACAGTTGAAAAGATATGTACTTGGCGTTAAGTCTGTTCACAATCTGACATCGAAATAATTCATCTGTAATGCTTCCTGACTCAAATTAGCCACGTTTTTGCGATGAATGTGCATACATTTGTTAAAGATTACCTAAAATAGCGATTAAACTGTGCTTTTAACCACCAGTTACTACAACACTTTGTTTGTTAAATTCCTTCATCTCATGAATTTGTACAGTCTTACTGCTTCGATTAAAATAAATGATTCGTATATTCAACCTTATTTATGGAATAGATTTTTAGAAAATTATGAATTCCTTTGGCTTGCTTGACAGTAATTATATCAAAACAATTATCTTAGCAACTCTCCTGCTTCACAACATGAAAGGAAAGGCGGATTGAAATGCGCTATTTAAATACCGCAACAGCAGCTTTGCTATTTGGGATCAGTTAGCATAGTTCTCTTCCAAGCAAAATCCTCTCATGATCCATGTACTAAAAGTTATTACAAATGGTAGGGCTGTGAATTCAGTAAATTTTATTTCTTTTATCAGTGCCTATGATTGTCTACTGAACGTCATACCGCATCAAATGACTTGTTTTACAAGAAATCCTGTTTCCTGGACAAAAGATTTCTATGTAAAAATGCACACGATTAAATACGAAAATTATGGAGGAGGCTTGAAGGAATGCATAACACAGATGTAAAACTTAACAATCAAGGAGTTTTCACTCTGCAAAATGCAATTAATTGCTACTGGATGAGCAGAGACTGATAAAGAACAAACAGGAAGCAAGGTCAAACCGATTCCACATATTGGAGTAGATAAATGGACAACTTAAAGTGAAAGCTACGCAAAAGACGAAAATAATTTTGCAAATGAGAAGGTCGCTCGAAAACAGCTGTTTCATTTCCTGCAAGCAGTTCTCAAACCGTTCACTTTTTTGATTGATTCTCTCATCCCAACATAGCTTCCAGTCGACTTTATCTTAAAATAAAAATCAATTATTTTTTGTTTCCGTATGTTTAAAAGAAGAAACGGACAACGAATGCTTTAGGAAAAAAACCAGTGAAGGATTCCATCCTACTGAAGGTTATACGGTATACAAAAGATAGAAATTTGTGCAAAAACTTTTAAATCAGGTAAGAAAAAAAAAGTGAAAGCTACGTAAGAAAAGAAAAAGTATTGGATTCAATCCAAAATATCATCAGCTGGTATATCTTCCTGACTACTTCATCAGAAATAATGCTGTTCCTGAAACGAAATGACTACGTGCTAGTTTTTTCTCATATTTTCTATAAACTAACGCTTTCAATAATGGAATCATTATTTCCCAAAAAGTTTAATCAAGAAGAAGGAATAAAAACAAAAGGTTTAATGGCTATACGGATTTTGAAATACTTCGCTTCCGTGGAGAACAAAAGTTAAGTGGTCAACTAGGTGTTTCGCGCTTACCTAACGTTACTGATGATGGAAATGGTAAATGCTTACTTTTAATATTTGATTTTGGGTTTTCTTTCTTCTCCTTTTCTTTTGCATGCTAACGCCACACAAGAAATGACTGTTAACAAATTAGGATGAAACTGCTTAATGTTAACGTCATTACACATTAACTTACAAAAACTTTTATTCAAAAAGATGAAGGAAAAAAGCAATGTGCCTTCTGCAATGATTTGTAATTAGAAAGAATCTGTGTTAAAACAATGAGATATATGTTGGGTTCTAAGAAAAGATAGCAATTAATTCAAACATGATATCTGAATAAATATGTACAGCTGATTAATATACATTTCCAAAAAGAAACCAACAACAATCTCAACATCTTCATCGCTCAGTACTTTTTCCTTTCCGTTTTTCATGTACGCCAAAGTATTATTGGAAATTTCTTCCATAGGATTGCTCTTCCATTTCTTGTACAGTGAAATCATTGCATCACAGAGCTCTAAATGAAATATACTCAGGGGTTTAGCGTTTCTTTGGAAATTTTTAGCCCCTTCAAAGCAAGCTTCAAGTAAGGTGGCCACAAATTTTTAAATGGATCTTGAACATGTTGAAGCAAACTAACTCTAGAATAAATGAATCTGCAAAATATAATTTTTTTGAAACTACAAAAGTGCTGCTAGAGTGTTATTTTTCCCAATTTCGTTATCTTGACTCATTGAAAAAATTTGCAAAATTTTATAAACAGGATATTCTGGCGAAGAATCCTATCCATTTTCGTTATGACTGCTGCTGTTCAAATAACCTACCATTATGGTCCCGTTCAACCTCACAGATATAAGCCAATCTAGTCATTTTTTTTCTAATATCGTTCAGCAATTCCTGAAAATTTTATGCACTTTAGCTATAGTTATTCTTGACGAAAGAAAGAATGCCATCCTTTTACGAAAATAAGAAAAAACTAGCAGATGCTGGTGTCTTAAAGCAGGAGAAAGTTCATTTGCTTAAAAAACTTTTTCGCTGCAACACAGTAATAATTATCAGTCGCTAATTATACAATTGTGAGTTTCCTAGGGGGGATTTACAGACATCTTTTCAAGCTTAAGCCTACTCTTATTTAAATCTTTCATCTAAAACAATTTTTTATCGCAGTATTGCCAAAGTAAAAGGTGTGGAATTCTAGAAAACACTTTGGAACTTCTAGGGAAGATTATTTGAGTGCGATATTTGTTGTGATTGTAACAAATTGTAGCACGTCAGAGAAGAAAAGGGGAGAAATTAAACATGTTTTAACATTTCTTAGTAGTGGCTCTACGACCGGCGTGTGACATCACTTTATAAATTTTATTGCACCGTTTTTGTTTGATATTTTAAAGATAGTTTACTAGAAAGATTCGCGAAAATGGAGCTTACTTCGCTTATTCTTGAAACATCAGTAACACTCACTGTGCATGGCATCGCGGTAAGCAATATTGCAGTCTACAATTGTAACAGAATTTTTAGTTAAAATTGCAAACTGAATGAAATTATACATGAGCAATGAAAACTTGTTTTCTGAACTCATACAACTTACTAACTTGTTTGTCTGTTGATAAATCAGAAAATTTCCATTTATTCACTTCCAGAGAAGAAACCAACAGCTGCTCGCATAAAGTTACCTATAATTTTCTGGATTATATTTCTAGTTTATGAATTATTTTTTACCTTCATGATATAAAAATTTAAAATATAAGGTTATTTTTTCCGAATTGGTCGTAATGAAAGTGGGAAAAAAGAGATGGCTGACAAGAAATGACATTTCGTATTCGAAAATCAGAACTGTAATCGATCCTTGCCCCATAATACAGTTGAAAAAGCATTTCAGCAAAGATGTACTGCTCCAAAATGGCAGTGCATTTCATTTTCACACAACAATGTTGTTGAAAGGTATTGGTTTCCTCAGCACGATTTCCTAAACAAAACAACAATTTAAGCTACTACTGCAATACAATTAAATTTTTTAATGCAGTGCAAACTGTGCAGAAAACGAAACATTTATTGCTCGTTATAAATTAGCCAGTATTTCAAAAAAAAAAAAAAAATTATGCTTGATCCAGAAGGCTAGCATATCCATTGATTTGTTGTCTTGTTGTCTTCAGTAGGTTTCATTTACATATATTTCAATTTCAAAACGGGCATTCTACCATTACAGATAAAGGAAAGTGTTATTCCAAAATCTGCTTTTAGTTAAAAAGATACATCTAATAAATGTATCTAAAACTTTAAAGCTTTTTAAAACGAGGAAAAAGTAGGTTTACCAAAACATAAGCAAGTTTCCATGATTGTGATTTTTTTTTTCTTCTAAACTGTTTCACTGTTAGACTTAACAAGTCACTATATAAATTCGAAAAGTGAAGTTGCAATGTAGCACTGAAATTTTAAACCATAACTGAAAATCCGTATCAAACCTATTGTTAAAAACCTAGAAAGAAATGAGTAATAATAGACTGTTCGAAGAAAATAAAGAAATAAGAAGGCCTCTCAGCACTACAAGAAGCGAACAAGTTTTAATGATGTGTTCCTCTTCGACAGTAAGTGATATGAAGTGAATCATGGAAAGAATCACAATCCTTTTCGAAAAATGTTAATTTATCTGACGACGTATTTGAAATATTTTTTATATGAAGAAGATTCTGTGGATTTCAAGTGTAGTTTCCTAAACCAAAGCTATGCTTGAAAAGTTCATATAGTGTCCATTTTCCACTGAAATTCGTTATTATACAAATAAATTCATGCAGTTATATATAGCTTTGATATTCCACTAGCTTCGTAGGTTGCGCTTTTTTTATTATCTTCTGAAAACTTTATTGATTTAACTGATATTCTCCCATGGTTTATTTCAGGTAATTTTATACTTACTAGCGGTTAGCAGGAGGTCATCTTCAATTTAAAACCACTAGTATCATTGAGTAAAAGTGTCCAGATTCAAATGCCTTGGAAGAGGTTTCAAGAAAAGGATTGCAAACAGATTCAAGCAGATTTAGATAAAACCACAAATTCATTAACCAAATAGCCCAAAACTTTCGACGTCTTCATCGATTGTGTGTCAAATACTGATGCTCGATCAAAAAATAATGGGAATGGTAAAGAATAATGCATGAAAAACTAGAAGTGTTTGAGAAAGTAGCGCTGGAAGAAAACATCACGGCGCATTTTGCAGTGCCACCATGAAGTCCAGCCATAGTTAGATTTTTGTTTGCGTTAGGAAAACTTATCGATACGGCTACTTTGTCAACCCATATGCTAAATTTTATGAAAGCTGGTAGGGTAAGCTTTGTATTTTCTTTCATTTTTCATAACAATTTGGAAATGACAAATTATTTAAGTTGTTAAGGTGACTATTTTGTAATTTATAACCTATTTTATTCAAATTTTTCAATTTAAATCTAGAACCACTATGGATAGTGTGAATGATTATCATAAGAAAATGGATAGAAGTTGCACTAAAATCGTAACATATCTTTACAGATAGGATCAGAGCAGAATCTTCATTTCTTAGAACCGTTCTCTTAGTTTCAACTGATATTGAAAAACAGAAGGAATAAGACTTTAAAAGCTTCTGCTTTTGTTTTTTGTATGAAAGAAGCCCTGAAGATTAGTGAGTGGTGTTATCTTCTCAATTTCTCATCTTCTTGTCCTGAAAAAAGTATCGTATTTTTCATCAACTTTTATTATTTTAAATTCTTAATTTTTGCAACCCCCGTGTTGGTAAGATCTTAACAATGAGTTTGCAAAATATAATGGTTGAAATTCAATGACAATATAGAGCACGAATTCACCCCGTACATCTGAGCAGCTTCTGAAAAAATAAATTGGTAACGTCGCTGATCAGTAAGTTTTCTCTTTTAGATATCTGAAATTCGTATACCTTCTCTTTCTATTCCAGTCATTTTGAATAATTTTCGAAGTAATCTAAGTTCAAAAATCATATTATTTTCATCGAGTCTGAGTAGGTATCTCCTACCAGTGTTAAATTGACGACAAGTGGTGCCAAGACTACAAATCATATAGAAGCAATGATGCCATATAGAACAAATAAGGCTAAATTGGAATTTTTGCCCATTTACTATTAAATATTCTACATTTATTCATAGTTGAAATCAATAAATTCAAGTCATTAAAAAATTTTTTTTATGCTGCGAACTGGGATATCAGTAAGTTAAATTTTTATATATATTTACTTGGGAATTCCAATTTTCAGTAGACCAAAGAATTTTTTTTCACCTATTCTATTTTATGCATTTGGAAGATAAGTTTATTGCTGTTTTGGTAGTTTTTGGAAGCCGAACTCTCAGAACTGAAATGAAATCAATTTACTAAATATATTTCTCCAATACGCTTACTGAAAGTTTACCTGACAAGAAATCAAATGATGTGGACTAGATTCCCTAGCAACAAATCTTGAATATGCTCAATAATTTCAAAATAATTTTCCAATTGCATAATTTTGTGGCTTAAATAGACTTGATAAAATTTCTAGCATTTACGATGTATGAAAAATTTTTGAATGACAGACTACCAATCAAAAATATTTCAGTAAAAGTCCTAACTTTTGACGCAAAAGAAATTTGAATTTGATTATTTTATAGAATGAGTCTGGTAATATAAAGTGAATTTTCATTGAACACAATCGTAGATCCACTAGCGTGATAGTATCCATAATAAAGCAGAAAATGATCTATTCTTAAAGAACTTTAGGTTCTGCCTCTTCGATAAAATCTAAATATTTTAGTCCTGCCTTTCCTTTTTTTTTCTAAGCATAGTAGGATGCAGTTCAGGATTTGTACTTATAAACAGATCGGACCGTTTCCCTAAGTGTATTTAATGACGTAAAAAGTAATCGGCAATCTTCGGAGAAAGTGTTCATTCTTCAGCACTCACCTATGTGACAAGTGAGCCTTGTTCGTCATTTCATTTAGCTCTAATCTTTAATTGAACAGCTGATTGCACAGTATCTCTCACTACGTAATGCAGCCTAACTTGGCCAACTTTACTGTTGTTTCATCTTCTAGGAATTAAAAAGAGTTTGCACTGCGCAGTGCAGACTACGTTCTCCAAGAGCCGTCTTTATTGTCCCAGAGAACTTTTATGTTGAAAATTTCTCTATTATATCAATTTGCAAAGACAGTCATGTGATGAGTCGTTTATTGGTTTATTATGTTTTGACGGTATAAAGAAAAGAAAACCTTGTAGATGACACAAGGTGGTGAGGATTGCAGGTGGACAGTCACTTTTCTAATGCAGCAGCACAGCGGAAACTGATAACAGCAGCGAAGAACGTAAGGGATGATGTTGAATTATTTGTGGCTGTTAATGTGATAAAGGTGACTTCATCGTGTTGCCTTTTGCTGACCTTGATTGCCACCCTTCATATGTTTTTACGTGACAGGCATGTGCATATATGCATACAATACCTAAGTATGTAAACTCTATATGGTTCTATGCTCACATTATGAGCTGATCTTATAACAGTGAGATGCCGGTCATTCTTTATCATACTTTCTTATCAGTTCTCATTTTAAAATACCAAACGATTGATTGTTGTATATAAAGGACTTTTCTTCTCCAATAAAAGTTGCTTAAAAGTAATTATCCATTTGTTTCTGCTAAAACTAATTTTTCTTTTATAAATCCTTCATAGGTCTAAATCATGAGAAACGTCAGGCAGCAAACTAACTGAAGCAGTTTTGCAACGCTACCTGACACGGTGAGCTGACATTCTTGGATTCCGTCTTGTAATACGTCACTGTAAGGGATAACCTAGCCACATATTAGCGTTTCCGGTCTAATTTCCAGTCTAACTTTGGCAATCCTTACACTGACTTTCCGAATAAATGCTAGAAATTTCCTTTCGTTAGAAGATATCCAACAATGTAAATGTGTAAAGCTATAGGGTTTCACCAATTGTAACTTAACGTTGAACTTTCCAAACTCTTTTCCAAAACTAAATCACGGCAAGCAAGTGGTTTATTGCAAAAGCATCTTCGACATTATATTAAAATCTTAAGGAATGCCAAGGAAGCGATACAAAACTGGATATGATAATTAAGTCTAATATTGTACTTTAGTTACATACATTCCACTGTTTACGAATAACTGTAACACTAATATCCTATATTCATTGTTAGCACATTGTAATCTGTTTACAGAATCGTCATTGTGCCTAAATGCTTCAGATAAATGATTGAACGTTTTCTGCATCTGTCGTTTTCCATTTTGAGTATTTCCTCAGATATCTTGTTTTTTTTTTTGATCTGTACCTTTGGAGCTACAGGTCCAACGGGGACTCACTTTAATTTCTTAATGGGAGCAATATTCTGAAGTTGCCGCAATGAATTCAATGGGCAGTTAGCATCATAATAGAACCTGAATCATAACTGACATTCATTTTTCAAAATTTGATGCATAGATAAGTTTATAATGGAGTTGCTGGCACTATTTGGGAAAATTTAGGACCCGGATGGTTTTCTCTGGAACAATATCGTGTAGTAAGTAATGCTTAGTTTGAAGTTACTGAAAATTATTTATCATACTGTTGTAAATCGAATTCTCGTGCTCCACCTGATACTATTCTGCTTCTTTTTGAAGATAAAACTGACATCTTAAAATTAATCAACTGCTAAAACTCGCTCTGTTAATCAAATATAAATTTGCAGTATCAGAAATTGCGTACTGATTGAGTTGCCTTATCCTCATTACAATTAAAATGCCTCCATCAGTTCAAACGATGTTAAGTGCTAACTAGATTCTACTCGTTTAGGTTCCTGCAAATGCACTAAAGCGTCCTGCTCTGCTGAAAGTTTCCCGAGAAATTCTTTTGCAGCTGTCACTATAGTTCACTGGTCTCTTAACTGATGTTAAGAATGGACAATAAATTATACAGCAGTAGGAGGGCTACGCAGGGAGCTCTTGCAGTCCGATGGTTTCGCAGGTGCAGAACCATAAAAATTTATTGATTTTTCATCTACTATTTTTAATGATATTTAGCGGTTTTTGACGGAAATACTAGTTTGCATGAGTTTTAATTTTTCAAATAATTCCGTTACTGTGAAAGTGTTGCAAAGAATTTCCAGCAGTCAGAATTCCAAAATTTGTGGATGAAAACTGTAGTATGAGGAGGAATAATAATTGCTTCCTTCCCCTTCCTGGTTCAACATTTGATTAGAATTTATGACTTGGGTCGATGATGACAAATCACATTATGTTCAAAATTTACGCTTTGGCTGAAGTGAAAGAATAGAGAGGTGAAGATGTCGGGATATGTAGGCAGGCAAGGCGGACAAAATGCTATTTGACAGAACAACGCTGTGTGAATTAGCAGTCTCGAAATATGCGCGCTACGTCGGGATTAAAACAGGAAAGATTTTACTTGGAGGGAAAGATTCACTTGCAGGAGCACTTATAAAAACTGTGCACATTGGGACTGAAATGCGTCTTGGTAGTTTTTAACACAATGTAGTTAATAGTTTAAATTTTACTGCTGGGAATATGCTAAACACAGAACTCAACACACCTGACTTACTCTCACTCCTCTTTTATTTTGAAGACTCCTTCGAACGCTTGACTCGAACTGAAACAAGGTAGTTTCGGTCTGAAATGCTCAACCATACCACTAGATGGGAAACGGAACGCATCTTACTGACCGACACTTTTCCCTTTTCCTACCATTTCAATTGTAATCTCTTCTGCTTCTCGATGGCAATGGGCAATTGATTTCGCCTCACTTGAACGACATATGTAACAGAACATACTACTGTTCAGCGTCGTTTGGTAACAGTTCCGATAAGTCTTCTACATAATTAATTCTAGCCGTAGTTGCGACTTGTTCATGTTTTAATTCATTGATTCTCCGCGACAGTAGTAATGCAACGAAAAAAAAGTACCGTGAAACAGGTACACGGTAAGTGAAATAGAGTGATTAGTTACTTCAAATTTTTGGATTCAAGAAAGTACTGCTCTATTTCATATTTGTAGTTTTGCATACGCGCTCCATTAGTATTCAAGAAATACTCACATTTTTGCCCATATTTTACGTTTCCCTGACTGACCACTGACAGTTTTTTCTTTCTACACCTTTTTTTCATGAACTGCATTCTTAATAGATAAATAGATAAAGGAGTCAAATTAGATACATTTTTTCTTTTCTTTTTATTAACGGTGTATTGGGAATGCAAACAATACTGTAAACATATACGCCAAGTTTGAATATATCTATCTATCTATCTATATATATATATATGGATAGATATATTCAAATTATATATTTATATATATTTGAATATAGTGGTCTATATATGTTAATGCTGTACCGAAAGTATGTCATTAACAATGTTATTAGCATGTTGCTGTGTCGTTAGAACTGGAAGTTGTGAGATTTTCTAAAAAAGGCGAGTAGATTAAGCAGTTGTATGTTTTAGAATTAATCGTTTTTATAAAGGTGTTCTGTGTCGAATATTTATTAATTCCTGTTGTCAATAGCACTTAAAGTTTGCAGGAAACTGGTTCAGAAACTGTGGAAAAAGTGGAGGCAGGTTGTGTATAATTAGTAATGATAATAGAAAGGAATGTGAGAGGCACAAAATGTCCTGTAGATCTGTTCCCATACCGTCTATACAGTGTTTGTCCTTGATTCAATGGTCATTAGAACAGTTCTTGGCAGACAAGTGAAAATTTCATCCTACCTGTCACAGCCAAAATCATTTGTTCTTTGCAAACGTGCTGCTTTCACTCTCAAAAAATGTTTCTTGTTCTAAGTTGCTCTTCAGATTCTAACGCGAAAATGTAGTTACCGAGAGATTGATGTGGTTCGTTGATTTATCGCTCGAATCGGTCATAATTCAAATCCAATCATTTTTCGAACCTATTCTGATCTAACATTCTATTCATTAATATATATATCACAGGAATAAAATCTGTTACCAAACAAGTATTCTTCATGTCTTACCACTAGAAAAAATGATGCTAATGGAGAAAGTGAAAATTAATATAATTTCACCACTGCACTGTTTCTATCCTCATGAAAAAATCTAGATGGAGAAGAATGGATAGATAGGAACCTTCTTTATTTCGGTCTTTCTGGAGAATGTAAGGACATATTCATGAATGAACAGTTTTCTCATTTAGTTTATTTTATGACGCCATTTGAAATCATGGGATGAACAGTGTAATGCCAGATCAACACTTATTCTGAAAATACATGTTTGTTTGTGTATTTTGCTTTTGTGAATATTGGAATTTATTTCTCGAACGAATTTCAAAGGCACTTGAATAAATTCACTCAAAATTCCAACATTTGTGTCTTTAGTGCCTAGATACCTGAACAAATAGAAGTTCATAGGTATGGCTAGCCAAACTATTTGTTTGACATTTGAAAATAAGGAAAAAAAAAAAGAACTATTACATTTGGTGCGTTTGGTTAATCTTTGTTAGAAAAGGGCTTCGCTTAGATATTGGTGACAACGGAAGATCGAATTTCAGACTGTCAAAATTTAGGACACCCCAAGGTTGAATTGTTTTTGATCAAATCAACTCACTTTCGCTGTAAGTGCTTAAATACAGATAATTCTTCACGTTACAATACTTGCATTGGTGAAGGAGTTATATGGTATTTTATTGCCGCAATCTTTTTTTATTGTGTTTGATTTTGAAACGTAGACAAGTGAAAGCTATTTTGCGAATGACTTATGCTTGACGAAGAACTTTCAGTCATTGGGAACCTCGGTATTACCAGCAACAGATGACACAAACCTGAGGTAACTCGGGAATGTGATTTTGATAACTGTATTTTTTTTTTTTTTTTTTTGGTAATACTAATTTTCGGTTTCCGTAAAGGTCAGCCATGTTTCTTAAGTACATGTGTGCGAATTTTTTGTGGTTATATCAGAAGTTACATATACAGTTTTTTTCCTTTGTTTTCAGATACAATCACGTCGAAATTTACTTAGATCTATGACTTTGCAGGAGCTGAGGAAGTTTTTCTAGCTTTTTTTGTTAAAGGCTTGCATGATCTTCTTTCTTTTATGACTACTGAGCCGATAATTAAATTGCTACTCTACAGATCTAATTGCTACTCTACAGATCTAGATTTTCGAAATCGCAATGCAACAGTGCTTTTTATTGCTTTGAATGATAATTCGTTCCAGATTCAAAATCAGAGGGTCATTTTTTGATTCAGTAACTGTTCCACGGTAGTTGTTTGTGCAGCTGCTTGTGCCACAACCTTTAACTTCATATCCCACTAAGTGAATTTTTAGGTGGGCAGCTTGGTCTTTAATGTATCCATATAATGCCGTGTGTGTATACCCCCATTTAATGTTAGTACATACGTATGGACAAGGATAGTGCATCTGTGTACGTCTGTGTAAGTGTATGTATGGTTCAGCGCCTTTCTGCTTTGCTGTAGGTGATTTATCCATTGTCTTGCCAGGTACTAGTTTGATCATATAGATTTGATGGCTAGGAAGGTATTGGTGTATCCCATGTTACGCAGCTTTTTCATAGTAGTCCTTCCTACCTCTATTTATTTTGTGGTTTTTTTTTTCTTTTTTTTTGTATTATTGTATTTTATAAACTATAAATTGCTACTCTCTTGATTATATGCATGTATAGACTCCAGAAGCATTTGATGGTGTGAATTTTTGCGGCGTCTTTAATTTATTGAGATATAGATCCTTCACTAAATCCGTACCTTAGTCGAAGCCAGCTGAACTAGTTGCTTTGTTAGAGGACATCCCAGTGATAGGTGCCTAAATATTGGAATAATATGTCGGTGAGCGACTCTTTCGCTTAACGGCAAATTCCATCCTTGGATTGAGTCGTGTGCCAACCATACATACATACACATATCACTTAAAATAGGCCAAAAGTTGGGAATGCGAATGCATTTGTCTTTTCCCGATGCCAATCGATTCTCTTTCATACATGTTTGATGTTCCTGTTAAAATATAGGTGGACTTGAATTCCTCTCTCTGTATGCATATAGCAAATGAAACTGTAAAATTGGATATGCACCAAACAGCCATTTCTTATTCCTTTTTCAGTTGTTCTTTATATCTTATATTTATAAATAATTCATGATAAGTTATCTTGTTGTTGTCCACTGTATCTGTTAGTCTAATCTTAATGAACTTAAAATCTGTTAGATTAACATCTCCTTATAATTAAAAGTTTTACGTGCCAGGTGTTTTCCTCTTGCGGTTGAGACGTTTAGCTCTTTAGTTCATTAGTTTTCTGTCCTTCAGAACTCCATCAAAAGAACTGTTGTAATTTGGTCATGGTTAGTAGAAAGTACCACTATTTACTACCCTCGACATTTTATACCATATAATTGTTCATAAATTTATTGTCCGTAAACTGTTCATTCTAGCTGAGGTGTACTGTTCAGGAAATAATTTGCTTCTTGGAATTCTAGCTTTTGTTCTCTATCACAAAGTTTGTGGCTTTCTTCTGTTTTAGTACGGTCAGGATTATCAGGAAGGCTATTTCAGTTCTCTTGGCTGCACTGCATCTGGGTACTACTATGTACAAAACTCTAGAAAGAAATGATATCAACCACCAGCATTACGCTTCTACTTTAAGCATAAATTTGGGACATTTTCTATTTTTAGTAGTAGTATATTTTACAATACTCAGCTTTTAGTAGCTTTATGTTAGTCTTTTCGATTTCCCCGAAGTTATTCTGTTTTTGCCGTGATTAAAGGTAATACAGCAGATAAATTTTAGCACTACGGTTGACAAAGTACTAGCAGTATTCCTCTGCAAACGGATTGCTTCATCCCGATTTGGATGTGGAAGGAAGAGAACAGTGCACTTCATCAGGAATGGGTTTTAAGGAGCTTAATTTTCCTGATTTCGAAATTGCATGACAGGTTGCATTGTTGAAAAATCGAAGAATATCTTTTATTGAATACTCCTTCAAACCTCTTTATTCTTATACTGTAATGTTTACGTTTATTCGATCGAAAATTCTGGAAGGAAAAGATGATTTCTAGAACATATAAGACTGTTCTGGCAATGAATTGTTCTCTGAATTATGTAAAGTTCCTGAGATCTACGTTCTCGGGCATGGTACCTCTACCCAGCGGTTACTAATCCCATATTCGAGATGGATTTCACAAAGTAGAACGAAATACTAGTTTGTTAATTTATCATTTAGCAGAAATAATTCCAAGAACACTTTCATGCATATCGATGTTTGTAATTACATTTGTTTCAGCTATTTTTGATATGGATCAGTTTTTGTAAAGCTTTACTTTTTGCTGTTAAGAAACATCTGAACGGTCGAATTACCTATTTGGCTGTGACATCGACATTATAACGCAAATTTCCAAAATAATTAAACTTGGCTGTATAAGTTAGCTAGGTAAATTACCAGGTGAAATGATCTGAAGCGATGGATTTTAGATGTTTCTACAGCATCCGGTTCTGTGAACTTTCGGTCTATGTTTTCCCGGGGAGTTTATCTGGGATACGTAAAAGATCTAAGATTTACATTGGCAGATGGCAGACGCTGGTTATCTCACTTTAACTAGCAAACTTATAATTCTTTGCTTTCTTCTCATACTTTAGTTTAGTACACTTACTGATGAAACCTAATTCACCAGGAAAACATTAAATGATACATGTATGTTCAACTCATTTTTGAAACTTTGTCCCTATATCTATTTCTCTAACTCATAGCTGCCTTCTCGTCTGGATCTAAGTGTTATTCAGAGAAAAGCACTCAAGTACGAAATTCTTTGATAAAAATATTTCTCCTGACGTTTGTTGTTTGATAGATTCATTAGAATTGGTTCTGTTATAATACTGATAAAAAATAAAAGGCTCAAGATTTATATTTTATTGAGAAACTTCAACAGGTTGACCGACCTCTGTCATCTTTTTTCTTTATCGTTACGGTGACGGATTGGGGCAAGAGAAAAAATGGAATTTTGGAGGAAGTACTATCGCTTCAGCAATTTATTTAACTTATTTAACTTATTCAGTAAGGAAAATTGAGACATTAATGCAAGACGGGTTGAGAAGATCTTAGACTATGGAATGTAAAAACTTTTCTTGCCGTACTTAGTATATTGAACAGGTCTTTCGTTAGCAAAACCGCGATTCATTTGTTTATATATATGATGATAGCAACTGCATTCAAGGTTGTTTGCGTTTCTGAACGTTGTTTAGGTCTCATCCACAGTAAAATTCAGTTGAGACTGCGCAACTGTGCACAGATATACATGGGGAGCCTCAATCGATTTCTTTTAGCTCAAAAAAATGACTCTTCTCCCTTTAATTTACATATCTTTTTCTGGTTTCGTTCGCTACAAGTAGTGAAGAACTTCAGGCCAGAAGAATTTTATGAACCATCAAAAAATGGCCCATGACATTTTCACACAGCGTTGAAAATGTAAAAAGGACTGTTGGATGTCTGAATTTTTCCATAGGAAAACTGATGAGAACTGTATATTTTCCAATCTCGTCTTGTTGTAAACATCAAGCTGATCAGATATGCTGGGAGGGAAGAGGAGGGCGAGAGAAAGCAGAACCGATTTTATTCACTAAAAAGTAATCTTTTGAATTTAGCTTAGAAAAGTAGCAGAGTGCAGTAATGCTACAGCTTTCGAGTGTACTGATATATGCATGTGTGCAAGTCACTTGTTTGCTCTCTCCACCTTAAAATTTGTTGGTTTTGAACAGATGAAATTCATCATTTAATAATACACAAATGCTATTAGTTATGCTTCGCTTTCGAGTAGTGGAAATTTAGAATGATCCATTTCAAAGTTTTATCGAAATCTTATCATAACGAACAACATTGCAGAGCATCAGCTGTTCGTCTCTAGCAGTTGCAATGCCATCACGTTTGGGACCACGTTCTAGTTCTTCAGTAGTGCAACAAATGCCACGACAAGTCAAAAAAGTTTGTTTTTGGAAATTCTTCGTCATTTTTGATAGAAATTTCTTAATGCTTTATATGAACACTCGTTTTTTTCCAAAGTTTCTATGGCGCTTTGATAAATAAGAAACCACCTGTTAAAAGATAATTCAGGTGTCAGTGCCTGTGGTACCCGATGTTGCTTGTCGTACCCATCAATGGGGAACATGTCAAGACATTATTGAAGCTATGACCGCAGGAGCTTTTTGCCAGTTAGATCATTCTGTTGTACTGAAGCAGAAAAGTGAGAAGTATAAGAGAAGTAAGTTGCAGAATTTCTTTTATTTTTATTTTTTACTTTAGAAGTTTCCTTCAGTAGACATTGAAAACTTTTTTCGTAATTCTTTCATCTTAGATTTTCGTTCTGTTTCAGTAACGTTTTACTAAATGATTACTTGACTTGAGACTCTGGTGATTAATTTTCAGAAATGTTGTGTTTCTTATTCCCATTTTAGCAGTCCGCCTTTCCTCCATACATGCTTTGAATTGAAAGCTTACTGAAGGATTGTTTACTTGTTTGCTTTTGAAATATTGCTACACTTTAATTTTAACTGTAACAACATGGATTGCCTCTTCTTTGTTCCATGATCTAAGCGAAAAAAGGGAAAAACACTTGATGGGATGAATTTAGTAATACAATTTAGATCACTTTTCCCTACTTTCTTAGAAGTTATGAATATTCAAAGTGCTACATTTTTAAACAATCTCATCACTTTTTAAATTAATGTACAAAAAAATTTTAAATTAACTTAATGTTTTAAATTAATATATGACTGTACTAGCAGTTGCAGGTACAAAGTCGTCTCTGCCAGATATGTTGCAAGTACCATCCACAAGCATGGTGGCTTCAGTGGTACCGCCCGACCTTTCTGCTAGTAATGATTATTTACATTCTGTTCGTTCACTGTTCAGCAGGAGAAAAGGTATATGCCACAAATTCCTTTACTGTTTTCTTTGTGCATATGTCTTATGATGTGACTCTAAGTGAAAGTAGTCAGCAGATTGGATATGAGAATAAACTGGACATTTGTAATAAGTTCTTGTAGCAGTTTGTTAAAAGATTACTTTTTCATAGGAGGCATTTTTCTTCAAGTTGTATGATAACACTATTCTTTTAAAATTTTTATGAAAAAAGAATTTTAATCTGCTTCTTAGACATCTTGATAGATTGGCTTCCATAAAGTCTCTAAAGAAAAGTCTTCCATTCTCTAAAGAACTCCAGTGTCACAAGCTACTGAACGCCCGAATGATGTTTGAGGAATTTTCGGAGTAAGCATATTTGTTGGATAGTTTTATTTCAGTCCTGTTCTGATTTTCATGCAATCTTATTTTGACCGTTGTCGGATCAGTCATTGTATAGGAACAAAGATATATCTACAGCTTCTTTCCATTTATTGGTGCCTTTGCTTTTGGTAACTATATTAATTTTTCTATGCTATTTTGCATATTTAATTACTCTCAAAGTCACTTTAATTTGCAAGACCTGGACGATATCTGTGGATAAAAATTCCCTTTTCTTGAACGGACACCATTAATATGATCATATTAATATGTAAGTTCTTCAAGGGTGATGTCTATAGCACATGTGTTCGGGGTATCTTTATACGCATATATTAGCTTGGAAACTTTAGTAACCAAAATGAAGATACGTATTGGATACCTATCGTAGATGATGTTTCAGATCTGTATTGGTAAGAATCGGTTCTGAATCTCATCACATTTCCTTCGAACAACCAGTATTTTCAGATTTGTTGTATTGCCTTATAATGAGGGCTTTCTCTTCAACATTACCATCGTCATCGTTTAGTTATTGGTTTCATTTGAACTTTATTGTATCTTATTTAGTAAAGGAAGGGGGAGGTGGAGAATTGTTAGTGCTTATAGGTAAATATAGTTGTCAGTGTTATTCTTCCATTTGTTACATTCGATTTCCTATTACGAAAAAGTGTCGAAATTATTTCAATTGAATTTATTAGAAGTGTAGATTACTTCTCATTAATGTAATCCTCACCCTTTCCCTCTTTTATCCATAAAATCCACGCTTCATTGAATAACATTCTATTAAATATGTCTCTTTTAAATATATTAAGAAAAATCTAAGTGTTAAATTAATCAATAGAAATTTGGTTTTCTTTTTTGCTCTTTTTTTCTGTGTTGTTTTTAAATGTTGTAGATGCCAAGAAGTCATGCGTTTTGTAATCTTTCCGTAGCGATATGCTTAAAATTGCTTGACTAAATTTCTGCTATGTGATTCTGAGATTAGAATTTTCTTATATTAGTCTTGTAAAAATTCTCTTAGTAAATTGGATTACTGTCGCTATGGGTAGGTATGAAGTCATTTCGACTAACAACTCTGATATTTGTCTTTCCATTTATGTGTCTTAATATTATATCACTCATTAAAGATGATGTTGCTTTATAATGTTGTTGGTTAAGGTTAAAAGATATAGAAAGAAATTACTTTCAGGTTGTTCCACTCATCGGGGCTTAAATCTAGAAGAGGACCATCCAGACAGTTTGATTGGCGCATCGCCGTCCTCATCTGTTTCTATGAAGCAGCAGTCCTTTTATGTTGATGGACGCAGTTCTGATGATTTATCATACAGGGGATACCATCGAAATTCTGCCGGTTCTAGCTCAAGTCATGGCAGTTCTTCCGGCTTCGAAAGTATGAAGGTGTTTAGATTTTTCAGTTTATTATTGTGTTCATAAGTCCGGAGTAATAAGTGGTAACAGTTTTTTCGTAGTTCTTCTTGTCATATAACTTATCATTTATAAAGTTTAACAAGTTTTTCGGGCTCGAATTTGGGTACTTTATTCCCAAATCAGTAAAACAAAACGTTAGTTTCATTGTAACATTTTTCAGACAGACACATGAAAATTCACTAAACACTGATTCGCTGGAAAGGGGGGTGGGGGGTGGGAGGTGGGGGGTGAGTAGTGTTCGTTCTGTACTATCACTCTTTTTTGTATCAGATTTCGCACATACCATTTTTCGCAAACTTAAATACAGAAGTAAACGTCTATGTTCATGAGTGCGGATTACTAGCCTCATAATGTTATTTACCGATTTAGATTCATAATTTTAAGATCGCAAAATTCAGTTGCATGAGTCAATATGTTTCAGAGTGGTTTCTCTTCTGGCTGTTCAGCAAGGGATACTCAAAGCGCTGTTAACAATGACCCTTCATTTCTGGGAACTTCATCTACTGGTTTGTTTCATTTCTCATCTGTGATAAATAAATTTATACCTAGTCAAATTTGTTATAATGTTTTGATTCCTACTAGTGTTCATGGACTTAAGTTTCGGATTTTTGTAAACATGTACGTTTTGCAGTATGTGGATTGTCGTCTGGTTTACTTTTGCCCTATTCCCAGTCACGCCTTTCGATGGAGAGCGATGGTAATGGCGTTGCTTCTCTGATTATAAATAATGTCGTGGATAGGTTTAACTATCCAGAAGCTGAACATATCCATGAAGATAATTCAACAGATATTTCCAGATTATCTTTATCTGATATGTTGCTGAAGGGAATGCCGGTATGTCAGATACAAATTTATGCTTAGTGTTAACAAATGTTTTTAGTGATCTGTATGGTGGAGCACAGTAAAATTCATAGTAAAGTAGACAAAGGTATTGTTATTCTTTCCAGCATTCACTTTTGTTTGATTTTTCGTTTTCTGACACTGTCTTTACTTTGCGGTGACCTAAGCATTACTTTTATTCTTTATTGAAATCAATATCAACATTTCTTATTCATTGTTTCTGTTCGTCCTTTTTTTCAACACTTTCCGATTTATAAATAAAAAGTAATATTATGCCATGAAGTTTGTTTCATTCAGCCTGTTACAGGAAGCAGAAGTTTTGGCATTGTGGTTGGATAGTCTGGGTTATCCGGAATATTTAACACCATTTCTAATTCAAGGTTACGATCTCTCAACGATCGCTCGAATAACACCTGAAGACTTGACAGCATTGGGGATAACCCATCCAGCTCATCGAAAACTTCTGATCTCAGAAATTCATAGGTGGCATATAACTGATAGATGGCCATCTTTGGTGCCATCAGGAGAGTTAAGGTTATTTTGATTATTAATAACTTTCAAAACACTTGATGTTCAAGTTGTTTCGTTGTCATCTAGACAAAAGTAATGTTGTTCTCAATAATAGGTTAAATAAATATTTTAGAGAATGGCTTCTATTAATTGGTCTTCCTGAATATGTTACCTTATTCGAGACTCAAGGATACTCTATAATTGAAGAAATTAAAAACTTCACGTGGGAAGATTTCGAAGATATGGGCATCAAAAAATTGGGACATTTAAAACGTCTTGGCCTTGCTATCAGAAAATTGAAGGTTTATACTATCTTTTGACTAGATGAAATTTTTTGGATGTATATTCCCAAGCAAGTGATGCATCGATTGCGAACTACTTAGCTTTCTCTCTCTCTCTCTTTATATATATACATCGTTTCAGAAAATTTTTGCATTTTGTTCATATTATCTGTTGAATAGAAGATTTCCTGTGCTTAGGTCGCAAACTTTGGCTAAGATTGGGATTTTGGACAGCTGCTGATTTAATTATTGTTAGAAAAGATTCTAAGAATATATTTTAAGATTATTTAAGCTATATTATTGGGGTATTTATAGGATCATAAGTTTGGTCAAATTCAGTCCGGCAGTGATATGCAGCTCATAACTGTTGAGTTGGGTCATAACAGAGATGCTCAGGCAAGTTTTTTATGCTTTTTCTCAGGCAAATATTCCACCCGTAGAAACCCATCTAAATGTGGTTTTAGGCAGCTTGCGATGGCTTGCATTCACATTTGGTACCATCACTTCCTGCCTTGGGATCCATTTTCTGTCCAACACGTTCAGGCAATTCATGTGATCATTACTATAGCACCTGGAGACAAAATCAACACTTCTGTGACATCGTTTCATCTGAGGCGTATTCGCAAAAACAAACAGTAGAGGTTTTTTTTTTTTTTTTTTTTTTTTTTTTTTTTTCCTTCAGTGCTGATACAAATTAAAATGGTGAAGTTATTGTTAGTTTGAAAGTTATCCTATTTATTATCCCATTTAGGTATATCCACATTATCAGCCAACTTTAGCGAACAAAATGGTTGCCTACGATTTGCAAAAATGCGGCCAGCAATTGTTAGAAGACAACTTTAGTAAACAAAAAAATTCTCCAAAAATGAATCTCTATTCTGATTCTCGGATTCTTTCTGATGGAAACTCCCAGAAACAGTCCGTCGTGCAGCAGTTGTCATTGTTTCCTGCAAATATCCTAAACGCTGTTGATAACTCGATCAGTTCTGATTCGGAAGACTATCCGCCTCCTCCTGGTTATTTCTTATTAACTTTTCACTCTATCATCAGACATTGCTTTCAAACGCTTTTTTTGTGGATTTGTCTGAACGTCCGAAACGCTTTTATTTCATAGGTTTAACTAGTATCACTGTTCTGGATGAAAAAACATATAAACAGTATACGGCAGCAGAATTGTAAATGAATGCGATTCATATTGTTAGTATGTAGAATAGAAGGCAAGCTGAAGCAGAAAAAGTTCAATGTGTTCTCTCAAAAAAAAGAAATCCAACCCATGAAAACTAAAATTTTTTTACTTCCTATATATATAGTTACAGTTGATTTTATTGTCAGTGCTTTTGAGACTGTTTCAGCACCCTTAGTATGTGAAGGGTCCATCCAGTTTCTACGATCGGCTTTCCATGAATCGACAATAGCAACAACAACTGATTTGGACACGTCAGATTGTGGCAATTTTGTTCAGTACTACAGTGGAACTTGTGCTCTTCCACTAAACGAGCCACTTCCATTTGCAAACGATAACTGTGGTGCGATGAAAAGTTCTATTGATCTACCGCTGGAGTGCAAATGTGATGGAAAATCGACAAATAATAGTTTTTCACAACCGAACACACTACGTCGCTGTAATCATCATTTTTTCGTTGATAATGTTGAGTTCAGCAGGTGAACCTGTTACTCTAAAACTTCCCAGTAAGAGCTCAGCTTCGTCAGTCTGCAATCTATAAACAAAAGCTAAAGTTAAGGTTATAATGTTACAGCGGCGCTTCATCTTTGGTATTTGTGCAGGAATAATGACGAAAACTTGAATTTTTTGAGAAATGTAGATTTTCTGCTAAAATAACTGGTGATTGATTTATTAACTATTTCTTATGTGCGACCATTTATTAAAATATTGAGTTGGCCTACTCACTTGATTGTTAATGTTAACAATCTAACAGTTTGCAGTTACTCAGTATCGGCGAGTAATGGTGATGTACTGAACGATATTGGAAGTATGCTTCAGAATTTAACAGATGAATTGGATGCTATGTTGCTACCTTCGCACTCTGTTCAGTAAACAGGTTCCTCAGCAGCATAGCCATTCATAATTGCGAGGTTAAGGTTTTCTTTGCCCCTCTTGATTACGTGGAAATACTGTTAGGTCGAGACAGATTTTTGAGATAATACTAGTATTAATCTTGTGATTGTGCTCAAATTCAAATGTGTTGAACATATTACAATGTCACATTTATTCTGTGACCAGTTGTGTGCTATTACAATAAATTATGAAAATGCTCAAGATGTGTAACTTGAAACTGGATTAACAAGTAAATTTGGGGTATAACGAATAATCTATGCTCACAGATGGATAATACTTCGCTGAATTATTACAAGGATATTGAAAAACTGAAAAATTGTTCGTTTTTTGCTTTATTATTTGTTCACTTCGAATGCTGCTCAGCTAAAACTCAGGGTAGGTTTCTTAGTGTCTAGTTGTCAAATCTGTAACATAAAGAGCTTTAATTTTTATATATATATATATATGAAAATGCATTAATATATATATATGAAAATGCATTAATATATATATATATATAAATTCTATAGTAAACCTGAATCTCTATATAATAAGATGGGGGAGGAGGTGGCATGATTTCTGATTGTAATGCTCTATTTTTATAAATAATTTAGGAAATTATGCTTACTTGTTTGGGCTGTGATTTATTCTCAGCGTTTCTGAGCAGATCGCATTAAATGAAACGTAATGTAGACCTGATGAACATTCACCTTTATTGTGGTTATTTCTTTGCAGATATCACTGTAGACCTGATGAACTATGTTTTTCGCATTGTTGTACACCTTTGATATTTTAATGAGAACTAGTCATGTTCTGGTAACTTGATTGATTATTTACAGAGAAGTTATTGTTTACTGCGCATTCAATCGGGAGGGGAAGGGAAGGAAGGCTAGGATGTACTTCCTTTTAACTAAATTACTGTTAGTTAAAAGGAAGTACTTAGTCTTGAAATTCTAGCTATTGTAGATGTATGTTATGCATCTATATACAGTTGACAGTCAACTCATTGGAGAACAATTTTATATAGCTTGGTATTTTGCAAATGAGGGCTACCCTTTTCTATATCAAATATTCACTATCGATGGAGGTCTGACTGCTACTGTAGATGGGAATTACTCCCTTGTGGTGAATTACTTATCAAGTCATTGATTTGTCGGGAAATTTGGGGAAAAAAGCTGATGGAAAACGGACCTGAAAGGAAAATGCGAGATGCAGGGCTTCTGCCTTTATGAGTGTCAGAGGGATCAGTGTCTTGGAACCGTTAAACTGTAACAAGAATCTGAGCGGTCGTATTCTGTAAGCGTTTTTTTTTAATTGTGATGTGAGGCTTCCATATAGCAGATTTTTCGCTTCTGCTGTTGGCAAATCGGCGAAATTTTCTGTGCAGTCCGAAGCATTTCGTTTTCAGTTGGTATTCACTTTAATGCGCTGCTGTTGACAAGTTATTGGCCCTAATAGATGAATTGACTGTGTCTTGCTGCTTTAGAGTTGACTTTGAACCTTTAATTGGCAAGAATTTCTGACCCACATTTACCGATTCTTTTTTATCTGTTGAGCTTCAGGTTCGCTGTCCAAAACTAATTGTGTATTCCGAAGTTCCAAGCTGAAAGGCATGCAGTTATTACAAAATATAGTGCAGTCCGGATTTTGTAGCTATGGGGACTATTGGAGTGATGTGTTTTACTTTAATGAAGAATAGGATGTGTGGGTAATCCGCTTTTACCTTTGTAGTACAGAATTAAACCAGCAAAAATACAAAATTTCCACTTGAAATGTGGGATTAGCTTAAAAGAACATAGCAGTGGAGCTTCTCTCCAATCTTCTGTTGGCTGAAAAACACTCAATAAAGACCGAGTTTTGAAAACTAAAAAAAGTGGAATGGATAAAAATAAAGAAAACCAAAATTTATACGACATACAAAGAATGAACAAGAAAAGATCGGCCAGCATCAACATGTCATTGATATATGAGACTGCTTATTTCTTTGAATAATGCCAAAGTAATAATAGTTAGTACTCGTATTATTACAAATTACACTACTATGTATGAAGCTAACAATCTAACAAAAATTCAAATTAGCGTAAAGGTTTCATGCTGCGAACCAAAAAAAAAAAAAACCAGGTCGTGTGTTTACATAAAAATACCATACATCAATGAACCACATTAAAAATCAATTTCTGGGATAGAAAGGCTAATAATATACAAAACAAACGAACCCGGCTGAATAAATGAATTATATATACAATAACGACAACTCTGCACTACTTTCTGCCTTCAGTTGTGTATGATTTTCATCTCCCCACAATACCATTCACTCCAAAGACATAATTGTACTGCTCAGCACAAGCTTCCTTCCTTCACCTTGTACAAATTAGAGGGTTCATTATGAAGTATTATGCATCTATTTTACAAACCAGATCACCAAACAATAGTCTCCTTAGCTGACTACATTAATGCAAACAGACAGAACTTATTTTAGATTAGCTGAAAAGAAGGAATAAATCGAGAACATCAAACAACCTGCCAAAGATATAAACATTCATCTTAATTTCTCACCATAGTTTCAGACAACTTCATTTACTACCATTTGATATATTCCGAATTAATAAGACCATGAAAATATGAGTCGAAGATTAGATTACTGACAACTAGACCAAGCAAACCAAGGATTTTAACTTTCGTTGCGACTTATAATGTTTTCCTTCAACTTACAAGTGCAATTCTCACACTAAGCTTGAATTTCCCTAATAAATGTTCCTAGGCTACATACTGGATCCTCCTCTTTTTTTCTCTTTCAATTAATCAATTTCTACTAGAGTATGCTATAAACTGAGGAAAGTACACATTAGAATATGGATAGCAAAATACATGTCATATATTTCTTCTCGCAAATATCGACAATCATCTATATCTGCATAGTTATAATCTGACATGCTATAATAATTACAAAAAGAGACTTCAAACAAGAGTGACTACAACAATAACAACAACAACCAGCTTAATTTAGATCACATAGAATATTCCCGTTTTCATTAATGATAAAATTACCATAAGACAAAAATAAAACAGTTCAAGATTATGCAAAAGTCTGACAAATGCACAAAATCCATGAAATAATGCTCAAACACATATCCTACGACCGATGAAAGGATGCGTCTCTCATTTCTCTATCTTTGCAACTGTATTAGCTGCAATTTGTAAAGATGAGAATAAATCGCAGGATTAAGAACACAGTTGAACTCAATTAAAAGGTCTCTTTATGCATTCTTTTGCCTGAAATCAACAAGAAAAGTTTTAGCTAACTTTAACAGGCTAGAAATGAACTAATAAGGGTTCAAATATATACAGGACTGCGAAATTTGACCAAACGAACATATCCCCAAACCCTGATGGTGAATTTTAAGACATTAAAAATCTTTCCATTTATACCTTTACAAAATGAAATGGAAAAAATTTTGGAAGAAAGAGAACTATAGAGGAATAAGAGGAAATGAGAGGAAAATATGTGGCACAATGAAAGATAGCGGTATGTCTAAGAAGTTCAAGCAACAATATTGTTTTCCAGGGGTTGCAAGCCGAAGCTTTCCTATGGCTCTCCGTCTTCAGCAGAATTTCAACCGATTGTGTAGAAGTGTTATTGCGGTTCGAAGCGTCTGCGTAGCATTGAAGCACAGCTGAATAAAATTTTGAAATTTTGAAAAGCTCAAGGGTTGATTAGTCAGTCTAATATAATTAAAAAGTCGACATCAGTCGGATTAGTCAAATTAAATCCTTTGACAGTTAGCATCATAGCTTACAGAAGGCTCACGTGGAACGTTGCAGGAGTGTAGTAGAACACTAGTGTTGGATGTGCTTCACTAAATGATGACGTAATTTTGATCCAGTGCAATTAAAATTCTCAAATTTTTGTAGCTGATACAATAAACTGATTGTTTGGGTAACAATAAGAGCATAATAAGCAAGAAAATCATTTTTGAGAGACTTTGAACGAGGAAATATTAAAAACCATAAATTTCTCTTAGGATCAGTGGAACTCATCTGTCTTCACCTGAGACTTGAAGCGGTAAGCTTGAAAATCAAAACTAACATTTAGTTCAGAAGCAGCCAATTCCCTGAAGTTTCAATACACTGCTGGCCGAAAATGCCACTGAAATGAATGGTGAATCCGATCAGAAAGAGAGCGAAACGATTCTGCACAATAACAAAAGAACTTGCATGTTGGGTTATCTTGTCACTTCCATTTGCATTTACATGATATTCACATTAATGTTCGCCGGTACGTACTATATTGGTACCAATGACTCGTACTTGAACTGGCTGACATAAATTAGATTTACCAGACAGAAGTGTTTATGCCTTATAATGTATCTCATTCGAATCTAATATGAACCGTAAACTTTTTTCCTGAAGCATTCTGATTTTATAAATATTCTTCATGGAATTAATTACTTACAGCAATGTTCATTAGACGATGTACAGAGAGACTGCTTTATAAACAAATTATTTTGCTTCTGAGAAAATGAGCAATCTGTAAGAAAGAATAGGCTATTAAGTTTTAGTAAATTAATAATTTTAATAAGTCTTCCCAGTTTTTATCAACAAAGACTGCTTTACTCGCAAAATATCCCCAACAAATTATTACGGCTTGCTATTTTTATTCTCTTCGTAAAACTTTCTACCTCAACTATTTTAGCAATAAAGCAGCAATTACCTGCCGAAGGGGTTACAGGAGACTGCATACTTGCCATCATTTTCTGTCTGATTTCGCGAATTTTAAGTGTCAGTGTTTGCTTGTTGGGAAAGAACTGTCGATATTTATTTTGGAAAGCCGAAATGGCTTGTCCTCAAATCATATCAGATGAAACGTAAACAGGATAACTATGCAATTTAGTAGAAATCTCTAACGGAAATCTAACCTGACGGGAACATTCCAAATTCTTCAAGAAGTTCAACCACCAACTGCCTTCGATGATCGAGTAATTTTCGACTTGCTGATTTTTCGGTTACACTATCAAGTGGAGTTTTCGGTGTTCTTGGACTGTAGAATGATAATGGAGAAACGCTATCATCCTAAACATCATAACCGTAAGTGAATTAAATTATTCTCGGCATATCTGAAAGTCTGGAAGCTACTCAATTCCAATAGGTTAATTTGCAGCTATAAAAAAGAAAAAAAAATAGACTCTGTGAGTTACTCGATATACCTGATTTAAAATACAGAGAATCTTGAATATAAAATAACTCGTTACATGGTCATGAAGCGCTGAAGGATTGAAATTCGGTCCGAAGAAGAAAGAAGAATCATATCGAGCAGATGACGTGGCTAAAAAGCAAACAGTATATTTTCAGAATCTACCTTGATTTTGACCTCTTCTTTTTAAATGAAAACTAGCTAAACCCTCATTTCAGTTTGATCCATAATTATAACCATCCATTAATCAGCTGAAAAATTAAGAATACATGCAGGAACAAATACTACTCATATTTCCATTGACCTGAAGTTCTCGGTGTTGACTGCACGATATGCGGCATTTCCAGAAATGTCTCTCCTCTATCACGGTCACTTTTGCTACACTTTTGTTTTTCTAAAATTGTCCTCAAGAGAGCTGAAGGTGTTGAAGGAAATGTTGCTGTGCCTAAAGAATATTTTAAAAATTTCCAAATTATCCGAGCAGTATACTAAAACGGGAAAACACATAAAAAAAAAAGGAAAGAAATAGAAATTAGAAACCAGAACATATATTCATGTAGAGATATACATAAAACCTTTTTGCGGATCATCAGGAGTGAACGCTGGCAAGTTCGCAAATTTCTTCTCAAAATCCACTTGATTTAAAACCCTAAACATATGAAAAGCAGCGAAGTGAAAAACTACGGCACTGATAACAATATGACAAAATCTACTCATTTCTAAAGGCTAACTTATCCATACTATCGTCGTTTCGTTTAAAAAGCTTCTTCATCGGACTTCCTAGTTCTATTTTACCATTAAATGATAATGCAGAAACATCAATAAGGTCTTCTGCTCCAGTTAACTCGTTATAATTTTTCTGAAAAAAAAAAAAGCAAAATAAAGCTTAATTCTTTTTGATACCGGTCCCCTCTAGTTTCACAAACACTTAAATTATATTTGCGCTAAAAAAAAACGACAATAATGAATTTACAAACATTACCACAGATCTTGATTTCTGAACTGCTTCATATGCCCTTTCTATTTCGTTTGTTTCTGAAATACCATTATGATATCAAATTGTCTGAAACCACTGAAACCTGCCTACATTTTTAACACTAGTCTCGCATCCTCAAACGATATTTTATACTTGGGATTCTAAACATTATTCACAAATCCAAATCTCCAACAGGATGTCTTTGTGTCAGTGGAAAAAAGATCAGTTTCATTAAACGATGAAGCACCCCATTTTTTTTTTTTTTTTTTGTTACAGTAATCTACAACCGCTGAGGGTAATGTACTAATAGTACTTACAGGTAGTTTGCACAAATAAGTGATGTATTACAATTTCCAATCGGCCAATTATTGTAGAAATCAGACGTTTCACACTCCACTTTGATTGTACGAAGTTTCGAATTTAGCTATTTTATCCTACTCACACCTGACAGAATTTCGGATGTTCCACTCTCTAACCAAAGCTAATTTCAAATCGAATAGGAAATTCACACTTAATTCAATTATTATTCAGCGGTGAGGTTATAGAAGCGCTTTGGCAACAAAAAGTAGAAAAGCATACGAATAAGAAGGTCAAATATAAGAGTTACCACCAAATTCGATTTTATCAAAATTGCATTTCATATTTCGTAGTTGTCCTTTTGCCATACCTCTTTGAGCCGGAGTAGGCATCAACACAAAAGTATCCAGATTCTCTTTTGTACAGGGAATGATCGTCAGTGAATCATGTGGAAGTGAAGGAGTGATTTCTGATGGTTGAGTGAATTCCACAGAAAAACTTAAATTACAGAAAAAAAAGACGAAAACATTTAGGAATCTATAAGTAAAATACCAATTATATTACAACACACCACGGAGAAATGACAACCTTTTTAAATGATTTCCATTTGTTGTTTTTTCACCCATTTTTGCAGATTTCATAACCGTAACCTGTAAGTAAGTTGATGAAGTATACTAATTTTGAATAATGAGAGCAACGCTCCAAACTAATATTTTGGTATTTAAAAGATGTTAAAGCTTTCTTACATACAATGACGAAAAAAAAAATCAATCTAAAATATTTGAAGGAGAAAACAGGGAGTAAAATTTAGAACTATCAACCAAACCTGAAAAGCTGAACTTCTTGAATTTGTCAAATTAATGCTGTGTTGATCGTTATCAAGAATATCACTGTGCAGATGAGGGACAACTCGATGAGCAAATGATATCTTAAACACATCAGGGTTGCAACCAAAGCTTGTAAAACGATATTGACAATGAGTCACGTGAAAAAAGGAATTCAAAAACAACCTTCTGACGAGCTTTGTTGGGGAAAGTGAACTTTGTCTCTGGTGTGAACTGAGTTTTGAAGCTGTTGTTTCTTTTCAAATTACTAACGCGACCCATTTGTTCATTGTATGAAATCAAAACTGATCGATTTTGTGTTCCTTCTTCACGAGATAAAATCAAAGGAATTAAAAGACTGTTTTCAGATGACATCGACACCGGAAGAGAAAATAACGATGGTGCTGATTCCCCTGTTGTATTTCTGTCGAAATGAAACCGATCAGGAGTCGAAATGCCCATCTTAAATCATATTCTGTGACCCAGTATCATCGAATTAATGCCGTTGTATTCGTAGTTCTTTGAGTTATGGAATTCAAAAAAGAAATAGAAACATAGAGAAAATACAAAAAAAAAAAGAAAAAAGATTGGTGTAATTTGAAGCTTAAAGCAGGCTTCTTCATAGTTAATTAATAGCAAACATTTGTAGTCTTTGAACTTCTGTAACTTCAGCAGTAGTTTACCTATCAAACGGGTAAGTGCCCTGAAAACATTGCCTATCCGTCTCTATTATAGTAAGCAAAAAAAAGTTGCATAAGCAAATTTTCTCACAATCATTTCAGAATCAGTGCAAATAGCGTCTATAGTTAAACGAATAGACAAGCTTGTTATCAAAACTTGAGAAATTAATGTACCAGGGAATTAAAAGCAGTGTGAGCTTTGCTACAAAAGGTACGCAGAGTATTGAACGTGCCATACGTATAATGATAGCGTTGCTGCTGTTCACAAGGAACGATCGAATGTGATGCAAGATTCGGTAAATTATTCCACAAAAATGGCGAGGAATGATGCAGCGGTGAAACAAGCGGTTGTAGTAGCATACTGCTGCTGTTGCTGACGAGATGATCTGTATCGGTAGCCAACATGCTGCTACTCTACAAGCGATGCATTGTGAGATGTACCAATATACCTTAATTTTTCATGCGTAAAACAAATCCCTAGCAAAATGAGAAGCATTCCGGATGAGTGTTTGAAAACCTACAGTATCAGCTTTCAAACCCATGATCGGTCGCAGCACATCCAAATAACGTCTGTTGCTCTGTTGATCACTGCTTTAAAGAACACAGTGAATGTTTATGAAAAAACACTATTCAAACACAAAAAAAAAAAAAATCAAGGATTATTGTAAAATAAAGCCAATAAACGGGAGTACTTACCCAGAAGGTATGAGTGATAGCGGAATGCAACCAGGACTAACCAGTGGTGATCCTGGAACCACATCTATTTCTGGCCTCAGTGATATTGGACGATGGATTGTCTGAAACATATTAAAATTGTATTAATAAGAGAATAAGAGATAAAAATAGAAGACTTCAGACCTAAGAATACAGTTTATTCCTGTTTATTTCAAAATCCTTGCACTCGACACAGTTTTGTTAATAGAATTATCATTCCCAATAGAAGGTACAGCTTTTTGCAATTTATTGCCATATCATTTTACTAAATGCTAACAGGTGCAGTTGGACTGAAGAGAGGAAGAGTCTTCCCATTGATACATCCCGATGCTATCTGATCCGAAATATCAAAATCGCTCATCGTACTGTCGTCTTAAAAGTAATAAAATAAACCAAAAACAAACCCAAAAACTTGAGTAAATATAATACAGATATGAATTTTAGATAACTTTATCCAAAGAATTGTAATTCAGACTAAACAAAAAGAGATACACAAGCATGGTATAATGTAAAAGTGAAATGAAAAGGAATAGAAATTTTGGTATATTAGGGTATTAGCGTTTTACTTTTTTTTCTTTTTAATTCTTAATCGCATTGAAAGAGAAAATCTGATATCACGCACATTTCATTCCTTCTTTTCTACGAAACTGCACTTTAGTAATCAAAAGTGACAGACCATTCTATCATAAAAATTCTGCGACAAAACATCCGATAATTTTTCCTCCTTTTTAAGTACTGAAGTGGATTACTGTATTACTGTCTACTGTCTCTGCATAACGATTATTGCCACTTCAGTAGGTAAAACCGTTGGCCACGATTTCAGTAAAGTAAAAAAGAAATTCCATATTACACACGTATTTCTCGCTCCAATCTGATACCATTTGTTGCCTTTTTTCTCTCACGACTACACCATTTCCAGTCTGGATGAGCACGGAAATGAGCTTCCTTCACCTAGAAACTAAAACTTTTTCAAGGGAAAATACTGCTTCTGAGCTGGTAGATTTCAAGAGATAGAATGAGAACTAACTTGAGTGGCAAGATCGTGATATTTCTGCTTTTCCTCAGGGCCTAATGAGTACCACCACTCGCCAAGAATTTTAGAAACTGTCCGATTGTCCCGATTTGGATACTTTTCATGTACTAATGGTCGATGTCGTTTTGAAAAAATCATAAAAGCATTCATTGGCCGTCGTATATGCTCCCGAACCTAATAATTTCAGCATGATTCCCTGTGACCGGTTCCAAGTTCCAAGAAATCGAATGTATATTCAAAAAACCTTCCTAATGGAGTAAAGTGCAAGCTTAAGAATGTTAGAAGTAAAAGATGTAACTCTAACCTCTACTAATGTGAACAGAATAAAATTGGGTTTTGAACAACAATGATTAATACCCCAAATAAAGCTTACAGCTTTCTTGTCTCCAATGCCTGAACCCAATGCTTTCTGAAGTTTACGCTTTTTTGACGATGTTGACATTGATTCATCAACTGTATAGAGTTCAAATGCATCCCCGTCTTCAAGTTCAAAGTCAAAATGATCTACAAGTAGGATTAAAGAGCACAAGTAATAAAACAAAATAAAAGCGAATGAATTTCAGTTAACAAAACTTGGAATTACATCATATATTGAACTAATATAAAATATAAAATGCGAAAATATAAAAAATCGATTTTTACAGTAAGAAACGCACTAAGAGAAATGCTTTTTGTAGTTTCCGATTCGCAGTATGCTGCAACGTGAGTATCTACATTTCCACTTCTCTTTTCAAGTCCATACTCTCTGAAAGATTTAAATTTAAAAGAATTGTTACAACCAATTGTTAATTAAAAACAGATATTTTTAACTTGTTGCAGTACCGGTCAACACCATGCTGTTCTCGTAAGAAAAGTTCCTGCTGGCGAGCTTCACTTTTCAGGATACCAATCTCAAAGTCCTCTCTTCCATTTTCATCATCAATCACTTTATGATGCTGCACTTTATCAACACAGTCAGTAGCATGACGATATCTGCCACCTTCTACTTCAAACTGCTGATCCGCACCACTCTGATCAGCATCAAGAGTCTTCCCGCCACCGCTAGTTTGTTGATAATCGCGGAGTTCTTTTTGATCCTGAATATCATTACATTATCAAGAGCATCTTTGCACAAATTTGAACAAGATATGTGCAAAATTACATGAAGACATACCGCATCTTGTGCGGAGTCATCAGATGTTGATCCAAATTCCTTTAAAGAGTTCTCGAACATTCTTTTTTGCAAATGTGGTACCAAATGATGCCATGGAATAGATGATGAGTATTTTTCGCCTGTAAACTGCTTCAGGTTACGCCTAATTCAGTTTTAAAGGTCGAAAAAAAAAATTCATGGGATTGCTTTTGGAATTTCCGTAATTTACTTCTATAAAAAAAAAGGCTAGAATCAATCTAAAAATTGTAGAATCAAAGATCGCTATAAGCAAGTTCCACAAATTTGCGAACGGAACTACAAGGAATAAATTACTCTCACGTCATAGAGCGTTCCGGAGAATTCAACATGATAAATGCACGGGTACCTATGTTACAGCACTGCATACGTGCGTAAATTGCTAATAAAATTGTAAGATGAATTTGACGGCTATTTTGTGGGCCAACAAAGTCATAGTTGCTTGCCTTGACTGTTTCAGTAGCTGACCTGTACTTCTCTAGCATTGCACCATTATTTATTTATTGAAATTATTGTTCCAATTCAATGCCTGCTTCAACCCTTTCAAAGTTTCTCTTCATCTGATACTTTACCTTATCACAAGCTTATGGACAACGAACTTTGTCACTGCAAACTGTTTCACTGTTCTCCTGTTATCGTCTCAGGTATACTTGACTTTTTCATTTTATAAGAAAAATGGAATATCTAGTTACATTCTTAATGATACTAGATACATTCCCTCACATCCATTCTTCGGGCTTTGATAATGAACTCTATCAGGGTTAATGCCACAGTTTTTGGGTACCTTGCACTTCACAGAACACTACAAAGCAGCAGTACACAATTTAATTACTACCATGGAAAAAAAACTGTGCCACATCATAAGAGCACAACCATGCCAAAGGTTAGGGTTATGTTGTAATGAAAACTTCACTACGGCATTCGAAACAGTTAAGGCGTTGCTTTTCCATGTAACATTATATATATATATATATATATATATTATATACAATGTGTTTCCTGCACTGTTAGAGAGTACTATACTCATTTACTAACCCTTCACAACACAGCGTGAAAAATCAATTAACGTACCTTCTTGATCAGTTTCGCCTTCGGAATATCCATCCATAGCATCATGTCCCACAATGCTTTCACCAGTGAATGTTCCAGTAACATTCCCTACACAAAAATTCATATATTTTGATAGTGCGTGAATAAAAACCTTACCATTAAGCTTCACAGGTTTTTGTATTTGAGGAGATAGAAAATAAAGATAGCAGTCATAAAGGGCTAGATATTAAATACCGAATCCTTTCTATTACCGGTTAATTTTCTGACAAAATATCAAAACACGCAAAAAATAAAGCCCAAAAAAATACCGGTTGCTTCGGTTCCAGGGAAAAGCTGTTCATGAACACTACTATTACAGTCTTCTTCGAAATCATCATTGTCTGTCATATTTTCATCATTGCAGCCATCACCTTTACAAGACTGTGTTTTCTCGCTTGCATCGTCTACTTCCGTATCTGCATAAATAATCGGACAATTAAATCTCATCTGTAATATCTCTTCTTTACTTTCTCCAGTCAGTAATGGCTCGTTCTGACAACTGTGTTTAGACAAAACAGGTTAAAGATTAGTGCTGTGGGTTAAGTAAACTACTGTGCGATCTGAATGAAATTACTGAATTATACTATCGTCCAAAAATATAATACAATGAATTTCAACATGCAAAATAAACTGAGCAGAAATGCAACCCGTGCCAGCAATGCTTGCATCATCCAATATGTCATCACTTTCGGAAAGCTTTTTGCTAGTTGAAAATTCCCCCATCGGAGATACTGAATCATCCGATTTTGAAGTCCCTGCATTGTTAGGTACTTCCGATAACATGCTGAATGAATTGAATGGGTCAAAACGAGGGTTGAGTTCCACCAATAATGGGCTATTTGTATTTGTACAAGCATTCAATTCCAGAGATGAATTCTAAAAAATATTTTTTAAAAATGAGCAATTTTGGAGAAGAGCGATATACATTAATATAGAATTTATTTATTTTTCCAAGCTTTTCGCCCTACATCAAAACTCTCACAACATTGACGTACTAAAAAGAAAACATTTTACAGAAGTAGTTCGCACAAAGAGGACAGAACCTTTTTTCTTGGACCCGCTACAGGCATAAGGGGCAGCAAATCACATGGTTGTGGATAAGTTCTTTCAAGCAGTCTGTCAGTAACAGTCTTCAAATTTGGATGAAACATGCCATGATTAATGATGGACTTGTCTATCTGCAAATGTTGAGTTAGCAAATGATAACGTGAAGAGCAAAACAAGTATTTAAATTTATTCTTGATGAGGTGGAAATAACTTTGAACTTTACCTTGTTCGCCTCATTGAGGGTGTCATCTACAGTACGCGAGTGTGACAAAGGTGGTGCACTACCGGAAATTAATTTTGGAGCTAAAGTGCTCGACGGAACAATATGATGAAATCGCGCTGGCGCTGATGATGAAAACGGTTGCTCCACACTCACAGATGGCAAAAAACCTTGGAATGATTACTAGTTAACCAAATGTTATATGGTTCATCATCAAATATCTTCTCTTCAAATATACCGCAAATGGACTTTATTTAATTTAAAAACTCTGATAAATACCATGCGTATTATGAAGGTTCAGAAGAGTATTCGCAACATCAGCTTCGTCGAATCGACGGCCCTGTCCTTCTACTGGACTCAGCTCTGAGAATTCTCCATGTGACCAATCGATCGAACTAGCACCTGCCGTCATATTATTTCCTCAGTAAGAACAATATTATTAAAAATTATTCTACATCGAAAAAGTGCATTGTTTTTGAAAATCTTGATGAAAATATCAAATTGCAACCTGGCGAAAGTGTAGTGGTAAGATTAGACTCAGATCGAATAGATTTTCCTTTTAGCGAAAGATGCCGAGAGCAATAGCCGCGCCTCTGCGACTCCTATATATAAATAAATATTCAATAATAAAAATGTTACTTCCGAAAAGCTCCTTTAGCAGTACGAGGTGAGTTCTGATAAGGAAAGCAGTATAACAAATTACAATGACATTAACTTTAAAATACCTTGTTACATCCTTCTTTGCTACATAACCGTCTCCATTGCTTTCCATTGAATTTTTTGCGAATCCCACCAGGTGTAGTCACGATTTCGCCTTTTTTATATCTCTGCTGTTGCTGAAACACTCTTTTACAGAAAGATTTATTTACAAACTTTTTTCTGCAGATTTTTGTCAATGAAACTGCGAAATCCCTAAGTAAGAGTGCGGCATTCCACAGTGATTTTCTATCTTCATGAAGTTCGATCTGCATACCTCATTGCTTAGTACAGATCAATCACTACTTAGAACGAAGTCTAGAAAATGAGTACACTCCGAGAAACCTTTCCTGAACTGGAAATTATTAAGAATAGGATTTCGGTTTCCAGTAATCTGATGAGATAAAGGACCTTTGAGGTTGTCGGAATTTCGAATTTCGAATCCACCACTTTGACTTGTGAAAAGTAAATGAAAGAGCGGGGCTCAGTGTAATCCATAGTGATGGCAAAGCGATTTTTTTCGAGAACAAGCTAAAGAGAGAGATACTGTAAACAGGAATGATCGAATGTCACCGATGGCAATGACCAGCAAACATATGAAGGAGTTATGTGGTTTCCAAGTGAAAAGTTGATCTTCTTCAGAAATTGCCTGAGTTCTACTCTTAGCTGTCTTGTATTTTGTCTAGACAACTAACTCCAGAATTTCCGTACCTGCTTTTATTGATGAAGAGAAACCACCTTCGACGAACTTCAATTAAACTCTAAACTCCAATCCTGTTGTAAGGTCTACTGTAACTACGGTGAGGTAATATTCAGATGTAGTAAACACAGGCAGGAGAAATGATAGGAAACTATGACCTGGTTGAAAAAGAGACAACGAAGTGGTTGGATGTCAACCATGACGGGAATTCCTAAGTTTATGGAGTTGTACAGTTTAAGAAAACGACAAAATGGGAAACAGTTAAATTCTATAAGTACAAAACACTAAGTGCTGCAGACAGCAAAGAATGCGTAAAAAAAGAAAAAGTGTCATCACGGAACTTTTGTAGACATGAGGTCAGCAATAAAAGCAAGGACTCCCTAAATTAACTGAAAATGAACTAAGTTTTAAAGAAAAATAGTTTAAGCTGGTTCATCCAAAAATGCTTAAATTAGCAAACTAGCTAAGATGGAATTACTAGCGGTCATTTAACAGTGGCATATGATGTAAAGAAAGTTCAATAGCTAGGTGGTAGCTTTGTTTCCTGCAAATCTTTTGGCGTCTATCGACAGCTAGTTATTTATGAAATGTGGGCTTCTCATCAACTGAGAAGTTCCTAGATATTGGTGATGATAGCAATGATACGATTTGAGGGCATTAAAACAGATCTGGTTCAAGCTTTTGCAAGAGAACGAATTGCTATGTTGAATGTTTGATGTTAGAAGAAGATACGTGATACCAGTTTTTTTAATTCGATTATCAATCAAAAATGATACAAAGAGAGATGAGTGTTGTTTATTCGAACATTTATGTATTTACCTTCGACGATATTTTGTAAAACGAAAAGAGCATGAAGATTAAAGGAAGAAAAACTTGATCATTTGGACCAGGCAAAAGCTAAGAGTAACACAGGATGCCAGCATGTTCCAAGGACACTGTGCAGACAGATGAAATTAGCCTAGAAAAATCAGCAGTTATGCTAATCTAACCAAAATTAGGCAATAAAATGTTAGCTGCAGATTTCGAGAGGAAAATATACAGCGCCATTAACAATCTACACAGAAAACTCGAAGAGATAGCACCTGCTTCCTTAGTATCTTCGTGACAGCGATAACTATGAAGGTAAGCATTAGTCGGCAACAAGAGTGAAAGTTTGTGGTGAAAAATAGGCGGAAATCACAGCACGAGGAATGAAGGGTTAGCCAATGACCACAAAATGGCATTATATCTAGTTGTCGAACTTGCTCGTTAGCAAGCATAACTGTTACAGGTGATGTAACACAACAAATAGAGTGGAATCCATAATAAGAGGAATTTTACTAGTAGTGATACGAAATTCTATTAAACAGTGCGTCCATTTATGAGGAGCACTCGAGTTTTTACCTGCACCGCAGCAGCACAAGCTCCTGAGGCAGTCTGATTTGCAACACACTGTTGTACATGCTGAACTTCATCAAAAGCTGTTGAGGTGCCAGAAACCGTTTGGGTTGGTGTTAGGCCAAAAAATTGTGCTGACATTCGTTCCGTAACAGTTGCTCCTAGAGCAGATCTTGGCGTTGATTTACCCGAAAAATTGTTCGCATCAGATGTACCGTCAATCTTAACAACAATTTTTATGAAAAATTTTATTATTAAGTGAATCTTTCATATTTCTCTAATATGCAATAGTTGTATCATCGCCAAAAATTTAAGCTGTTATCAACTAATTCAATTTTTCCAGTCATATGAAACCATATATGAAAATAAGACAAATGATACGTCGCACAAGTTAACCTGATCATCTTTCATCGGCTCATCATCTGAATCTGCGACATCACTATAACTGGTTTTTTTCTGCAGTATTTGAGATTCATTTTCTGTTACACTGAAACAAATATTTTAAATTGAAAATGAGTCACTTGGCTAACTGGACTTTTTTACTGGTATTAAAATATTTTTGCTCAAAAAAGGAAGTATCTTTCCTTACAAGAAATGGAAAAAGAAAATGCCTAAGATGGCCGGATGAGGTTGTTTGAAGAGCACTTGTTAAAGTAAGAGGTGCAAAATGTGTTATTGCACTTGCCAACATTCCAGAACAGCTGTTCGAATAACTTCCACCGTTTTCATCACTGTAACTTACTTAAGATTGGCACATTCTCTTTCATAAATAACCTTCGTAGCTATGACAATCTCATTTCATTTCATAACTGGAGCAGAAAGAATATCGCAATACACCCAACTTTCGACTGCTTATTAATAATCGCCTTTCAACGAACCGGTTTTTGATGGCGGAATTATTGTAACTGCCCATAGCGTTTAGCTCATCGTACCAAGGTGGACGTAACAGCCGTATACTCGCACGATGAAACCAAAAATCGGTCGAAATACCGACATGCAGACGCATCTACAACATTTCGGGTTCAGCTGGGGCACTGCAGTTCAGTAAGTAATCGTTATAGAACTAAACACCATTTTAACTTGTATTTAAAAATAAGGGACGTACGTATTCAGGTATGAAACAAAACCTGGAACATTATGGGCCAAGTCGTTTTTTTCAACACTTCAGCCAGACGATATATGTTCTCATCATTCTTCCACTTGACACAAACTACATCCGCAACATTGATCTGAAATAATAAAGCAATCTTTTGCATGGTGATACTAATCAATAAATTAGCGGATTACATCACTAACACAGCTTCCACTTCTAAGTAACGGCTTTACTACTGAATGCTCCATTCATTGCTCTACAAAAAAAGAATGATGGAAAGTATCTGGGAGCGCAGTGAAGAGTGAAATGGCCCGTAATACCTCAAAGTGAATGGTGAGTAGTTCGAATTTCTGCAGGTAACGCGCAACGAAGACGACCTGTCCTTATGATATGTCTCACATACAGGTAGATATTAGACTGAAGAAAGCAGTGTGAATTTCCAAGAGGAAAAAATGATGTGATATTTGGAAGTACATGCACAGTCGCATTACTTATCGAAAATACTCCTCCAGAGAGTTGTCTTCATTTAAGGCTGGTCTTATATAACTCATGATTGGCATTTAGGGGGGAGGGGGGGACGAGGGGCTTGTTGGAAACATTTACAAAATAGGAGAAATTATTTGTTTACGTAAAAAATTCAGTGAGCATTCTACGTGATGCTGCACTTAAATGAGTTCTTAGGAAAGTTACCGAGTCAGGACTTGGTGCTTGATCGGCGAGTATGTCAGGATATTCACGCAATGATGTTATCACGTCTTCGAATACGTGTTCAGTACCATTGTCAAACTAGAAACTCTCCAAAATATGTTTACCATCAGTGAAGAATAAAAAAAGCTTTACTTCTTTCTTTTGAACATCTGACTTCTTTTTTAATTTTGCGGTCGCAAAAGATTTCAGGTACGATACAAACCTGCACAGTAACATCCTTGTTTGCTCTAATACCCTTAATGCATGCTGGAAGATATCCTTCAATATCCGGTGGACGAGCCAACACACGACTTGCTTTCCAAACCTCCAAATTAATTGTTGTTTCATTCACTGATTCCACTAAAACAAGTTAGAGAAGTATAGATTTGTACAGATCATGAAATAACTTGTCATAGATCTTTCATGTCCATATATAATTTTTTATCAGTTTGGAAACTTTAATTATATAAAATTTTAGGAGACGAAAAAACTTAACAAAAATTAAGTAGCAGGTAATTTTGACGGCTTATTCTTATTGCTGTAATAGCATTTAGTTGTGAAATATTAAATAAACTGTAATACATATTACTAAAGAAACAATCTACTAAAATTATTTGTTATCTGGAAGCTGGTAGATTGACGGGAAGGATGCGAAATACGAAATACTGTGGTCTCCTAATCTGTCTCAAGAAAAGTAAAAGACCTCATACAGTGCTATAAGTTTTAAAGAACCGAAAGGTATCTTTGGGTAATGGATTAATGATTGTAAGAAAGGTACCAGTAAAATTAGTTGGTATTTCGAGCCCTAGATTCCGTTTCTTCAACTGTTCCATTAGTGCAAGGGTGTCGAACTGAAAATGAAGCTGATCAGTGACTGATAGATTCCACTTTGTCCATAAATAATGCCAATACCATGAGGGATTCAATGGTTGATAACTTTTCCGCATTTACCACCTGTAGGGTCATTCCCTGTGGTGTTGCCGTCGTTAGGCCTGATCCATGCGCTTGTTGCTGTTGCGGCTGTGAAGATGACGAAGACGAGGAAGATGTATGTAGCTGGGCTAACAGCGACGATGACCCGGGAGGCGAATCCAATGATCCTCCCGCTCCTAGAGAATTTAAATTTCTTTAAAACAGTAGCAATATCACTGTTGATAATTCCAAAACGTTAATTCAAAAGCCGTTCACTGCCATCAAAAATAGGATAAGAGAATTTTAACTCGTTGCTCGTCAAATTAGGACTTCAGAAAAAAAACCCTATATAAAAAGCGTCACCAAACTATGAAAATGGTACGATTTTGAGGATAATGAAGTTCTGGTATCTTGGTATCTGCATAAATGTTAGATACCAGGATACCAGAACTATTCAAACATTACGCACAGAACAGCGAGTGAACAAATCAGTGGATAGGTTTAAATTCATTCGCTGATTTAACTGTTGATGGAATTAAAGACATATGACGTAAAGACAAAAAAACAAGTACCAGTGGGATCATCAGTTGCTTTTCGTTTACCGCGCAATTTAGGATGTACACTTGAGGAATCATCACGAATATTGCGTCCTTGTTCACTGTTTCCATCCATTTCCCTTTATCTTTAATCCTTGTTCTTCCAGCAAGAAAACAGTTTTGCTACACTTTTACCCAAACACAACATAAAGTAAACTATTTCCAAGCAATATGAAGTTAGAACGGTATCCTCAGAAATTTATCAATCACTGAGCACTAAATCTCTTATCGAGCCAATGTGCTAAAATAACAAGACTTATCCAAAATGGAAAAATCGCCTTGCAAAGTGGTGCACCCAGAATTCGTTTTTGAATTAAATGAAGGAAACGGAGTATTACTGAAAATTTTCTGAATAAGGCAATACTTGCTTAGCTACATCTTTTTTCGCCTCTTTATTTCCTCTTATAACACACACACAAAAAAAAAAAGAGAATTCTAAACAACCTGAAGAAAATGTTCAGTTTCCCCAGATCCAGATAACACTTACATATTTTTTGCATAACACTGCGGTTCGGATTTCCTTACTTCAAAAATTCAAACAAAAATGGCATGAATTAGCACATCATTTGCAACTCCATAAGCTAAATAACAGATTCAATACCAATATATCACAAGCGCTACAAATTCACCTGCACTTGTCTCAGAGATGAATTCATGTACGAATCAAAGTTATACAGTGATGTCTAATGAACAGCTGAACGATCATGCAATTTATTTTTGTCTCCTGAGTGAACCGGATATGACCACGTATAATTTTTTCAAATCACCTGCAAATGCTACCAGTCAAGTTTGAAACTTGAACTTGTTAAACAATTTCCAAGGCTGGCCCGATTATAAGACTTTATATATTTTAAGTACTTTATATATATTTTACAAAAAGTGTCTTTTTATATTTTTTTGGACTTTGAAATCAGAATCATTGGTGGCGGTAGACACAAGGTACTTTGTAGTTCTCACCTTACGTATCATAGTTGTATTCGGATAGAAGAATACACGAACAACAATGGATTAGTAACTAATCCATATATAAACATGAGCCAGAATGTACACCATGAAGAAATGAGCAGCTGAAAACATTCTTTAGGGTATCTTCAGATTAAGAATAAGAGGTGATTAGGCCTCGAATATTTCAAAGTTCTTAGCAGATATTTGAAGTATGCGAAAAGTCGAGCAGTTTTGTTGAAGCAAAGCAAAAGCCGGAGAGAATGATGGGAAACAGCTAAAATTTTTAGAGGACCATGACAACTTCAACCAACTAATACCTATAAAACGTATTTTTCCTCATAATCTGGTTTTTTCTACAAAGCAAGCTAATTCTGTTTCTGTGTGAAATCAACTAACTAGAAGATTCATGGTATTAAACTTAAGATAACATTCTGTCAAGGCGTGAGGATCAAAGACTTACTGACGATAGTCTCTGACAATCTTGGAAACTACTTTGATAAGATAACAATAAGATTTCATGCCTGTGGAAATTCATATGTGCCAAGAAATATATGGAAGCTGGTCAAGAAACTAGTTCAAAACTAAAGATACATGAATAACAAAAGCATGAGCCGAAAGAGTGCTACTAAAATACCCTCTTCGATCCGGCTCATGAAAATAAAACAGGTGCCGAAAAACTATCCTGTAGCAAATGCAAATTATAAAATTCTTTATATTTCAAATTATACTTTCATAAAGTGAAAAGTCTTGGAAGGAGATCTCGTCAGTTTTGCGAGAAAAATTAGATGAAACATAATGAAAAATAGATAGATTAATAAATCATAAACACTACAGTACGAAGCAAAATATTTATGAGCTTAGTCGTGGAAGCATCAATAATGGCGTCAGACATAGAAAAATGGGAAAATGATCTTCTGGACTCGTATAGATTGCAGTAAAAAGTACCATTTTGCTACGATATTCTTTTAGAGATTGTTCGTCATGATATATCAAAATGGAAAGAGCCACTGACATCGCATTTTAAAAATATTAATAATTCAATGTGTTATTACCGTCATCAGTAAATTCAAAACTTATTTTCTCCTGCGAGTGAAAAAAAAAGCTGCATATTTTCTAACTTTCCCCAATTGCCGATCTCGACGAGTTGGGGAAGAGAACGCAAGTAATTACGGAAAGTAACGAATGGATAATCAGTAAGAAAAAGGCGGTACAAAAATTGAAGCGAGATAGTAAAATAGGAATAAGTGTGAATATCAATTTATGAATCAGTCCAGAGTAACTTTGGTGTATTATAAGTACTGGAGCTGTGCACAATTCCGCTCCTCATTCCTTAGTACATTTAAACCGCAACGTCGAATTCATCCATCCAAGCACCAAGTGTGTTTTTTCAAGTTTGCACACCTAACACACACACACATATATATATATATACACACATACATACATACATGCATACACGCATGCATGCATACACACACACATACACACACAAATGCACTTAATAAATAAACAGCTGATTGTTGTTTGGATGGGAGTATTGGATGTTGTTACAGCGTTCCTTACGTCTGTGTGCAGCAGCACAACTTTCGAGAGTTTCTGCACCTTTCGTTACCTGTCGAAAATTTGTAAGCATATGTTTGCGCACATGCATGTGCATGTATATACAAGCATATACATATATATATATATATATGTATATGCTATATATATATATACGGTGACGGTGTTTGTGTATGTGTGTGTGTGTGTGTGTGTGTGTGTTTGATAGCGAAATGCAGTTGCGTAACGAAATGGACAGAAGCTCCTGCACAACTGTAGCAGAACTAGCCTAGAACTCTACAAGTTGAGCATTTGTTCAGAACTTCAAGTTAACACTTTTTGTTTGCAAAACTATTTTTATTAGACTAAATAGACGAACGAAACGGCTCATCTTTTAAACTCGTATACTGCCATCCCTAGATTGTTTATTATGAAAGCATCTCCTACTCTTACATCTCACTTTCTGTCATTGTTTCATTTTTCGAATCAATTTTCTTACTTCCTTTTGTGATATTTATCTCATACTTTTCTCCTACCTGATTTCTATGGTTTTCTTCACTTAAAAATTTGATTTGAGAACCTGTTTATAACTCACACCAGCATACATGCGTGCTTCCATATGTTGAACTACACTGATGGTACATTTAAGTGAACAGAATTATTGAGTTTAGTTGTTAACATAAATGTTAGTATTGAATTTAATTAAAATAAGCAAAAAAAAGTCTTGTCATTTCTATTTCATCACTTCATTTTTTCCACTCTTCACAAACATCCTTTCTTTACCACCACATTTCTATATTTACAGTTCCTTATTGGTTTGTTTTGTGAATGAAACTAATCCATCATTATGAGTTCCGTCTTCACGATATAACAATCCTTTGCTCTTTCAGGAACTCGAATTCTCTTTCTGGTATCTTTTACATCTCACCTAATCAGTATAACCAACTTCTGCCTAATTGACTTATTGCTACTAACCTTTATCTCCTTTGAATTCTCATGTGTTGATTGTAGGTTTAGAGTTCCACAAACAAACAATTTTGAAAATCATAACGCACTCGCACACTGCACTGGAGAATGGCTGCTTATCATGTTCAAAGAAACTGCGCAATAATCTGTATTTAATTTGAAGAATAGTTGTTAATTAAAAAGAACTGCTGTTAGTGACACTGTCATCACAAATGGTAAATAAAAATGAAATGACGAAGAACGTGAGAAAAAGGTGATGATCTGCATACAAGAAGCCGAGTATGCAAACACAGTGTCCGTTTAAATTCGGTGGATTCTATTCCGTTTGTTCACCCCATCTTCACACATTCACCACAGGTACAAACGCTCGTCCATAAACTTGCGAAGTGCTTTCTGGCTGATAAGCCCTCAAATTTTGAAGGTCGCCGAACAATCTGTTCTAGCAGTGCTGAAGTCCAATTTCCCGTACAGCATTCGGATCAAAAATAATCTACTGTAGGTGGACGGGAGGATAACAAGTAACCGCACCAGATGAACAGCATCAATGCATCCGAAGTTTCACGTTCAAGGAATGAAAATATAAAATTAATTTGAAGTCACCCTTCCTCCATCACAGTGAACCATTCTAGCAATATGAAAGAAAAAAGAATAAACGGCGCTAAATTCTGAACACTCTTCATGATGCTGGTATCTTCGTAATCTCCTTTCACTTACTGAATCGTTTTGTCAGCAAACAATGATACTTGTGGAATTTTATCTGATTTGCAGAATTAATGAACGACGTTTTTAATGTGCGAGTGAAAAATGAAGACGGTGACATGCCGCAAAACTTAAGCATAACTTTAAGAAAAAATGTGAGTGCTTGGGCCAACCCTATCATAGTGAAGGCTGGATATGAAAGAGTAAGTGAAGTTTTCATTCATGGTCAGCTGCTGAATTAACAAACTGCTAAAAAAAGCCAAATTACAGATCATTTCCATTCACCTGTCTTCAACCTTAGAAAAAAACCTTCATGAGCTACTAGCAGTTTTTGCAAGAGGGATCACTGATGAGGTTCAGTTCTTAAATTTCATTTTTTCATTAAGGCAGTTTTCTTTCCTCCCCTACAAACCACAACCATTCGTTTTTTCTAGTTAATCTTCTAAGGAAATTTATTTCTGATTTGCCAAAGTCCTGTTTTACTAATCAGAAGATAATGTGTCATATTGGTTGACTAAGAGAAGATAATATGAATAAATGGTTAACCTGACTAGGAAGTGAAGTGCTTTACGGTTCGGCATCACGAGTACTTATGATGAAGCAGATGCGTGGTGAGAGCACCATCATTTCACGAGCAATATATAAGCAACAACATATAAAAACAACATATGCGGTGGAAGACTTCTGACCATCAGAGACAGAAACATACACAGTAAAGAATGTTTTAGAACAGCAGCGATAAATGGTTTAGAAAACAGAACACACGTAAGCGAGCATATCGGAAAAATGCCACAAACAACGATCTCACGTGGCCGCTTTCAACTTCAGCAGCTATTTTTGTAGCGCCATACACTGAACCCATTGCATGATCATACCCCAGTAATATCTCGTCCAAAAATCGGTCACCCAGTAACAACGTATGATAATATCTCGAAAGCTGTTAGTTGTAAGACGTCGCTAGTCACGTCTGTCACAAATGCTTAGCGAAATACTTGAACGGAAGGAGCTGGGACTTCTGGGACACGCTGCGAAACAAGAAAGAGGAAGGGGATTTCATGACGTAACGCAAACAAAAGAGAAACGAAATATAAAAGCATGAAAACGATAAGGATGAGGAGCTGAAAGACAATTCCAGCGAACATAGCAATGAATGCAACCAGAAGAATTTTTTCACTTTTTCAAAACGCACCCAGACAGAAGAGAGGAAAATACAGGGAAGCGTGGAGAGCGGTGCTGAAGCAGCAGACAGAGAAGAGGAAGGACAGATCGAAATGTCGATGAAGGTTAACGACGCTCGTCTCGTCCTTCCAGAGCCCAACACGCTGCACTTTGTATCGTCGCCGCGTGCTGCGTACTTGTGAAGCGCCGTGTAAACTGTTCCGGTGGGCGCTAGCTTCGGTCCTCCAGATGCGGTGTGCATGTGCATGTGCATGTGCATGCAGCGCCCTACCACTTTGCATCGTTCTGCTCCATTATAGTAATGAGTCAGTCACTCTGTCACAGTCATTTTCAGACTAGACACTTCTAACGTCGCTTTTCCTCCAAATATTTCGCTTCCTGAGCGGCGCTTCACTCCAACCGTGTCCTCCTTGCCACAATTATTTACCTTACAAAGGTCATCGGTGACTGTTTTTGCTTGGCTTTCATGTTTTGTGCACTTGACAATCTTTTTGAGCAGAAGTTTGACTGTAAATATAAATGTAAAGAAGCATGTTGAAATTTAAAAAAAGCATAACTTGCCTTACCTTGTTAACGTGGGAAGTAACTGTGTTTGTTAAAGAAATCTAGAGGAAACATGCTGACTATATGCTACTCTCGTAGTGAATGATCTAAATTTGGCTTTTACTTTTAAAAGATCCGAATACAGCCTACACGCATTCCCAAAAGCAACCGACACATAAATGACTAACAAAATACACCATGAGATAATCATTTTCACGTCATGACCTAGACCTATTCAACGCTTCAAACATGTATCAAGATTTTAGAGCTGATTTTTACTAGCTCTCCATTTTCACAAAATTATGAACTAATTCTGGGAACCAAAAATCTCACAAAATCGCTTTGGAGAAAAGATTGGTAATGTTAAGCAGGAGCGCGTTAGTCTCGAGAAAGTAAATATATAGCAGTGTCGTCGCTGTCAGGGCTGATCGAAGGTGGATTGATCGTAAATTTTTTTTTCCAAAGATAACCTCTCAGTTATTTGCACTTACAGTTGCATAATCAAAAAGGGCATGCACTGATTAGCTGGACAGTTCTGATGATCCTGCTGAAAAGTCAATTTATGGATAGATCAGTTTTTACCTAGCGCCCATCTAACTTCACTCTAAACTTTTTCACATTCCTCTAGCATGAACTTGCAGAGAAAATGTTAATTTATAAATTCAAGAATTGTAGGGAACAATTTTCGTAAAAGAAACTTGGGAATCATAATATTAGGACAAAGTTGTACAACAATGTTTTGCTACGCGAGCTCTGCCGGAATTACACTTTCCCTTAATTTATATGCTCGGTTGTTAAAAATGAAAAGCAGAATTTAAAGTGAATATTAGAAATCAGCCAAAGTAGTTGGTCTGGGCTAATACTCCATCAAATTTTGCCGATATGGAAAAATAAGCTATAATTAAGTAGGAAATTTTTGTAATATGTCAAATTTCTTCGCATTTGAAAGTGAGCAAATTGAAGATGAATTTGCAAAGTAACGTTATGTTTAGACTGAGGAAATTTGTAGACAATCTTACTTCGGTGTAAGGTGGTGAGTGGCTTTGAACTGCGCACTGCTTGAAAAATGCCCAGTAGCAGTACCTACTATCCCAACTTAGATTGATAATGCATTGTAGAGAAACAAAGGCAGTATCTAATACATAATTGTTTTATTCTAGTCTAAGAAAAGCTTCCAGTTGTTTCATAAAAACAAAGGAACGAAATTTAAAGAAAATAGCACTGTTCTCTTTACTCGTTGGGCAGGACAGTCACTAACAATATTTTAAATCATGTCTACTTGGTTTTGCTACGGAAAACTTCCTCTGAATCGATTGTATCCAAATGTGATTGTGGATGCAGTTTGAGGTAGGGGAGAGAACACAATTTTCACCGAGGCTTCGAATTTTTCCTGCAGATCGTACTAGTAGAGTTAAAGGTTAATTATTAATCGGAGGACGAGTTTTCAGTCGGTTTAAACTGTGTTACTTCAGTCTTATTTAAAAGTTTTTTGGAATGCAAGTGGAAAGAGCACCAAATTAGAAGTTGCGCAGAATCCTTCTGTTCCTTCCTCCCAAGTTCGTTAGATGGGCATTTTCTGATTTGTAAAATAGCCATAAATTAAAATAATAAGGGCCTTGAAAATTTTTTTACAATTGGCTGTGTTTCCATCATACTGACTTAGATTTGTATGAGTGAGGTCATCAAAGACTTGGAATTTCTTTAATTCATTAATCTCCTTCATTTTTTTTTCTTCAGGATCTTGAGTCCAAACTTCTCTTTCCTCAAAAAAAGAGTCATGTCAATGAAGTAAAAAAGAAATCTCCATACTGATTTTTATATTATATTAAGGGGTAGACCACTGCTCAATCTTTTTTTTTTCATATGCTGTTTTAAATTATGAAGTTCATATAAGGTGCAAATTTGAGCATCGATGTACTGCACTTAATCATTTACTTTTCCTCTTGGCTCTTGGTATGCTTATGAAATTAATCTATAATTTTGGAAAATCTCTACAATGGCGTCTTTTTAAAAAAAATTTTAGGGATAGAATTGTGTACACTTTCTGAAACAGCCGGAAGATGTAACTGAATGAGTACTTGTTCTGGATGTTGGAAATAATTAGGATTCAGCAGTGCTTTTCTGATAGTTGCTCCCCTCTAACTGCTCGTTCACGAATTTTCTGAACTGGACCATGTACAAAACAACAGTTTGCTTTCCCTTTGCGCCTTAAAAATCCGGTTCATCTGTTTATTTTTGAATTTGCTTCAACTTGCTGATCGATTTTCTACCTTTTTATAACGCTTGTAAGATATTTCTACTTCAGTGTATTTTCACTTATTCGATAGAAAAGTCATAACGTTTGCAAAAAATTAAAGCAATATTGAATTTTCAAAGTTTCATGACAGGTATGCATTTCACAGTATGACATACGCTTGTTCGGAAATTTTTATTTATTTACTTTTCCTAATTAATGAACATAAATACATGTCGTAGGAAGCGTAGAGTTGTATAAACAAAAAATTGGGAAGTCATACTCCAGTGTACTTCGTTTTTTTCAGAATGTTAGTTTCTGAGTTTCGAGGGTCAAAGAAAAAACTGCAGGGAGCATTACAAATATATGTATTAAAACGAAAAGAAAAAAAAACATAAACACCTAATAAAAAGAGATGCGACACACTAAATGCTTGATAATTAACTGGTTTGTTTGTACTAGTTTTTCTTTCTTTTTTTTTTTTTTTTTTTTTTTTTTTGTGATTTCGCAGAAATCTTGTCCATTATTATCAAATGACCGTCGCTCCTCTTTCTCCTTACCACCCCGCTGATCGTTGGATCGTTGGGAGGTGTCATCCCCTCATTGTCCATTTCAACTTGATCATCGAAATCAGCTGTGGATCAGTCACCTTTTTTTGCTTTCGTCCTATCATTACTGTTTCTACGTGTCTTGTCATATGCTTCTATCCAAGTTCAGTATTAGTTTAGTGTGTTTGTTCATTTTTTATTTCAACATTTACTTCTGACTATTCATTTTCACATTTCCTTGTGGACATGTCTTTTTCAAGCCACTTTCCTTTAAATTCTGCAAGTTTCTGAAAAAGTGGCTGTTATACTATTCTGCATTAAACGTGTTTTGTAAATTATTTAACGTCCATTTCAGGAAAACAATGTTTTAATAGGCAGTGTGTTGTTTGATTATAATTTTACTGACTAGACGTTGGTAGAAACTGTATTGGAAAGCTTTCAGAAATTTTGGTAGGCCTCTTTTTGAGTTAGTCTGAAGAACAAATGCCATACTGTTATTTATTCCTTCCTTAAAGTAATCTTCGATTCAGTTTCAGGTAAAAATTCTTTAGCTTCAAATGAACTGTGTGTTTCATTTTCAAATATACTCCAGGTAGCTTGATTGTTAAAAACTTTTTAACAATTTCAATATGATATTTGTGGCACTGCATAGTTGATTTTCATTTAAAAAGTCCATCAATGAGCCAATATGTGTTAAAAAAAGGTGGTGGTATTTTTTTTTTAAATGATTTGAATAATACGTATAAATACCGACTATAAAGTAATATGACTGACAAATAGCTAAAAATAATTCCTTTAACTAAGAGACTCCCTGGATGCAATTTATTCAAGAGTGCTGGTCTTGTTTGTGGAATTAACATAAGATAAAAGATGCGGCGAAGGAATTTCGAAAATTGGCGGAAATGCTTTTCTGAAATCATCATTTCTGCAATACATTTTTATCCTTTGAAGCAGAAACTTTCAAATTAAAAACTGAACATGTTGTATTTATCTGTCAGATCCACTCTTTAAAGTAATAGTTTCTCATGTTTTGTATAATGCGTACAATTATGGCTGTCACCACTTGAAGTCCTTCTGGTTTTTACGATGAATTTTCATTTCGGTTTATCAAACAGATGTTCAATTGCCAATTCATAACAGATTTTGTTTGATGTCAGACTTAATTTGGTCTTCATTTATTTTACGTAATTAAGAATTTATACTTCTGCAGTGATTTCTGCAGAAACGAGAAGTTTATGACTGCTTAATATTCGATAATGTATAAGATACAAGTAAAGTTTCAAGCTGTAGAATTTCTCTGAAAAGCTTTTATAAGCATTTTTCAATCATGTACAAAAATTTAACTGAAATGTTGAGTTTTGACATTGTTGTTGTGAAGTTTTTTTTTAATTTCTTGCCGAATATAAGTTAAATCTAACTTATAATATTTAAAACCAGCTACTTTTTTCTCTTTTTTTAAATAAAAAATAACGAACATCATAGTACTTCTGCAATTCTGGGTAGCTGTACTACTTTTTATAGAAATGACAGGACGTTTTCAATGGAAGATGAATTGGAATTGTCAGCTTACGACGATAATTCAGCAGAAGTGATTTTTCTTATTATGCAATGAATATCAGGACCTTTGTCATTGTAAGAAAGAAATACCTTAAACAAAACTGATACCCCTAGAAATGATAAATGATCCAATAGAAAATCAAGAATTCGTGATTTTTCCCCTGAACGTACCAAGCAGAACATTTCAGTTATTCAGTCAAAATTTTCTTGATTAGAGATCTGGTGTGAGAATGGAAAGTAGCAGTGGTAGACGTAACAGTGTAGCCTCGCGGAACAGGTTTCGATTCAACATTTCATGCTCAGTGTGCAATATTCGTCGAATATTTCACTTCTGTACCATTAAAACACTCCTCTCCCTATTGTTTTCTCAGTTTGAAACTTCATCCCAAACATATATACTCTAATATACTCATTCTATCGTATTTATTATTCTATTTCACAATGTTTTCGACAATTTTCCATGCTGCGCCGCTCGAATTATGAGAGTTCAGTCAGGAGTTTTCTTCTCGCTCCTTCAAACTTTTGTGTCGGTTATATCACTCTTCATGCCTTGTCCTTTAATTGAAGGAAGTATTAGCTGCAATTCCACCTATGTAACTGATTCATATTTGTCAGGCACTTCTTAATTTTCATTTCATTCAATCCTCTGATGAAGGCTGATATAATTAATACATTTTGGAAGTGCTGGATCTCGCTATATGTTTCTGTTGGTTCTCAGTACTAAGATGCCAACTAGAACAAGTAAAGCACAGTGTTTAACTATGAAATCGAAAGTTTAAAAATGTCTAATTTTATACTTTAAAAGGAAAACTAAAAAATCTGACGGCGTAATGCTATACATATAGCTAATTTCCACGTTGGAAATTCATGAAAAAAAAAAACATATCTCTTCTTGCATCGCCATACGTTCTATCGGGAAATTATTTGCGGATAAGTGATGTAGAAAACGAAAAGACTAGGTTGAAGTAGAGGATAACGGAATATATTGTTGAAACCGACAACATTTAGGTGGATTGCGGAACAATGTCAACTTGTGTTTATGGATTCCATCGATCTTTCGAAGAATTCACCGTCCTACCCTATTATTTCCAACTCATTCTGCTCCCTCTTTATTGATCTTTTTTATCATATCTTTGTTGCTGACAATGTTGCACCTTCTGGAATTTCAGTTGCAACCGTAAAGTCTTTTATTTTTTTTTTTCTTTAACTGTCAGAAAACTGAAGAAGGGGACTTCTATTCAAATGATGACTGACGTTTTATTTCCTGAATCACCCTACATATTTTCTCTTAAATAATAACAACTACTACTTTTTAATTTCAAATATGTAAAACGGCAGGTGAGAACTATTCAGCATTACTTCAGTCATGATTAAGTTGCACCTACAAGAAGACATAACTAATTTTTGAATAGCAATCGTTGTCAATAAATTTTTCTACACTAATTATATTTTGAAACAGCTGCGATAGTTACACCTTAAAAAATTAAAAATCACTGTGACTTTTGAAGAAAAAAATCGTTGTTGCGGTTCACAAGGGAATCACTGGACATTATTAACTTGCAATATATGCCTATTAAATCCAATGTTTCTCTGGAATAAATCACCCTAATACGAGAAACAAACTTCCAAGAATTCATCGTATTTCCTGAATCCTGAAATGATTAATACTACAATTTTTTAGCAGATTTACTGATAACGAGAGAGATCGAAAGATAAGGGCCTATTTTTATATATGCACCTTACATTAAATTTTCAGTGAAGAGTATTTGTCTCAATCTTAGAGAAATAATACTATGAGGAAGTATAGATGAGAGTATAAATGATTAAACATTGGATAGGATTCAAATTTTCGCGATTTGGAATTACATAGATCGATCTAATGTATTATGTTTATGCCATCTTAGCTTACGACAAATGACATGCATCAGAATTGTATTAAATCGGGAAAAAAGTTACTCACTTATGTCGTCAACGTTGAATATTAAACATTGCATAAAGAACTTGATATTTGTAAAAATCCACCTTAAGAACAGATCTGTAACATATTAGAGAAAAACACCAAGAAAAGTATTCATCGAATCCCACTTCCAAATCTAACTGTTATTTTATTTTACAAGTACCAGGGGAAAAGTAGAAATTTTTTTCAATACTGCAACTGCAATATCGTAGATAGCTACTAATTATTCAAGCAGATAAATCCAGTTTGAAGTGGGGGTATTTATTTATCACCGCAAATGAACGTAGTCATAACATATTGCTTCATGCTTGCTAGCCTTAGACATATTAAAATTTTACCGCAGGCTATGGTATTGTTATTTTTTTGCATCAGGTTCTTGTGTCATTTTATGATCACTTCATTTGCTGGTTATAAGTGATATGGCCACTGCCGTTCTTGGCAATGAAAATTTAACCAGCGCAGCAAACAATTTTCCTATTTCGCAGTTTTTCAAGTTATCTAGGAAGAATGGAAGAAACAGCTTTATTTCTACCGAAATATCCATGTCTGCTAATTCCAAATAGGACTTACCAATTTTTACTCCAAAATTCGAGTTAAGCTGTTTGGGTAAAGGCATACAGAAGCAATCAATTAAATTCATCTAAGACGTGAAGCACATGTTTCGCATTGTAAACACATTTATCCTGTCGATCATTTTCAGATCCGGAGTTCCGCCACTATTTTTGATAGGTTGTAGAGCGATTACTTTGGCTGAAAGTTATCTGAAACAAGGAATTCTGAATAGAAATTTTCATCGAATTCTTCAGCCCTCAAGAAATTCAGGTCTGATACAAGGATATTCGTGTTTTGCATACTTGTTCTGCCTGTTCTTTTAAATCGAGTAACGAATGATGCACTAATTTTCATTAAACCTTTGGTTGTTATTTTTTCCATGCACGCAACCATATACATCCATAATTTGAAAGACACGCGACACACATATGTAATCAAATATGCGTTTCGAGCATAGGCTTACAACTAGGCTTACAAGTGAACGGGGTATTCAAGAACCATGAGCTATTTAATGTTCTTAAAATCACTACGATGCACCTTCTTAATGGTCAGTATTCTTCACGAGAGAGCCAGAATCTCCGGTTAATCGTTTTATTTTCTCGTGATACTTTGAAATCCATAACAACCTGAGGTTGATGACTTGACTAGTAGTTTGCGGCATCAATCATCTTTTTAACCGTTTTTATTGACTTTCAGATAACCCTTTTCTTCTTGTGAATCTTGCGGGCTGCGCTGGAAGGCTAATTGATAACGGAAAAGCAAAAAAAGAGCAACCATTTTGATAATCTCTTTTTTTTTTTATTATTTTTGATAATCTTTTTCCTTTTTTTCTTTCTTTTTTTTTTTTTAGCTTTACAATATTAATGGAAAGTTCCTTTTAATGTTCTCTTAATGTTTCCGCATGTAAAACCAGCTCGTTATACAAATGTCTCATGCAGATCGTTGTTCCATAAATCTCACTTTCGTTATTGAAGATAAACCATGCTGAAATAATGCGGCATCATTAAAAAGCTTTTCCAGGAAAATTTAAAACCTATACTTTTTGTATTTTCTTTATTTCGAATGAAATATTGTATAAAGTCTTTCAAATTGTATGAAAGTCTAGTAGAAATATGTGGAATTTCCTTTTCTTTCCATCACCCTATAACATTCAAGGAAGCCATTTTTTGAGTTGATTTGAATGCTTCCTAATTCAGAGCACACCAGAACTGCAAAATTTTTTTTACAAATATTTCTCGCGACACTAACTTCGTCACTCGTCATGCCTCATTGACAATTAATACTAGCTATGTATTTTTCAAGTTTAATTTCAGCTTTTTTAAAATAGATTTTCTATAACTAAGAAGATATGAAGCAAATTCAATTCCACTGATAATTAATGCTGTTAAAATCTTCACGTCTGACAAATCTGTTAGATTTCGGAACTTTTACTGCTGACGAGCGATAATCAAACGTTTTTTTTTTTTTTTTTTTAAGACATTTGGAAAGCGAATATTGTGGTTTTACAGCATAGAGCAAATACTTTCTACTTCCTCGCATTTCCCCCTAGTGGTTCTCGCCTAAACTATTCGTAAGTAACTGATTCTGATTCTCAAGTATATTAGTTCTTCATTTTTGCAGTTAGCGTAACGTATACAAGTTTCTATGAAATGCAGGGCGTGCCTAGCTTGCTATCCTGCAAATTTCAGTCTGGCGTCGCTCACTAGATTATCCTTACAGCCGTCTTTGTTAATAGTACATGAGATTCAGTTGGAATTTATCTCGTTGCTGAAGAAAAAAAACATAAGCATTATTAACGGTTGAGATTGCCTTAATAAACGTCAGTCAACGTGGTGATGCTCAAATAATTATAACTATTGAAAAAGCAATGTCAGTAACCAGTCTAACAACCTGATATTTATCAAGCAAAAATTCAAAATGATTATTGGGAAAGAAATTAAAAAAGCGCTTCAACTTAAAACTAACGACATTCAGTTTAATAAGAGGATTTAACCTTTAAATTGTCCATTATTATGGTGATGAGACATTTGTCATGAGCAAGCAAACTGTTTATCTAATTGTTTTTATATTCGATGAATATTAGTGAGCCAGTAACATAAAATGAACAATGATGGGGTCATAGTCAAAATTTCTGCGTATAACTTTGTTTTCAGTATAATATGTTCAGAAGAATTGCTTTAATATTTGCACTAGCAATGCCAGTGGTGGTTGTGGAATCAAAGCAATATGAAATTAAAGAATTCGAAAATCCTACTGTAAGTTTTCCAATGCTTTCAGAATTGAGTTTTTTTATAACATCAAGTTCTTTCATTTTTTCTAAAATACAAAAGAGGTTAGAACACCTAGAGTTCGATGGAACATCTAAATCGTACAATCTTCTTGCTACAAATCGTTTAGACTCTAAATCTTCCGGCAAACAGCAATCATTCTTGCTGGATACAGTATGATTAATATCCATCAACCAAAACATTCAAGCTTGGGCATCTAATTTGCTACTTGACCTTAACATTTCCTGATCGATCTAAAAAGTCATTTTAAAAAATTTTGCAATCACGGATAAGTTTAAGGGTTGAGCGGCAAACTCCTGTCAGTCAGTTCCCTTGTGGAGTATGATAGTTGAGTGCTACGTTTTTGTGATGAAAGATTTGGTAGAAAATTGAATTTAATGATTATTTATCTTAATTGTATTTGTCCTTAACTCTGTTTAAAAGATTTAATCTTCCTAATTTCTACTTGTACTAGGCCTCACTTGGTAGTAATTAGCTTTACTTTTAGCTTTGAAGCGTTAGTTTTAACTCAGCTCTGGCACCTCTCCTAGCAATTTTTTTTTTTATTTTTGTTTTTTACAAGTTTTTCACAATGTTATATCTCTACCAACTGCAAATTAGAAATATTTAGCCTTCGTTTTCATGTTTCCAATTTAGTCTTCTCACCATGGCTTCTTATAGCTGGATAAAAAGAAATTCTAGTAGCAAGAAATTTCTTTTTCATTTAACATATTTCACATCAAACATTAAAAAGGTAGAAATCAGTCATGTATTCACGTTTCAGTATTCTACATATTTTTTATCAGTGTTTTACGCCATCAAAGCTTGAAAGTATAGCTTTGTAATGTTTATTTGAGCTTTCATTATCGGTTCACTGCCACATTTAGCGTCGTTAGTCAAATTTAAATTTACTTCTTAACATTTTTTCTCATTACTAGTTCAAAAGATTGATGAGGAATATGTTCATGCTAAGAATATAATGCGATTGTAGTTGATTTTGCTCTTTCAACAATTTCTTGCAATTTGTGAATGATTTGATAAAAAGTATTAAGTAATATAATTCTTTGTTATCTCTTTTTTCGGGTGGCAATATATTTCTAATCATAAACTTAACCTCTCTGTGCAGAGCATTTACGATGCTTCTGAAAATTCAACTTTTAGTGCTTTCAGAACTTGTTTGGTCTGTTTTCATCTTTTCCGTTGTGATATACGCTAGCACACACTATCTTTTGTGCCATGTTTAGTAATATCTGTTTTAATTTTTGGCTAGATTAGCCTCTCCCTTCCCAAAGTTAGTAAATCTACTGTTGTCACTGCATGAAATTATTTCTTTCTAAATTTCAGTAAAGCTGTCTAAACAGTACAAATCAGTTACTGCGGTAAGCTTCTCAGTTCCACTTATCTTCTACTCCTAATTAGGATTCAAAGTACTTAGTTAACGTAAGAAATATTAGACATCACCACAAGTTGCCATGGCGGTTCGCATTGCCTTATATTGTACAGATCTAATGATAATCAAATGCACGCTCAACTTCATAACTGATTTCAGTTTGGTAAAAAACAACACAGAGAACGATTTGTAAAATGGAAACTCATGTAACTATCAACTTTCACTGTGCCTTGTATACCACAAACAGTTTGTTTTACATTCTCCCTCGTTACTGTCTTATATTTAGTTTATCTCAACTATAGGAAAGTTTTAAGACAAACTTCTAACTTCTCATGCTATTATGAGTAGGCTGTTTTTGATCTGAGAATCACACATTTACTTGCCATCTCCTTTCTCAGTGGATTATTTGGAGTTTATGTATAAACTGATGGAGTGCTTAAATTGAATTAGTTTTACGATGGGTAACTCAATTTTTTGCACATCAAATATCCTAGAGATGCAATACGTAAAAAAAATATTTGTTTTGCTTTATAGCAGATGTAGTTTCTCTTTATAATTTTTTATTGAATGAATATTTGACATTAAAACTCGCTTCTAATGTTCTCTTCAAATAATACTGAAAATTGGTAGCCTGGACTTCTGTGTTGCCAGAGTTTTCAATCGTTTTATTTTCTTATATATGTATATCACAATGACCATTAGATACATATATGGAACTTTTTTTAACGAGTGGTGCTTGCAATGAGTGCAGGATGTGTGTGGAAGATGCGGAAGTACCATTCTTTCTCATTCTCTTTCCTTTTAAGTGTTCGTTTGTAAAAGTAGCGGTAACCATCTTCTAGCATGAAATTCTTTCCTTCTTTGACTCACGGGAGTGTAAGCCACAATGGCAATTAGTTTATTTTCTCATAAAGTTTCTTCTTTGAGGCGACTGTTTCTGCTGCTTTTACGTCTGTGCTTTGGTTCTGCGCACTGATTTGAGAAATCCCATTACAGTGATGTGGGCCAAGTGAAATCATCGCTTCTAAATTCCATTGGTTCAGTCAAAAGTAAGAGATTTAGCAGCAGTTTTCTGAGAATCAATTAGGAATTTCCTTGTGGTATTGTAATTTCGAGCTCTTTGGTTGTTAACAAAGTCCCAGAAGTTATCGGATATTAAGATGCCAAACTTGAAGCTAGAGAAGATTGCTTCATATTTTAGAAACTTGTTCATGATATGGAGAATTTCAGGACTGTGGGAATCAAGTAAGTGAGTGGAAACCATGTATTGAAAGAAAAATAGCTGATCAAGTTTTCGGAGCGTGTTGTGATCGTTTTGTGCCACCAGAATGTAGAGGTTTATGCATCTACGAAAGTAATCCTATCGAAGCACGAGTTGTTGTAAATTTTTCTTAATCTCTTGTCATCCATGAACAACAGTTCTCTTTCTTTTTTTTGAAACATAGACCATTAAACTTCTTACACAAATTCTAATTATTAACGAAACAATTTAATCCATTTACTCATTGAAGTTATATAGTCAAAATTTTGTAGCTCATGCATACAATCCAACCATCACGCTGTCGTCTGTACAAATACTTGAGTTCGGTAACCCACTGTGCTGCCCAAACTCATGATAATACAGCCTGCTGTCGAGACATGGGTGTTCATGAGATCGGTCCGCAATGCTTACAGATGTGTAGACCGCAAGTAACTGTTTATACCAGTTGTTTCGTTCTGATTTATCTCCTTATTTTTCTTTTAATTATTACACTTAACAGATTAAATTAAGTGCCTAACGAAGAGGCGCAGTGTTTATTAAGCGTTTGTTTAGGTAAATTAATGTAATGATAGTAGTTGATTTGATTTGAGAAATTGCAAGCTGGATATTCTAGTTCTCATACTTAATAGCTTTGTCTCAAGAACAAATTTTTTTTATCTAGTACTAACTATAGAAACAAGCAAGTTGGCCTTTGATTCGCACCGTCTTATTTTCTGATTCCTTTTTATTTTCCAGTATAGTTGCCTTTTGTTAGCAGTTTTCCTCAGATCAGTGAACGCGTCGGCATTGCTTATGAAATGTTTCATTTAATTTGTTTCCAGGCGAAACCCCGTCAGCTGTGGGGTACCAGGTCACTACGCAAAGATCTGGTCGTATGCCTAGCAAAGTGGGACCAAATAATGCACTGTCACCAAGCTGGCTTACGCGCCCGGAAAATCTTGAAAACACCAGCGGATACTTCACAGTAATTATGCACTATGGCTATTAATTTTTTGTTTTGCTCTGCATTTGTATATGCTTTTGATTCATCGAATAGTGTAAATGCATCCAATGTAACTGTATTGCTTCCAACTGGTCAAAAAAAGTTAGATTAAAGAAATGGAAATGGTCCATAATTTTTGCGAATAAATGCGAAATTATGAACTAAAAGCTCACTTCAACTTTTATGGTTATCCTTTAAGATTGTCCTAAGAGAATGTTGAAGACATATTTTGAAACACGAAAGCAGTTTTAGTAAAGATGCAAGATAAAATAGTATTTCTTGACATTTGTTAATCTCAAAGCACATGCTCTCCTCAGCTCAACCACTGTAATATGTAATTTTCTGAGATTGAGTGTGTATATTTTCGCATATGTGCAGTTGATAGGACTTAATACTCCATGTTTCTGTAATTCCAAGTTCCAGCCTGAATTGAATAATAATCTGATTCAAGTTCCACTAAATTTCTGGTTGTAAAATGCGATTTTCCAATCATTGAATCACTCTTTTCATTTTTCTTTTGCGATTGGAAAGTGTCTAAGCATGATTAATTGTCCTTCTTTTCCTGGTCTAGTTTAATATAATGACGGCGTATCCCGGAAACACCCAATAAGCTTCATCCTACTGCACTGACACAGCTGTATACATTAACGTTGACGTCCTCAGCATTCGCTTTCCTTTCCGCACAGTAAACGAAGCTTTTTGGTGGTGCCCACTGTTTGTATTACTCTTCTCCCATTTTAGTTTCTTCAGAGTCACTTCATGTTAACAGCATCTGCAGTACCAACTTACACTTATAGTACTGATCTTATCATCCCGAGTGCTGAGGTGCGTGACAGGAACGTGTCTTAATAATGATCAAGCATGAATTGGCGATGACGACGTATCATGATTACTCGTCCTGAATACTTTTCTTACTTCAATATTAATAACATGTTTGATTTGAATCTCTGCTGTCAATAGCTAAACTATGTGTGAAGCGGAAGAGGGAGAGAGTAAGGAAAACCTATGTTTACGTCAGACAGAATTAAAAAAACGTGTGCAATTTAAAGTCACTATCATTTCGGAAGTTAACAATAGTGATATTTAAAAATTTTCAGATTTTATTAACATCGACACCTTCGCTGATATTATTCTCTTTATTAAATCCATATCACTATAGTTCTATCCATGCATCCTTGATATTCTCGGACAATGAAAAAAAAAGTTATGATGTTTCAGAACGTTTTACAGTCCTTTTATTTTCCACCACCCCGTTCAATAGATTTATTGAGGGGATGAAAAAGAAGAACGTGGTGGAATTTAGACGTATTGGCCACATCAAAATATCACATCCTTCCGAAAATCCAAGCCGCTATATTATAAACATTCTACGATAGCCGAAATAATAATCACTCTTTACTTGTTTTAAGCTTTTATTAAGCTGTAATTCCTCGCACAAATTACGGCTGGATATCACAGTTTTCGGATATGGCAGTTTTCGGAAGCGGAAAAAAATTTCATTGTTACAAGAAATATAACGCTTTCACACATCGACGCAATTGAAGCGAGACCTGAGACGGGAACTAACTTCGGCTGAAATTTGCACCTATTTTGAAATTTCTTAACTGTAGTTTGTGGAAATACCAGGTCCTTGTATTTAGATGATACCATTTCTAATAAAATAATGGATGGTGGTGTAGCAAACACTTTAAAATACTGGTAATGAACAAAGCCAGTTAATTGATAGCAGTAATTTCTCAATTCCATTTTCAGGGTTCTCGTTCTCAAAAACGACTGATTTTTAATTTCAGATACTACTAATGCGGTGGGAGGGAGAAAAAGTTACATATAATTTAAAAAATTTTTTTTGTTCTTCAAGTAAAATTTAATAAGCTGCATCGATTTGTTGAAAATCCTTTATTTTTTAAAATACATTCTTCATTGAAATTTAGCTATTTATTAATATCAGACGTGAACAATGTTTCCACTTCTTGAATTTACAGCTTACTTGATATTCACACGTTCTTTACAATCAATTTTTGGAGACAAGTTAAGGAAAATGATTAATTTCCAGAATATTGGATTAATGTGATGGCTCAAATAGTGGTAGAACCTGAAATGCTTTTTGATTCATGTGATCTAGATAGAAAAGGATATCTGATACCTTATGACCTTAAAGCCGTTTGTCCACAGCTCGATGATGATGTATGTTTATAATCATCGTTGTTCTGCTATATAATTGAAAGTGAAGCATTAGTGATTTCAGACCTGTCAAAATGACTAGTTTTATAAACATGAATATCTTTTAGGAAATAAACTTCATCTTCACAACGTTAGATTCAGATGGCTCTGGTCGCATTGATCGTGAGGAATTTTTGAGTGGCTTTCAAGATGTTCTTTGTCATGGAGAAGACCATGGTCAGCAATTTTATTGGGAAACATTTTTTGCAATGTTTTAAAATGAACAACTCTTCTTTTTTTCCATATAATTAAACTCATTTTTTTTTCAATTAAAATCATCTAGTAGCGTTTATATAGGATACCCTGGAATTAAGAAACGAGCGAATGTTGGAGAAGTTAGCCGAAAAGCAACAGTAGTTCCCTTAGTGCCGGATATGGTGTATGACTGTTTAACTGGATCTAATGAGCAAATGGTAACGATTTTTGAACATCTATACTAATTACCAAGTCTAGTATTAATTAAATTATTATTAGACTGAATCATATTAAGGTTCTGGCTAATAAATCGATCGGTAAAACACAAGGAAAAGATTGTACTTCAATTTCGGAAACAAAAACAGCTGCTGGCTTAAATTTGCCTTGGTCAGTTTTATGTATTTTTTTTTTTATTACATTCACTAGTGATAACTTCAAAAAATTCTTTTGCTTAACAGAAAAATTTTCCAAATGCCAAGTCTAAAGAAGGTCAGGGAAATGAAAAGTGTTTCTGTGATGTTTCATAATTAAAAGATGAACCACCATGTTTTGATAGGGAATTCTTGAATCTTTCTCTCAAAATTTTAGTCAAGATGAAATTCTACAGCTTCACGAACTCCTTCAGTCAACTGGTACACCAGAAATACTGAATTGTTTCAAAAAGATTATAGGCCATTTCTACAAAGAAATTCAAGAGCAGCGTGACCAAAACCTCCAACTTCAACATATTTTTAAAAGGTGTAAAGTTTTGTATCATTAGTCAGCACAGCACCAGTGCATATACCTGCCTGACTTGAAGATAAGAATGAGAAAGGTCGAGAGATTTCACTGTTGCATTTTCTTTAAATTTTTCATAGAATATTTCTCAGACATTTCAGTGAGCGGGAGACGTACAATCGTCGTATGAACGAAGTAGAAAATGAAATTGATCAGCATATTTCTGAGATCGAGCAGCGTGCACGTGAAGAGGTCCTTACTGTTTGAATTTCACCAAAAATCCAATCTGAGTTGTAATGGTTTTGTAATATGTGACAATTCATTGCTTCAGTTAAACAGTTTACTGTAAAATACTTAGATTTTACTATAAAGGTAGCACTGGTTTATCTATCTAAAATTCAGTGCTGATTCAGAAACTGTATTACATATGTTGTAGGTGAAGTTACTCTGATTTAGGAACGAAAGAAGTTAACGTATGAGAGAGAAAAAATGCGTTCTCGGTTAGAAGACAAAGTAACGGAACTGAAGGCGAATATCGCAAAAATGAAGCTGTTGGTGAAGAGAGCAGGAAATTTTCGTAATGATCCGACAAATCAAGTCAAACATAAATTACAGGTCACATTTGAATATGAAACTGCTCTTGTACTGTTTATTATAAGTGAGTCTAGAGTTGAATGACATATTTAATTCTTTTGAATTGCAGAACGTCAACAGTAGCTCTAATTAGACCATATAAATTGTTTTGATTAATAATGTATTTTGCTTCTGTTGCATAAGCTAAATTTATAACTAAACAGTTTAGAACCTATCGCAAGAAAATCAAGCATTGAAGTCGAAGTTAGCGAAAATTCACTTTGAGCTGACGCATATTAAATCAGAATTGGCCACTGTTCACACTGTTCTTAAATCCAAGAAAGAAGAAGTGTCGAACGATTCGAAGGCATTATTTGAAATTGCCCGACAGAAAAATAATTTGCAAAAAAAGCTTGAGCTATAGTACGTCTTTTCAGATTTTTGCATTTCTGAATTTCCGCTCTTTACATCCAGCAAAGAGAATATTTCGCAACGTAATTTCTCCACTTAATTCTTATAGAGCTGCTTCCTTATATTTTTTGGATATTTTTAGATTTTAAAATATTATGACTGGCTAATGGCTAAAAGAAAATTTCTGTTACGAAAGTTTAGGGATTCAATAACTATTGCTAGATAAAGTTTAATGAACAGTTTATACGATTGGAAAAGCATACGTTTTCATTTACGATGCTACCAGTTAGAACTACCATATAATTATTGGAGTTTCAACTCTGTAAGTAAAATCTATTATTACTTATTATAGTGATGCGAACAAAAAGCTCTATGAAACAAATAACAGTTTGCGTAAAGCATTGGATCAGAAACCCATAGTAAGGCATTTTTTTTATTGCATGCATATTCAAAGTCACAGGTACATCGATCATCCTTTGCCAGCTTTTCATCAACATACTTCTTCAAGTGCTTATTCATCCACCCATTTGCTTTCAAGATGGCTTAGAAGTAATTGAAATTGAGAGTTTGAAATTGATAGTTTTAATTAACATGCTTAAAAAAATCCTCAATCTCGACTTCAGATTTTAAAAAGGTTATGCATGCTTCTCGGTCTTTTTTTTCTGAACCTCTTGTAGATCCTAAATTTCATTTAATGAGCTAATTGATAAGAAAACGTACAACAATAATCTCAATTACGAGGAGACATTTTGAACTGCAATTAATTTTCGACATGTTTAGTTTTTTTTTTTTTTTCAGATTTTTGAATACATTTTCCGAAATTTCCTTAACAGTTTGATACAATCATAGCGGGAAGCATAGAATTTCAGCCTTTAAGGTCTATAGTTCGATTCTTGGCATTTCTCGAGGAATTATAATAATTCTTCCAGTTCTTGTTTCTTTTAGTCCTTTTGAAGGCCTCATCGAGATTCCATTAAAAAAAAGTGAAGTATTTTTTATTGCTTTCTAGCATTTGAAAAAATGCAAAGATATCACTTTGATGACAACTGGGAAATAATAATTTGTTTTATTTCCGGAAAAGTAGAACTATTTCTACTAGTCGACTCTTCCCATGACTGTTTTGCTATCTGCTGTACCTTTATTCGGAAAAGAGAGCTTAACGAATTTTACAGCTGAGCAGTTTTCTTCTCTGAGTACTATGAAAAATTCTCGACGCATATACTTTCTAGAATTCTGAAGTGGTCGTAGCTTATTTTTGGAATGCTTTGCATCTTTGTTCTTTACAACTCTTTTTCCCTTTGTCTGAGTGAGTATAGCTTTAACTCTGACATGGGCATCTACGAAAATGAATTACAAGCTTCATAAAAATACTTGATTCGGTTTAGTGACTTCTTTCTTTCGCCGTTACAGAAAAATGTTAAAACAAAAACAGTGATGGAGACCTTGCCCAGTTGAGTGTTTCACAATTTTCTCAGTGCAAAAGTGAATGTATAGTCAGTTGCACGAAACGTAAATATGGTCAACATTATAATTTAAAGTCATAAGTTGCATGTTGTTGTACTGGAAACATCTACATTATACAATGCAAAAATTTGGTTTTCCATACTTGTTTCTGCCTTCCTATTTTTAAATTTTGTCTTTCAAATAACTTCAACATTTGCCCAATATTCATTAGACAGTTCAAGTACCAAACAGGAAGGAACTCGTAGTGTAAAGAACGCCAATGATGTCGGTAACAACATTCTGATTAAAGGGCAATACGAACAATGTTTTGCAGAAGGCGACCAAAAATTATGAATACTTATCAGATAAATTATAATTTCTTCCAGATTACAACTGTCGAGTGGGATCATCTAGCATTTTTCAAATTAAAGCTCTACTGCTTTTCAGATAGTGAACCTGTATTGAGATATGATTACTTAATGAATGACTTTGATTGCAGAGCATCAACACCAACTGCCGTATTTCTTTTTTTTTTTTTTTTTTTTTTTGTTAAAACACAAAGTGTATAAAAGCATTTGCAGAAGTGTGAATTTATCTGCTATGTAGTATATATAAGAATTCCTTAATAAATACTTAAAAATTATTTGAGGATTTCGGAGAATCAAGTAGTCCTCCTGAAAGAACATTCCGAATCGTAATGTGTGGTGATGCTGCAGTTGGTAAATCAGCATTAGTCGCTAGAATTATCAAGAACACTTTTTCTGAAAAACTGCAAAGTACTCTCGGTAAATCTGTAATGTATGCAGCGAAAAATGTTTTCTATAAAAGAACTTTTGATTTCCTTCTGCTATAAGATTTGTATATTTATAAATTGAATGGAACTAGTGATGAAAAATATTTGGGATCAATTCAAATATGATTTTGAATGCATCATTTAAACAGTAGCATCGATTTTGCCAGTTCGCATGATACATGTCCTAACAATTATGCGTGGCGAAGAATTTCCAATGCTTGATGAGCTAGCTTGTGGAAATTAATCTGGTAGCAACGGTTAAAGTGCTGTATTGAACAGTGATTGAAATCAACGGTAAATACCAAAATTTAGGAGTTGATTTTCATGTCAAAGTAGTGAGCGTCGATGGAAAACGTATTGCTGTACAGTTGTGGGATACAGCTGGTCAGGAAAGGTTTGTTGACGACATTTAAATTCAGTTCTTCATGGAGCACAAAAGAAGTAACCCGTAAACATTTGTTAGTCCATTTCTTAATATCCGAGATTACCATTCTCTTGATGAACTCACTTATCGGGTCTTAGTTAATTCAAATTGCAATTATAGTTTTCTTAATCACTGTTACCTCTATATTTTCATACTTCAACAGTTTGACTGTTTAGATTTCGCAGTCTCTGCAAAAGTTACTTTCGTCGGGCTGATGGTGCTATCCTTGTGTATGATTGCACTGCTGAAGGTTCATTTCTTAATGTTCGCGACTGGATTGCTTCAATCAAGGTTTGTTTAAGAATTTTACTGTAGTCAGCAAGAATACTTTTCACATGTTATGTTGCAAGTGTCAATATCTAATATTTATGTCAATACCATCTTTCTCTCGCTGCTTTTTCTTGCTTTCTGTACATCATTTTTGTTAAAGTGATGAACTGAGTAGGAACCAGATTTTTTAAATCCTGAATGCTTTAAGGAATCGGCGATAAGACAAATACCAATTATGATATGTGGGAATAAAACCGATCTTAGGGATACTCAGTTTGCTACAAATGTTTCCACGGCGGATGGCGAAGCTGTAGCAGCAGTAAATTTTTTATTTCATTTCTTACACCTAATTTTAGTTGCATCGATTGTTTTAACTTCACTTCCACAACTCCATTTCTCAAAATTAAATTTTAATACCAGTTCAGCTGAAAAGAAAACTTTCAAAAATTCAGGCTATGGGTGTTCTATTTGTGGAATGTAGTGCCCTCAATGGTACCAACGCTGGGACTGCTCTAGTGAATTTGATTAGGTATGACTGGATATAATTGCTAATTATAATTCATCGTTTCAAACTAAAAAAAGAAAAGAGAAAAACAGCCTTTTGTAGAGAGCTGGTGACAATAGAAGATGAAAAAATGAGCGGAACTAATGTAATCATATCGAAACATTCGAAGAAAAAAATCAGTTCATGTTGTTAAACACTATAAATGCATTTATGTGATTGAAGTTCAAAAAAGTGTTCCAAAAACGTCATTCTGAATTGTTATATCAAGCAAGTCTTGAACAGTTTTCAAACTGGTTGCATTTGTATTTGTCCTCCTGTCCCTACAGGTTTCTTCAAATCATGAGTGCTATCAGGAAGCAGCATTTTCGTAACTCTTTGAACAAATGGTAATGGTATTGAAAGGGTAACTAGCGCTGTTTTAGAAATTATGAAATCCAATACGAATGAATTAAATATGAATTGAGTGCGGTGTTTCTTATACCGATAAAATTCTTTCCCTCTGTTTTCATAGCAGTATTTTTTCCCTATGCTTAATTTACCTTTTGCATCGGACTTTGTTTGGGTAAATTTGTCGCAGCTGTTCGGCATGGAGGTTTGCTAAGGTCATAAGTAGTATACTTGTTCACCCTTCAGTGTTAGAATCTACTGTTTGTTTGTTATGCCTACAGTGAGAAAAGTAATGATTAAATATATAAGAAAGTACAGGAAAGAATCCTTTTTTGGAGGAAGTCAAGGCTCAGAAATTTCCGAGCATCCAATGATTTTCAAAAGCTTTCATGCGGCCTTTATCCATATAAATTCTACATCAATAACCGTGATGTATGCAACACAGAAATTCTCGAAACAATAGCAACTGGAGAAGATCAAGTGATTCAACGAATAGTACCTCATCACTGGATATAGTAAAATGATACGAAAAGAATGTCTATTATAAAAACTGCAGATATGTATGCCAATCTTTTTCCCCTTGCTGCGCTACTTTCGATTCGCTAGATATAGTGATCGGTTTGAGTCTGATAGAGAACTGAAGGAAAAATGTTCCCCCTCTCATCATTTTGTCAGAAGTATGAGACACTTCATTTCTATGTTTCTCCCTCCATTGAGCAACTTTCCACACCATATTAAATACTGTGTCCTACATGATGGTTTCACTAAGTAGATTCTAGATTCTTATGACACTGCAATTCTGCATAGCAAGATGCGAAGAGTTAAAAGTTGCTACTCACATCCGCGAAATCAATCGTTACTAAGTTCGAAACTTATGTGTAAATCACTTCCTTCCAGCAGTGGTACTAAAAACTTGGACAACGGGTGATCCTTAATTAATACATAGGAACATTTCCACCAGATAGCCTATATTCTCGTGCATCAAATATTTGAAGAGGGACGATACTTTTAGAGCCAACTTAGCTGTCCTGGAAAGTGATATCCAAGAAATTAAAACTCATCTCTTGTTAAAATTAAAATTCAGTTCAAGAGAAATTTTATGACTCAGCATTTCGCAAAAAGGCAAATCAAGATATTTCCCACTTTTGAAATTCATTCATTTTTGTGCTTCTGTTTAAAACAAATAGCTTTGCTTTTATTAATTCAGAAAGGGAAGGGAGCCTTCAAAAGGTTCAGATGATTGTTTTCTTGGGCATCACAACATCGAAATGAAAGGAATTATCTATTGAACCTGGCAGGGAAGATACCTTGCTCGACCTGTTTGTCCCATAGTTGTATCCATTTCGAAGGGCATATGTCACTGTAGACGTCTCGGAAAAAGTTACACGGTTCGTGTTTTGCGCCTAGCAGTGTGATGCAACGATGATAATCCACGTAGTAGTCGAAACATTGCCGGGTTACCTTGCACTGTGGATATCGTACGTCATACGGTGCTGTCCAAAAAATACTGTTTGGTCCTTGTTGTTTCTCGTTATACTCTCGAGAAAACCATTCTGGCGCATCTGGTTTTCGTGCTTTGTATTCGTGCTGTTTCATTTTCAATTCTTCCAATCGTTCATTCAGCGTTTTTTGTTGGGAGCAGAACTTTTCGCTCATGTCTTGAACACTTTTCCCTCTCAACTGTCTGCAATACCACACTAGTCTTGAGATATACTGCTGAATAAATCCAATCTCTGTATACTAGTCCTTTTAGAATTACTTTTTTAAATTTTCGAAAAAATCATACTGTATCTGCCTCTTCTCAGTTTAGAATATCCTAATGTATAACATCGTTGACATCATCCTACTTTAAACTACGAAACTTTGATTCCAACAATAAAGCAATGGATTGGCTGCTAAATGACCGACTAAAAGCAGTTTGGAACAGGGAAATAAGTTAATAAATCCCATTGGCATTTAAAGATTTTTAAATATATGCAAATTGTATCAAGTTACATCAGTCAAAAAAAAAAAAGAAAAAAACTGGAACCATTTTTCTCTTTCATTTTATTTAAAGAGAAACAATTCATTTAACATGTGCATATGTATATATGAGTTTAATGCTTTAGAAGGCAACCGAGTCTCTTTCAAAAGAAAATTTTATACTTTATAGACTATTTCTAATTATTTACTGTGAATAGTTCATTTACCTTTAAATGCACTTTAAGAAAATAAAAGATTAAATTTTCTAAAAGAGATAAAGAGATTAAAGAGATAAAGAGCTTTAAGAAAATAAAAGATTAAATTTTCTTAAAGTTTCCAAACTTTAAGAAAATTTAATCTTCGCATTAAAAAAAACAATGTGGTGGTTTTCTAAATTTTAATTTGCACCATTTCTCATGAAAAACGTAAGAATAGACATTGTGGAGTTTGGAAAATAAAGAACTTTGCTGTAACAGTTGATTTGTATTATTTAATCGTTCCTGCTTGAAAAAAATTTTCAAGCCCTATTATTACTGGTTGCCTCTAACATAACATCAGCTGGGTTGCTCTTTACATTAATTTTCTTGCATCTAATGAGCTTTGTGATCGAAATTCCAGTTTTTCCAGTAAGGATACTCTTTCTTATTCAACACATGATGAGTTTAATCATTGCTTTAGGAAATACTTTGTCTTATTAAAGATACAAACTAACACAAGATGCAGAAACTTTCGAATTTTCTCCATATATTAAATTTATGCAATTTTTTGAATACTTTTTTTTTGAATTCCAAAATATATGTTTAACAATATTATACCACATATTAGTGAATAGCAAAATATGCAGTCTTTGTGAAGATGAAGTAAACTAATAAAAATTACTATAATTCAGAAATATATACATATTTGGTTTTTTTTATAAGTGATTTCCATAACAAGTATTGAGATAAAGTAGGATTTACTCTACATACTTGTATGTTACGGTATCATCTGGATAAGAAGCTTAAAATTATATTAATTTCAATGAATGAACAGGATTACTTTTATGCCATGATGGAATTCAAGACATGTTTCAATCAGTGGGAGTTTTAAAATACTGCAGTGACTGTAACTGAAGTGTTCTAATAAGAGAAATACGACTTATTGTGAATAAATGATATTGAAGTCTGTGAAGCAAAAAAAAAGCCCAATATTTTATCAAACTCTCATCATTGTTAAAAAAACACCTCTCATCATTGTTAAAACACTAAATCAATCAAAAAGAATTATTCCGAAGCTCAAGCTTTTTCGTGATACTGAGGAGGGAAGGGACTTATCATTATTTCAGTGCACAATTCTGATACTATGTAATATACAGAGCAGATTTAGTCGAACAGTCCTTTTCGGTGAAAAGAAAAAAACTTTACAAAATTTTAAAAAACAAAAGTAATTCGAAGGAAGGTGTGCTGTCTTTCATTAAAATTTCGCATCATCTTTATATTTTATATAACAAAATCTGTTCAAAAGATTGAAGGTTATAATTTTTGCTTCATACTATACCACACAAATTTAGATACAAATTGTCTCTCTGACGAAGATTTTTTAAGCAGGTAACGAAATATAATATTATTACTATTGCTGCTGTTTTAGTTATCGATTGTAAACCAAATTTTTTTTTTCATTTCAACACTGTAATCGTCTTAAACACAGATTATAGCCCATTTTTTATTTTTGTTAGTTAACTCATCACTGTGAAATGCAAAAATCTTAGACTAGTGCAAAAGCAATCACTATGTCAGATCCCCAATTTCAAATCATTACAACGAAACTTGAGATGAATCTGTGTTAATAAAAAGTAAGAACCGTGATAATCGGCGATGAGAAATAAGTTTTCTCATTACATAACACAAGAATTTTCTGCCCAGGATAATTAAAATGCAAAAAAAAAAAAAAAAAAAAAATGTATAAAATGCATGAAACAATTACAATAAGTGAATATTGGACAATGAGAAAAATTTTGTGATCTAATTTGTTCAACTTTCGATACCTTAGTTGTATAAGCTGTGATCATCTACACGGTAATGAACCCGGCCTTTTTTGATAGTCAGAGTTGATTAGAAACTAATGCATATTACCGTGACTTGGTTCTGCTTTAAATTAGTTTGGCGGGACACATTTGAAACTTCTTTCCTCTCTCCCACCAGCTTATCACCAATTATCCTATCAATCCACTTTTTATTGTACACACAGACTGAAATGAACAAGAACATATAATTTTTTCACATTTATTTAGGAATATACTCCCATATGAAGCACTTAATTTTAACACTATAAACTGTTCAAAAACTCCTGACTCTTCAATTTTGATCATTTGCATCTTTTCCCGTATCAAATGATTCATTTAGTGAGTTCCTGAAGCAAAGCACATTTCTTTAAACAATCACTGTTCGCACAATAATTACCATACGTTACTGCTACTGGAAGCCATCGAAAGCTTTTCCCGACCTCATTCGCTGTCTCAATTTCAGCCTTATAAAGCTGTTTCATTAGATTTTATTAAGCAGTGAGCTTAATGCTGAAAACAATTGAATAATACAACATGAAGTAACCGGACAGATTTTTTTTTAACAATTTCTAAAAAAACATTTTTTTTTTTTCTCACAAAAATCGTGAAAACTTTTTTGGAATTTCTTTGATGAACGTGAGAAGGTAAAACTCTAAAGAAAGAAGGCTTTAAAATGGTTGCATTTTTAAGTTAAATTCTTTGAAAGACGAAACGGCAAATAAAAAAATAATACTTCCTGAAATGATATCACACAAATCAAGCTCATGAGGTCACGCCAATAACATTAAAAGCGAAACATTAAGTTACTAGTTAAACGCAGTTTCATGCTTTAATTAATTACTATTTGGTTTTGTAACATTTAAAGAGAAAAAAGTGTTAGTGAGATCCTAAACATTTGCTAGAATATGGTTAAGAATTCAGAACTCAACTTTTTTATGCAGCAGCTATATTTACCCATTCTTAGATCAGTGAAGCAGTGAAATATAGTTGGACCTTTTTTTTTAGTTTCACTACTTCGAAAGAAGCTAATATTACAGAAAATAGGATTTTTAAAAATTATGAAAGAATTTTTGTAAAACGAAAAATTTTTATACATTGGCACAAAATTTTGAATCAAATGAGGAGCAAAAATTGCAGGATCACCATTATTGATTGAAATATAAGAATTAAAAACACTTTATAAACACTTATTATATAAATGTGACAAGTTGTAACAGGAAAATTTCTACTTAGGCTAAATTCTTTGTTTTTTTTTAAATGCTTTGATAACCGCATTTAGAAAGCAAGCTTCAGTGTGATATGCTGTTAAACGTGTGTCGACACTTGACTTATTGGGCGTTCTGGTATTTGCATTGTATCCTTCTGCAGGGATTCTGCATATTCCACATCCGATGTTACAGCTTTAGTTAGTGTTTCCAACAACGCACTTCCCTGGATTCTGATTTTGTTTGTTAAAGATACTTGGTTTAATTTAATTCCCAGTGTATTACACAAGAACTGATCGTTGGATTGCCTTAAGAAAGTATTTTATTGAATCTTGATGACTTGGAGTGAAGCTCGAAGAACTTTTCTCCTTTTCTCCTTACAAGCAAGCTTCAACAAGCTAGGATAAACTATTTTTATCCGGAGAAAAGTCGAAAGACCTAGAGCTCGATAGCTTGATCATGGGCAGTTTTGCGAATTATCGTATCTGTCGTGTATAACAGGAAAAAGTACTTCATTGCATATAATGGAAGAACCATAGTCAGAGAAATTGAAGTTAAAAATAAAAAATGTATCTCAAGTTTCTGTTTATTTCAAGAAACAACATTCCTAATAATCTTACTGCTACTATTCAAGGCTTCCCTTATTTATTATTTCAAAGAAAGTTTTAGAAGGAAATAGTTCAATTTACCTTTGAGCTTTGATAACGATATGGTTCAGATATAGTAGCGGCAGCAGTACTCGCACTTGATGCAAAACTATTGTACGGATGACATATGTGCAAATTTTGTTCATCAAAACCGCAATCAAAGGAGTTTGATGCACATACTTGGCAAATATTCCTATTAATAACTGGTGAAGATGACAAGTAATACCGATTTGAATTGGTTGATAGTACAGGCATATAATCCTGAAATGGCAGCTTTTTATAAAATGCAGTCTCAGATCAGAAAGCAATAGCTTTTCACTTCAACTCCTATCAAACATGAGAAGAAACGAAAAGAGTAAATGGACTTTTTTTTGTATTTTGTTGAAGACAACAAGTAGTTTAAAATATGTGAAAAGCTTTATTAATAACTAACTTCAGAACAAAGAAGCTGGTGACTTTCGTTAGATGTATACATGTCGGTAAAAAACTGATCGCCAACAAGGGTCTCAATTTTTACGTTTACATCAGAATGATCATCTAGAAAGTTAGAGTTAAACAGGGCAAATGTTAGCAATGCATTAACATGCCAGTCGTGGACCCATTTAAAAAAAAAAAAAAAAGAGATTTTAATATACATAAGACTTCCTTGAAATAGCCTACCACTGAAGCGCATAGCATTTTTATATGAATGCCGACGGTAATGCCAACAACTGCAGCAGCCCACAATGAATAAAACTGAGAGCAAGAGAAAAGTACTTGGAATAAAATAATGCGGTGGTACAATTCCTGTAATCAGTGGGAAAGATATCACTATTCAGACAATCTGGTATCTACATTAAAGTAATTCGAACTAATTCCTACTCACAAAGTACGTTTGAATTCATCTTCAGCTCTGCACCAAATTCAGCTTAGCGCTACCAATTCCAACAAAGACTTCCTTGCTAAAAAGTATGAAAGAAAATCAATTCCTATTATTCTTCAACTAAACAGTTAATGGTGTTAAAACAACAAGCCGTGAATAATTCGTAATTTTCTCAGTCTCCCAAGACATTTTACAGCGATAATTTCTCATTCCCTGTTACCTTTTCATTCACCATATCTTCTGCTCCTGATTTTATATTGCATAACCTCTGTAAGATTTACCTAATGTCTAAAAATATATGGATTCTTAAGTTTAAGCCATACGATTAGTCCTTTACAAATTTCTCCTAAATTCCAGAACTCTTCAAACCAGCACCTGATTTCTCAAGTCCCAAGACCAACAAGTAAGTTTTGTGCATAGATTCAAGACTGATCTTCGAAAATTGCCTTAAGTAAATTTGCCGAAAATGTTTTTGATCTACCATAAGAAACTTTAAATTCAGGCTGGTCGAACTGGAAGTTTTGTTATGTAAGAAACGTAAAAAAAAAAATCGAAAGATCACCAATAAAAGCGTCAACTATACTCCGCGGTTTCAACTGAACTGTACGGAAATCCTTGCCTAGTTCGTTATGAGCAGAGCAGTTGTATGTACCAAAATCCGAATCTCTGATATTTTGAATAGCCAAACGACTTTCAACACCGAACTGCCGCGGAACTTGGTGAATCTATATGTCAACACTTTGGAAAGGTTTCTTTGAAAATCGAAAAATCGTACAATTTTCAAACGTTCCAATATTCCTTAATGCATTAGAAAGTTTCACAAATGAGGTACTTAACTGTTCAGTATGCGAGAAGTTACCTGAAGTCGACTTCCTAAACGCCCGTATTCAAACATTATTCCATTTAAGGACCATAAAACATCCTGTGGCTGCGGACGACCTCGTACCTGAACAGATTTCAGTCAGCCCTGGTTATTAATTAATTTAGGCGATTTTATTTGTTTAAACGTTCGTAGAAATAGAAAAATGGATTAGAATATAAATGAAAACAATTCGTTCACTGAAAATGGCTGGTGAGGAACATTAAAACATATTTTGAACGAAAAATAAGAAATTATTTCCTGTCAAAAACGACTTCACTGATTCCCGATGTTTGAAAGTTATACTATCAGATTATCACAACGTACTACTATTTTGTTAAAAAGAAATTTACTTAATTTATTTAACACTTGGTTTTCAAATAAGTAGGTGAAATATTATAGAGGCAAATTTCAAAGGTACGAATTTCGGTTAAAATTCATATATAGACCCTGGTATTAGTACTGACCAAATGAATGAGAAGTCAGAAATCAAGAATCCAGAATAAAATGCCAGGTATTTGCAAACTGAGAAATGGTTGAGGGATCGAATTATTGGGTTAAAAAGTAAAAATAATCACCGTTTTTCTCACCTCTCACAACGTATGAAGAAACAAACCTCACAGATAATCTCGAGATTTTCTCCAACAGCGGCAACAATTTCATCGCTCAAGCTCACGGAAGGCGGTCCCTTAATGTGCAAATAATTTACTAAGCGAGCAGGCGGAAAACCTTCCACTGTTGCTACGCATTCGTACTCACCGCGTTGCCAGCTTTGGACTGATTCAATTGTTAGACTGGAATAACTGGGTAGTTTAGTTTGTAATAAAAATTTTAATAGTAGGACTCTAAAAACTTCGGGCTGCTATGGCAATGTACTGCTATAGTTAGAAACTTCAGAACAAGCGAGTAAAGTGATAATATTTCTCCTTGTGATCGAGAGATAATTTCGGAGTAAGGAAAGCTGATAATTTACATCAATTACGACAATAATTCGAACCATATGCAACTTAAGCAATTCTCTAAACCTAGACTTTCTGAAGAGGGTTGTGAAAGGAAAGAAGTAAGGAAAGAAATCTTGAACTTACTTGTTTCCGCGAGCTATGATCTGACTATCAGCGAGTTTCGTCCAGTACACTGTTGGAGCTGGATTTCCAATGGCTTCGCAAATAAATGATGCCGTCTCACCAGGGTTCACTGCTTGATGCTGTTCTTGAGACATTATGTAAGCTCCATCTGTAACTGATTGAAGTTTAGTTTCTACCTTTAACAACTCAAATCTTTTCTTTGCATGCTAAGCTAGATCAGCCGTATTTAGTCTAATATTTCTGGAATTTCAAGTAGTTCCTGGTGAAAAATCGGTCTCAATCAAACAATGAAAATTCAATTACATGTTATATTGAGGGTAATGGAATCAGAGGAATCGCCGATCATATTCGTTGCAACACACGTGTACTGAGACTGGTGATGATCAATTCTTAGTTCGGCAATTGATAACGTCTGTAAAGTATGTCATCTTAGTGCAAACTTTGCGTTCTGAAGAAAGAAATATTAAATATTTCTGTCAAACAACCTTGAACATATTCTTCCTCAGATTTGGAATTACCCGTCTTAAAAAATTAATGTACAGAATTCATAAGTTGGTTTTCTTAAAATTTAATTGTCTACTAACAAAGTGATACAGAGATTAACCATTACATGTCTATATTCTTAATAATATCATAAGAATAATAGAGAGAATTCTAAGAGTGGAAATATGCTGAGACTGAAACTGAATGTTCATTAAACAATATTTTATGAAAAATTAAAAGATTGAAGTTAAAAAGAGCAATGAGGAAATCGCAATTTATTGGTAAATTAAATGCAGAAAAAATTATACACATACATTAGTTGTTGCAAAAGTGATTTCTTTCCCATTTCGGTACCATGCTATTTTGATATCTTCGAATGGTTTAGCTCTAACGTTGCAGAAAAGTTGAGCTGAACCATGCTCATAAAGTCTAGAGTTATTATCCAGCTTTATCTCCACTCTTGGTGGATAGCTTAAATCAAGCGGAATGGCATGCGATCGTGGCGCTGCATAGGTTTCATGGTTCACCAAGCATATCAAATATTTGTCATCCTCTTCCACTCGAGGTGCAAAACTGCGAATTATAAGTTTAAAAATGTTCGAAATGATTCTTCCATTCATAAAAACAACAGAAAAATCCAAAAAACCCTATCAGTCACGTATTCAGTCTTGTTTCTTGTGAAGTAATGGTAAATTAACTTTTTTTTCAGATAATTATTAATAATGTGAACTGTGAATACTCTTTTACCTTATATTACTGATAACATTATAAGTTCGGTCGTCATTAAAGCTAACATACTCAACAACGCGTGCATTTTGTATCTCGGCACCAATATTAATCCATTCTGAAAAAAAACGTCATTACATTCGAGAACAGTGTTATAAGCTGTTTAGAATTTCTTGAAGCTTTTTATAAAAGAGAAAAAAGTAACTGATTTCAAGCAGAATCTGTAGAATGCAACACTCTGCACGCATCAAGAAATGGAAATACTGATTTTTGAAAACAAAGAACTTTATTTTGTAAATTAATTAGAGTTTGACTTAAACTGTTACGCAACGGACACCTTTAAACATAAAATTTTACTAAAGTGAGCATGAATACGATGGTTATCAGGAATTTCTGAATATTGAAATATCTTACCAGAGGTAGGATTGAACTTATCCCTGCTATCGCCGAGCCAGGTTAAAATACTTGAGGCATTTGGATTATTCGAAATGACCCAGCCTATTTTTGCTTGTGGCTTACCATGCCTGCTTGTGCACGATTGCTGAACATATTGTCCAGCTACTGCTTTCAGTTTTGATACAGGCAACAACGATTTTGGATCATCCGGTTTTACTATAATCCAATATTTTATTAGATATGAATCTTGATGTAAAGACTTTTGAAATTAAGGGTGAATCAGAAAATATTTCAAAAGAAAAGATCATCTACCTAAAACAGTAAGTCTGGCAGGATTGGATACCCTGGTTGGGTTTTCATCGGCAGCTTCAACTTGACATGCATATTCATCATCATCATCCATTTGTACATTAATTATTCTCAAATTGTACTCTCCCTTATTAACCATACCTTCCATACTATACCTTTTGAAAAGAGATAAATCACGATCACTTCCCAAGCCAAAACCATTTTTCATCCACTGCACTGCCCCTTGCTAAAAGAAAAATTTTTTAAATTAGTATTGCAAATTGTGAAGGTTGAAGCATTTTCTAAAAGCATCTGCCATTTAATTTTTAATGTTTATTTCTTAAATGAATACACCTGTGCTTCAATACGACACTTTAGAAGGGCGGTACCACCAATTAACACACGGGTGTCAGTAGGTCCTTCGATGATCTTTTGTTGGGAATGTACGCAGTATGAAATTGTTATTATTATGCAAACAGGTGACCACTTCATTCCTGAAAACCTATCAATCATTTTCCAAATAAATTGTTAATTAGCTGAAGATAGCATATCAACTGTGGAGTCATAATTTCTGGGCAAAATATTTCAGGATCCAACTGAATTCAAGAACTCATTTGTTAATATACTATTATTCACTGAACGCTATCCTTGTAATTTTCCGCTCTTATTTACCTTTTCACCATTTAGCATCCAAATAAATACTGTATGAGAAAGCAGCAAAAACAATTGAAAAAATAAAGATTACTTTGTTGAAAGTAACAGTAACTGTAACAAAAACTGGATCGAAAGAGCATAATGCACATCATGAAAACTTTAAAAAGCAACATTTTCTTAATAAAAAGGATTCCGAAATTAAAAAATGGAATTATTGAAAGTGTAGCGACTATCACTGAATATTATAAATGCTGGATAAAAGCTGAGAAGCTTTATGTTAACTAAAGCTATGTAATGATAGTGAAAGATGTGATGTGTATTACTAAAATTTGATTTTTTTTTTTTTTGTCAAAATCATCAATGAACCAAAGCAAGACAAAAGAAGTATTTAGAAAAGAAAGCAGGCATTCTATAAACAAACAAGAAAAATTGAAAAATAATTCATGAATGATCCATTTTATTACATATTTTTCTTATCTTGAAATCTCATCCAGCGAAGAAAATATTGTTTTTAATTTAAACTGCTCGTGGTTTGCGAAAAATTGCTTTTAACAAAAACTCGAAGAAAGAATTCAGTCCAATAATTAACTTAAAATACTAATCAACCTAACTTGACATTTTTTTTTTTATACTAAAGTGAAATAAGTTGAAACAGGGTCGAAGTTAAAGATATTCTTACAGAACCAAAACTTTTAAAACCCACATATACTTTCGTACAATAGTGACTTTGCAAAATATATTATGCGGAAAAAAAATAACATCTCACTGATAAAAAATTTGTTGAATCAGAAATATATGATTGAACTCGTAACGGTTGGTAGAAGGGAAAAGTAAAGTGTCAGAGATGATTACATGTAATATGTAATAGGGGTATTATTAATTCATAACGGTTATTACCAACTTTCCAAAATCCTACAAAAACATAAACTAAAGAACAGCTGCTAATTTAAACTTTCGATCCACTCTTTAAAAGAAACAATATTTGGTGAAGGGTTTCAGAACCAAAGAGTTATTATTTCGAGTTTTGATGCATACTTTAAACATCCGTAAAAATTCCTTCTGTAATTTATAATCCTGAACAGTTAGTTCAGAATGCCAAGTCTTGTTATCAATAAATACATAACGTTAGGAATGGCAATGTAGACGCTAAAATTTGAAGCACTAAAAATACACATTTTTACTTCACGTATACCTCAATCTAACGATAATTTTAAATATGAGTGAAATTTAGGGCATGTCTATCTTTACCAAGATCAGAAAGCCAGCAAATAAAAACCACATTCTAAATCTTTAATAAAATTTTGGGAAATTTCTGTTTTTCTCCTGGAAATTAGTTTCACTGGAAAATGGAAAGAAAACCTTTTCTTAAAATCGAGTATTTTAAAATAGCAAAATGCAAAAGAACATGCATAATCCAAATAATTATGTGGGATTGTAACATAAACTAAATCGAAAAAAAATAATCTTTAAAAATATCATTGTATTATAAATTTAACTATTCGAAGCAGAATTTGTCGGCCAAACTAATCAAAAAAAAATCACATTTGACTGAAAAAAAAAAAAAGAAAAATACTTCCAATTCATTTTCTAGACCGTCCTGATAAAAATAAATGCCTGAAAAGTGCAGAAACTGAGATTTCTTAATATTGGATTTAAAACTGTTTATTCCTAATAACTGTGATTTATCGCTATAACTGCAAAACTCGAAAAGCAAATTTGGAAAATTTATGCTGACGATAAGTATTTGGAATGTTGGCAGATGAATAGATGCAAAAACGCAATGGTGATCAAGAAAAGTTACAAATAATTTTTTTGCACAGAGCTGTTAGTTTTGCAAAGTTACGTAAAATGTATAAAACAATGATAAAGAAAGACTATTTCAAGCTTTTTTTAATTGAAAAGAATCTAAAAATTCGATATTACCGCGATAGAATTTAATAGTAAGTAAGGCTTTGAGAGACATATTTTTTTCGTCAAGAAGTTATTAATCTTAAGAAACAATTGATTTACTGCTTATGATTAATTATAAAATATTTGGAAATGTAATCTAACGTCCGCCATTTTTCAAAAAATATCAGCTAGTTTTTTTAATAGGCTTTCACAAAGTTGAATTAAAATTGTTATATATGGTAACGTTAAAACTTAATGATAGCGGACGAAATAGTGGAAAGCTTCAAATGGATAAAAAAACCTCTGATTGAAAGAACTAAATATAATTTCCAGATTTCTTATGTGCAGATAGAAGCTCCTCTTAAAAGCATTAAGTGAATCTGATAAAGGAGTGTCGCGAACAGTTATGACCCCTTTAGCAGAAGTCAGTTATTTCCTAATGATGATGGATAGTAATTGATGCGCTCTCGCGACATTAAATCTTGCATTTTACGATTCTTTTTCTGGAGTTCTTTCTAAAGCAAATAGTTCTGAATTGTGCTAATGAAGGTTAATAATCAAATTTGATAGCTTAGTGGTATGCTGTGCTTCAATAGTTGCAATTTTTTATCTTGGCTTTTATTCTTTTAGAACATTACAAGTTACCAAGGCGTAAATTAAATTAGGATTTAGAATATTCGTATTTTTTCTTAAAATATTTCGGTAAATGTTCGAAAAGTAATTACAGCAAAAAGACCGACCCAACCAGTATTTCATAATACTAGCTCAGATTTCATAATGTCTTAAAATGATTGAACGATGGGCTGACATGCAATTGCTATTGGAAGATTTCGAAGCAATATTGTTCCATTTATTCAGCAGCAAATATCCAGATTTCCTTAGGTTTTTAGGAATCATTACCATATTAGAAATAGCCATTCTGACATCAAGTTAGGAAGGTATATATACAGAATAAGAAAACAAACTAATTTCATTTTATATTACGTTTTAATGCAATACAAAAATTGGACTATAAAATTTACTGAAATTTCAAAAACATCAAATGAAATGAAAATGAAGGAATTATATGAATAGGTACAATGTTGTTTAGTGTGAACGTGATAATAAAATATTCTTAAAAAGAACATCAAAACCGAAAAACAAAACTAGATGATCCAGAAAATTTTTCCATCTTGCTGAACACTGTGGAAAAATTGTTAAAATATTAGGTGCCTGAATAAAATACAACGACAAGTTTGCTTTCACACTGATAAAATGTTGCGATCGAAAAATCTGTAAATTTTAGCACATTTTGCTCTCCAGTGCAATCTGTTATTCAATAATCAAGATATTTGTGAGTTTGAAGGGAAAGTATCACATACATCTAGAAGATTATTTGATTATTCATGGGTCCTTACACTAGAAGCTAAAAAATGTATGTATACTTGCCGTATAACTTCATTTCTCTATCATGTTCATGTTTTCTTACCTTATAAATATTCAATAAAAAAAAAAAAACATTTCTTTTAATTCGCTTGCAACCTGAAATATTTGTAGCTTCCAACAAAGCATTTAACTCCTCTTAAAAGTGAGAGAAATCAAAAGGAGATTTTTATGTTTTGTTCACCACAAGAATAAAATATTCCTATGTCTGGTAAAGTAAATAACATATTCACCAAAACTGGAGACTAAAATGACATTTCAAAATATAGCTCATCTGCGATAACTCAAAAATTTATAGACAAAAAATATCTTGCTGAAAATCGCGAAAAATTATTTAAAGCAACCGGACAGTTCACTTATTACGAGCAAGTGTAAATACAGTTTTTGTTGAAATTTTCAGTGTGAGTAAGCATTATACAAATGACGTGCTCTTCCATAGTTATATCCTAAAAGTTAAAAAATAAAATTAGAGTAGTAAACTGTAAATATCCAGACACATCGCACTCAATGTATTCTGAAGAAGAGCAACTATTTTACAGGAGGTGCTACGACAAATTTCATTTCATCTGACGATTAATTTGAGGGAGCTGCAAAGTAATGCAGTCCTATTTTTAATAGTTTTGAGTAACCCAAATGTGCAGAACATAGCAAAAGTCCGTTGGAAAAGTGAAATAAGAATGAAGAAGAAACTTAACACGAAATAAATTATGAAACCGATGAAGCGAATGGAAGAAACGGAAAATATTCCGTTTTATACAATCACAATAAGGTACATGAGCAGTTTGTGCTAACTATTACCATTTCTGTCAGTCTTTGATGTCCTAAACGGGATTCGATGGGTTTTCAAATCCAAATGATCCTTATAAGTACCACGTATCATCAAGCTATTCAAGACGATTTTGAAGTCTCATGGTAAAAAAAAAAATTTAATGATATGTCCTCAATGTCTTGCAAATCACATAATTTGGAATTAGCTCTACGAGGCACACAAACAAATAATCAAATAGAAACAATAAGATTTGAACACTAACTTAGCACCGTTGGCACTCAACACTTTTTTAAATATTTTTTAAAACTCGAGAACATGGAAGAAAAAAAACGAAATACTTAATGGCTCTTGAGCATTTGATTGTCGAAAGAAAATGGGAAGCAAAGGATAGAAGGAGAGTTGCACCAGTGATCTGGGCCTTTGCGGATTTCTAGACCAAAATCGACACTTGGGAAATTAACTGGGGGATATCTAAAATTTATCATTTGTTGAAATATATCTGCGAACAAAAAAACTGCATTCTAAATAAAAGCCTCTAAAAAGGGATATCTGCAAAAGTTGAATTGGGGCAGAATTGAAGAGGAAATTCGAAGATGGACTTTGGTGGTGCAATGCGGCGGCATACAGCAACGAGGAGAATGCTGTTCAGTTAGCTGAGGCAATTGGTGAGGAGAATTGTTGGCTACTGAGCATAAATTACCACGTTATTATCAGTGGAGAACCTTTAGAACACACAAACTAACAGCTGACTTCTAAAATCCCGAATGCAGCAATCCTACCGACAGCTCGATAGGCAGGTCTAGAAATAATTACCCATTCACAAAGCATGTCCGTTTTACTCCCATCTATTTTTCACTAATTATTTTATATAAAAGTCAGCAACACGCGGAAGGTAAAAATGAATTGGAAAAGAAATGTTGTAATTAGTGGGTTTTTTTTTTTTAAACTAATTTTTATGTGCTATTTCGCATAGAGTTTGTGAACTTGTCGGTCCCTTTGGAAATGACTTAAATTGTAGGGATGACAATTAATCTGAAATGTGCTGAAGTTTCCTTCCATGTAAAAAAAAAACAAATTTCCAGTGGAGTGCTTCTTCAATTTTGTTGGCTTCAACTGCTTGGGTTTCCATAAATAGTATTGTTCCAAAAGAACTGCAACAGTGTAGGGAAAAGAGACTTGGAAAAAACAAACTGTTTTTTGATTTCCTAATTACCTATGTTATTCATTTCAATCTTTCGGATTATAAAAAAGTAGTTTCTTATTTTTAATTGCCCTATAAGAGCTATAAAATGACAAAAAGATGCAAAAAAGAAACACTGTTACCTGTGCTGAAGTCACAATTGGCAAAGTAGGGGAGACGAGAAGGTTAACATCCAGTCGGCATTAACTCGAGAAAATATTGACATGTCAAAGATTTGTTAGCTTACTGCCAACTGGGAATTCGCTGCATTGACAGGATTGAATTGTTCGATGGTCTTTTAAAAAAATGAAATGAATGAGAAGTACACTTACTACATGGATGGCACAAATCGAGTAGCAGCGGAAAAGGGTGAGGTAAAACGGGGCGCTCCTTATTTGCTTGCTTGCTATACCACTAATATAATGTTCGGGTTAAATTAACAAAAAGAAGAAGCTAAGCTGCTTTAAAGAACCATCGCATAAAATGTGTGACATTCAGTCTCATCATTGTGACATTCAGTCTCATCATTTATTTGTAACTTCCTCTTTACTATTTGGTGAGCTTTAAATTATACCGTTGTATAAACGTGACATAGACAAAAAAAGGGGCAATTTTTTCTGAATGCAAATTCAATAGTTGTCTAATATATTTAATATTTAGATTTAGTTAGACAAAGTTTCAGTATTTTCGAACTTATCACGTCCTTCTTTGGATGTTCAATGCGTTTGAAACTTTTCAGCAGCAGTCCGATCAATTGGAACGATCCAATAGAAATCATTTTGTGTTGATTTTTAATATTAATTACCAGCTTAAAACAAACTGAACTGGAGAATTGGCAGCGTTTTCGCAATCATTAGCAGCAAAAATTCATAACGAAATCTTTATTTGTGTTTTAGTTTTCCTCAACTTTTCACAGTCTTTAAGTTGGTGAAATGTGGTAAAACTAAGTCATAAGGATGTTTAAGTTGCAAAAGTAAAATGAATATAAACATCTTTAGCATTCCAATATTCCGGAAAGCAATGTGAATTTTCCGCTGACATATTTCCGAATATATTATAAATAAATGCCGAAGATTCATGAGGGACTGCAATTTTAAAATTCTCAATCATAATGTTGTAACATTTTTAACTCTTGTTATAAAATAATTCAGTAATTCAATAAAAAAAAAAGGCTAAACGAGAGGAGGAAGCTTATATTTTATAAGCAGATAAAATGCGGGAAAAAAGGTATAGATAGCTGACATTACAACTGAATTCCTAAGAGAGCTGTTCCTGTGCTCTACAACCTAGCTTCCGGAGCGCTACTGTAGTCTTATTCGATGAAAAAGGACCGTTTATTCAGTGAGTGATGTGGCGTGTGTTCAAATGAAGAAATGATTTACATGGAAGAATAAGTCATAGAGGTCATCAACAACATTTATGAAACTGATTGCTCCTATTTCGGAAGTGTCAAATTCGGAACTCATCTTTAAACACATTTCAACGACCAACTCGTGATAAGCGGTCAGATAGAGCAGACGGCAGAAGTTCGCGAAAATTCAATCGTTCACAATATCTTTCCTCATAAACTTCTTAAATTCCAAATCTCTTTTATCTTCTCGTTCTGAATGAAACAAATGCTTGGCTTCAGTGCATTATTTTTTTTTTGATCTTCGGAAAGTGCTGTTTTGATAACCATCAATATGTCTATTAAATTATTCCATTCGGCAATCTAAATGGCCTTAATGACTTGCATATGCAGTCTAGATTGCTCTGGCTAACATTCAGTGCAAACAGAAAGTGCACACTCAATAATTCTATGTATGGAGCTTAAGAAAATTGAGCTGTCCTATCAACTGAAAAATCATTCGTTCCATACTAACTGCAAGTAATAATCAGCTGACTATCGCCGTTTCTGTTACTGATATGACGGGAGAAGTGAAGATGCAAGCAGTATGGAAGGAGAGAGAGAAGAGGGCTGACAGATGGTCACTCAGCGAGCAACTGTCTTTAGCCTTGAGATTAGTTGTTAAATGGATGGCAGAAGCTATCTGTACATCTTCCTTCTCAGTATGTTACTAACGAATAATCTGAGACATCCAAGTTGAAAAATTATTAGTCATACTTCTAAGCGAAAATTAGCGCAGTGCTGGAAAAAACTTTCGTGGCAAGACATTGTGCAACAGTAAACTTGATGGCGTGGTTTTCGACATAACATGTAAGATAGAAGCTGAAATATTGTATGCGAGAAAGTTCATTTTCAACAGAAAAAAAGACGTGAGGAAGAGGTTTAGAAAATTAGTTTCAATGGATTTTATCGACTGTAAACTTGGTAGCATTTTCGCACTATTCGGCAAATAAGTTATCCTGACATTCTGAAATGCATAACACTGATCAAAGAGGTCATTTGATAAAGACTTACAATTCGCTTGTCTATCACACACAGCTCACAGTAGCATAATTTGAGGACCTTGTAGACAAAGGGTCGCATTAAAAAAAAGTATGAATGACTTTTAATCCCCAAATATATTTAGCATTACAAATAATCCCATCAATAATCTGATGCTCGTACGAACCTGGGTTACACTCAAATAAAAATGATACAACTCGAGGTATTCAATTACTAGCTTTTTACCATAAAATGAGGCAACAAGTAAAGTAGGCTAGGAGGAGAACGGTATTCAGAAAATGGACTATTACCATCAAAAAAAGTCAAGCGCTCTTTAAAACGGAAGAGAAGTCGTATTAACTAAGTACCTTCAAGCTTTACAAAACGAATCTACATGTACACATGTGCTGTACATTTATCTGCACAAGCAAATAGACGATGAAGAAAAAAAAACTGATCATGCTTTGTTATCGTGAAAACCTTCCTCGGGAACAGCAATAGCTGATTCGAGAGTTTGCCAAACTCACTTTGTGGAGAATTTCCATTTGTTAATTCAACATATTAATGAAGAGAGGATTATGAACTGTCACTGCCAAGAACTAGATTCAACTGAAATTCTTTGATTCCCACTGACTACACAGTGGAACGAGCTAAAGCTGCAAAGGCATTTTAGGCATGCACTTTAATAATAATAATAATGATTTAATGTGTCGTTAAACATACTGACCTAAGGGGCCTGTGATTCTCATAAATTATTGTCTTTTCAAAAATTTAATCAAAAATAATACTGAACTTGCAGATAAAATAAAATTATCAGCACTAATTGGACCAGGGAATTACTTAATCAAAATAATATGTCATCAGGCAGAAGATACTTACAGAAATTCACTAATAAATTATTGTGAATCGCTTCATCACTATAATCTGATATTGCTAGACCAAAATTTGTTTGTGTAAAACTTGTCATCATAAGAATATGCTGAAAAGTAAAACTTAAGAGTTTGGTTAAAAATTTTACTCAATAATAAGTTATCATCGCATTTATTAGCTTGCGGCTGCAAAAAAAAAAAAAAAAAAAAAAAAGTAAAACAAAATAAAACAACGAATGAAGAGTGATATTAAAAGTGAAAGATGATTTTGTTTACTATCAGATGCAGAATTGTTGGTGATGCAGTTAAGGCAATAAGTAGGTCTCCTCACTGGAGGATATTTAGGACATACTAATCTAAGTCCTTTTCGTTCTCGAACCAGCTCGATAAGGGATCACGGTTCATTGCGTCTTCTGCATATCTGACTTGACAAGTAGAAACAAATAGGCTTCTTTGTCTTCCATCAATATTCATGTTGTTACCAAGTAAACGATTATCCAACCGGATAACTGCTATACATAATCTTCACTTTCCAAGCCTAAATGCCATAGTCCATCTTCGCTTATACAGATTTTTGAATAATACCAACATGGTACATTGCAACTTTCCTTCCCTTAAACGAAATAAATCAGTCAGACCTTACCCAAATGGTTTAGAGTCGCCTTACTAATTTGGTGGAGGGATTGCCTAAGGAACTCAAAGAAAAAAAAAACGTTCATCCCAAAAATTGATAAAATTGGCTATCTCCTCCAGGCTTCAAAATCGTTTTCTTGCCGAAAGTTGATTCGTAATAAAAATCTTGATTATTGTTTCAAATGCATTTTGTTGCTCTACACAAATACACCTTTCATACATTCATTTGTAAGAATTGCTGCACAGCGCAGTCGTTGTAAAAAAAAAAATTCTACTTTAATAATTGCTAGTTATTCCGATAATGATAAACAGTTAGTTTTCCTTCAGATATAAATAATTGAAAGTCATTCTATATAAAATATCATGATGAAGCAGTTCCCATGACCAAAGGTGCTTTTAGTTGGAATAATACAAAAGGAATAATTTTATTTATAACTAAAAAACTTGATGATTTAAACTTACTCTTTTAGCTTTGTCACAAAAAATTTCTGGAAAACATATTTAAAAAATTCAATTTAAATAATAAAATTAATCAGTTGTAAGACGTCGGGTTCATCTTAATTAATCTGTGAAATATATTTGAAATTGTTTAAATGATGATTTTCGTAAGATCTTTGGAGTAAGTCTCCCTGCATATTTTAAAAAGAAACCAGTATTCAACTGTCAATTTATCCATCGGCATCGACATCCGATTCTGGTAACTGGTACCTGCAAACAGCATAAAAGGAGGGTTCTAGAGGCTGCCAATTTACCGCTGACCAAGTATTCCTTCGGCGAACTTAATCGGTCCGTTGTAACAACATTTTAAGTCTGTTTTATCATTATTACCAACAATAAACAAAGTGTCCAGTTAGTTTGTCGCTTTATATTCATTTTAAAGATGCTATTAGAGCAATTAATGTTCAATAATTAGTCTTCACTGCAAAAGTTTATACTTTATTTGAAGGAACAACCAGGATGTCGGCAGTGTGGTACTTCACTGTGACAGTAATGTATGTGTTAATCAATGGACAAGATGAAAACGAAATCTTGAGAAGTTTTCGATGGGCACGATGGGGTGGGTACACATATTTGTATGCTTGGTATCAGTAGAAAGGATCTGTCTACCTTCTGTTCTCTTCCATACGAAAATAAAAGGGAAACTTTGCCTCCATATCGAATTTTGATTTTCCTCAAGAAATACAAAAGCTTGCTGAATTTGAAGATTAGTTTCTAGTTTTATATTAAATGTATTTACCCGCAAGAGTTTCACAAAAAAAAAAAAAAAAAAAAATGTGTGAAGGAATAAAAGGGTTACATTTGCACAGATAAAAATTGCAGTTACTACACATAATCGTGACAGGTCAGTTAGGTGAACGATTTCATGTAGAGATTTCAGTCAGAAAAAGAATTTTACTCTGCCGAATAGAGGTAATAGATATCTTCTACAACACACTAATCAACTGCAGAAGAACGAACGATCGACTGCACAACATCACACAGGAAGGAACTTGACCAGTGTACGTTAATCGCACGAAATGCAAAAATATTTCGAGATCCTAGCAAATATAAGTGTCGCCGTGAGGAGATGCCAGCAACCAATTGGAATACATTATTACGAAACTCCACGACGAGACTAGCGTGTCCTATTGGTTGTGAATCAGACTTTAACCTTTCGGTAACCCTTAAATTTTGCTCACCTGTTGATTTAACTTAACTTTCTCTTCTTAAGTAGGGTTAATCGATTATCGCAATTGATCTTACTTTCTGCTATTAGGAATGCCGCTTATTGATGTTGTAAAGCGACAGTTTTAACAAAAAATCCATTTATCATTTCATTTTAAGCCGGTTCAGCAGTTTCAATATGGAAGTTACAGAAGCTTAAATTATTTTCAAATAATTTCTAGTACTGGAACTAAGGGCGAGAGTGCTGAACGACTGTATTATGAAATTTTAACAGGAACTGAAATGATCAAGTATAAAACATACTAAAGCAAAAGAGGACGATTCATCGACGAATTCTATTAAAGTCTGTATATTTTACAGGTTATAGTCAAATCACCTCAGAATAATCCTCTCTGTCAAAAATATTATACATATGGAAAGTATCGTGATCAAAAAGACGGTGATTGGTACCTTTGGCTGACGGAGCCCTGCCGAACAAATTTAACAACTTGGTGCCGTTTTAAGGATATTCCACTTTTCACACCCAAACTTCAGCATTAAGGTCTCTTAATCTTTTAGTTTTGAATTACATTATTCATATGAAAAGTCTGTCGATGTCCTAACTGCAGTAATTAGTGTTCAACTATGCTAATGGAGTGAACTAACAGCGGCACGTCTATACCCTCCGTTTTCATGCCACAAAAAAAAAAAAATAAAAGAAATCTGTTACATTCCTATTAACAGAAAATTTACAGGTAATCTACCAAAGAAAGAAATGCCAAATGTAGCTTCATTACTTGCGATGAAATAATATTATTCCAATAGCTAATTTAATCAAACTCAAATTCAATTTCTTTTGTCATGAAACTGTAATCTTACTAGTGATTGTTAACTGTAAAAGTTATTTCTGTTAATAGGAAAGTTAAAAATGCGCTAAGCATTCACTACTTGGAAAGCCAAGCTAAAGCGAGACCCTGATCCCCTCAGACCATCTTGCAGTCTCTGATAGGCACAGTATTAATTTTAACTACAGTATTATTGGATAAAAGATCTTGCCTATGTTTAGGATCCGAGCAGTGAGACCTCAAACAGTGGCAAATATAAAGCTTTGTTCGTCTCCCATTCTTTTCAGAACCCTGTATCCGCTATCACTGTTTCGTCATTTTGGTTGTCAAAAAAGTTTTTTTTTTTTTTTTTTTTTCTTTTAAACAATGACGTATTTCAAAATCCTGGTCGAGACAAATCATTCCACTGTGACAAATTTCCAGATTGAACATCTGGTGAACCTTACCAAATAACGCAATAAATTACAACAGATATTTCAATTAGTTTACTGATCCTTTCTAGACTAATACCGAATAATGCAGTCATAGATCTCAGCATCTAAAATGAATTGAGCCTACAAAGCAATACATTTATACACCAACATTAGCAAATTATAGTTTCGTATTTAATTCAGGTTGATAGTCAACGATGATAAATGACGAGAGAGAAATTCATTTTCTAAGGAAAAATTTTATTATAGTTGTTTCTGACTATTGACTGAAGCCAATTTGAAAGTATTTTTGACACTTGAAGGGAACATCGTTAGCAAGTGAGGCGTTAATTTATATTCCGATTCTGCTCAAAATTGCTATTGGGAATCCTAATCAACGCAAGCAGTTTCATCTAATTTGTTGACAATTTTATAATGAAATGCAACAACACGTCACAAATAGCATTACACAACAACAATTCGGAACCTATCCCTCAATATTCCGCCTATGAAGAGATAAATGTTTATGTTTCGCATCTTTTTTATTTTTGCCATAAAAAACACAGTTTTTTCCTTCTGAATTTAAAAAATTGAGAACATTATGTCTAAGAATCATTCAATGCCATGCTGCTGACCGTCGTTCTCAATTTCACGGTCTTCAGCTGCTACATTTTTCTCCATTTCACCTTTCTTCCATTTTGTTCGTCGATTTTGGAACCAGATCTTCACCTCAACAAATACTAACCAGTTACTGCTCCTATCCATTTCTCAAATCTTCTTTCTTTAAGAGAAACAATTCAATTAAAAAGAAAAAATCTCAGATATATGGCAGATTAATATGAAGACACTGACAACAAACTGCAAAATGTCACCTATTAAGTTAGAATAATCCACTAAAAAAGATACGTCGAATCAGATAACTAACTCAGTCTTCCAAGCCACTATACAAAAAATATTTATTTTTCCAACTGAAATGGACCGAGTGCAAAAATTAGTATGGAACAGAGGAGTGAACAGTAATAAAAAGTGAACAAAAACACGATCTGAACACTACGGGATAAAATATTTTTTATAGGGGCAGTTAAAACTTTAAAATATGGCGATTAATAATGTAACCCCAAGAGACATAGTAATACGCTGCATCCAGCTTTTATGACTGAGCATTGTTAAAAGCCTATCTTGTAAGTACCACTTGTCAAGGTGGATATCTATCGAAAAAAGAATGAATCTCTCATTTTTTTCCTCGCCAAACCTTTCACATGGATGACAATAGCTTTAATGAGTAAAAAAGTAGTCGTTAGTTCTGTGCGAACAAGAATAATACCTGCGTTTCCGTGACACTGAGTAATTTGGCGAGTTCACCTCGCTCAGTGGATGACAGGTACTTCTTCTTTTGAAATTGCTTCTCAAGTTCAAGAATTTGTCTGCTAGTGAATGTTGTTCGCGCCTTCTTTTTTTTCTGCGATTTATTGCAAACAGTTTGAGTTCGGATTGCTTCTAAACTTTTGCCAATGCATTTGCATTTTTCTAGGAAATGGACTTTTAGGAAATAAAAGCTAAAAATAGGAATATCGGATGATTATAAATAATGTAGCTCAAGAGACCCGTCACTGCAAATTGACCGTTAGCAAGTTTGCGCGAAAGAGTTTTAAAAAAGCATAAATTGGAAATGGCATGCCTTCAGAATGCACCTCCGTTACTGACGAACTGTTGGACAAGATATCCCGGATAGTGTACGAACTTGTGGGTTTTCTAGTAGTTGTCGGGATCAAAATAGGTGGCCAAAGGGGAGTCTGCTGTAACCAAGAGAACAGGTACGGGGATATGACCGGTAACGTAGGCGATGGTGATGGTGAGGATGATGACATTGATGAAGTGGGCTGAGCTTCAGCCCGAACTTGGCAAGATACAAACTGACCAGTGATTATGTATAACTGGGTTTGATGTAATTGAGCCAAGCATAACAGCCGCAAACTACTCAATCAAGTATCTTGGTGAGAACCACCGATCCCTTTAATTACCAGCCATTCATGAAAGCACCACTCAAACCACAATTCAGGATACATTTATCAGTTGATTCTCTAATAATGTAGAATCATTTAATACTGATTTCAGCAATACATCTTGGTGGAGAAGCTATCAGCATTTATAATCAAGCAACGTATCAAGAAAAGTCAACAATAAAGAAAAAAAACGAAAAAAGGAAATTTATTCCAAGCCTTTATATGGAACAAAAAAACTTCGTTGGAGAAAAACAGAAATCCGAATCTCTGCATGGTGCCACAAGCTCGTTGTGCAAAATGTACCAATCAACTGAAAGCTTAGTCAAGACAGGAGAAAGACGCTATGACTAAAAGTTACAAAAGAAACAAAAAATACCAACTGCAATTTCTTTTATTTTATTTGACTTCACATATCTGCAATTTCTGTAAAACTTTTTGCCTGTATGAGGAAGAGTAATAGGCGTGTTTCACTGTTCAGTACGTCTCCTACAATACTACCAGATAAACTATGGGTAATTGAAAGGAATGACTGAAGCAGATAATCACAGTAAGAAATGACTAGGAGCTGCTGCCAGAAATATCAAAACGTAATGTATCACTTAGCGCTTACTCATCACTTTTATCTATCCATACTTTTTTCTTCCTTTTTTTTAAAACAAACAATTAAACTACAGACAATTTTGTCCAATAAATTCACTTCAGCAGCATATGGGTGAATGTAATAAAGGAGGAAAATAATAAAAGCCTCAGCACAATTATAACTAAAATACTGCAACTCCATAAACGGCAGTGCGAATAAGCAGAAATTTATAGATCGGTGAACGTGATGAATTAAGAACATCAATAAATATATAACTGGGTAATGGAGCACTGGAAATTCTTTCAGCGTTAAACAGAAGTAAACTTGAATATCAAAAATAATTTCACAAGTGAATATTGGCATCGTAAGGCAATATGGTGACACTACAAATGTTATTTCAGAAATCCATTAACTATGAGCTTCAAAGTCCCAAGGCCTCTTTGTCAAAGCGCAACTACTAACAAAGATAATACGAAAACACTACTAGCAGAGGTGAACGTCTTATCCTTTTTTTTTACTCAAAATAATTTAAGGTCCATCAAAGAAAATCCTTACTGAAGATTCCAATAACTCTTTGTATCCACGATTCAAAACCACTATTATCATCATAAACCACCATTTACTATCTAAAAGATGTTAAGTGGCAAATTAGAACAAGATGCAGATTTTTACAGCGGGCCTTAATATAAGTTTCACCAATGATAAAAACAAAGCATTAAATATTGTTGAGTGCAGAATGACTGATATCAGAAGAGCAGGACTGCTTACAGCATTAATTTGAAAAGCGCTAGATTTTTAACTCAATTTCAAGAGAGAGTCAAAAAAAAAAAAAAAACCACAAACCGACAAAGATGATCACAAACATATCACATATTGGAAACTAGCTTATATTTTTCCTTCAAACTCATTTGAGTGTCACGTCGAGGATCCTTCTTGCGACTCACCAATCGACTACGTGCTTCGCCAGCACTCAGTTTAAATATATCAGGCATTCCTGAAACTACACAAACTTAACAAAGTCGATAAGTAGTAGATAAGATGAGTTCTTTTCCAAATTAATTTCGAGAACGAACAATATCCAGGCTGAACATTATCAGCTAGCAGAAAGTTTTTCAACAGTCACAGATCACAGTCTAGATAACGACGATAACATAAGATGACAACAGTTTGAAGCTCCGAAACGATGGCAGACGATGATGATCAGATTAAGAACTTTTTTACCTAAACAATAATCCAGAAGTAACTGACCACTGAAACTCTCACCACCAGCACTAAGCAATAACTTTACCGATAAAAAGACATGAGTATAGTCTAAGCACTGGAACATTTTAAATATAGATGCCACGATACACTGAGCTACAAACTTATGACAGAATATTCCAAAACATGGAATTTTAAAAGCACAAAATCTTTACAAACCACTTTTATCCACTTTGTCGTTTCTCCCGAACTTTTCAGTATCATCTTGAAGCGACAAATCCATTCCTTGTTTTAATGGAGCTACTGATGCAGTGACCTTCATCTTTGAATTGGGAGAAGCATTTTTCTGAAGTGATTACAAAACTCAACAAAAAACTGGGATTTATCGGCTTTCAAAGTGGAAATTTCTTCACATCACCAATTATGCTCAGGAGAAATTTTCAAAGAAATGATATTTCAGTCAAAATTAACCAATTACGAAATAGATAACACTGACTCACTTTCATGGTTCAATAATAAAAATTGTGCAGTAAAAAAATGATGCACGAGGAAACCCTTAAAGTAAAGTACGTGTCGGTTGTTTCTAAAACACTTTGATTTTTCAAAAAAGAAAAAAGAAACCAAGTGTCTCTGATAACCGCAGAAAGCAAAGTTATAAAAATATCTTTTTAGTGAAAAATGCAGGTAGCAATTTGTACTAATCTCTTAATAATTTATTATGTTTTGGCAAATTCACACGAAAAAATTTCAAAATCATGACACAACAATAGGATATTAAACTCCACAAGTGCTACTGCTTTTAAAAAACACAAGTCACCCAAACATGATAGTAGAGTCTGGATTAACTGGAACTTCTGGATGCGAGGTGAAGTCGACCGAATAAATTAAAAAGTCAAATTTTGCACATTAATAAAAAGTGACGAAAAAATTCTCAGATTTCAGATAAAATAAAAAATTGCACATCACTGAAATTCAACAACATTCACAGTTCTTGAGAAAGTGTCAAGAATGAATATGTACAGCTTCACTTGAATTATTTTTCCGTCTACCATATAGATAAGAAGGATAAAAATGTGGACTGTATCTCGAGGAATACAAACACGATTCTTTGAAACTATCCCATATTTTTATTATAAATTATGCTCCCATTTCATTACATTAACTTATCTCTCAATCTCTACCTCTTTCCTTTACACGCGATGCCACCAATTTCCATTTAAGTCATTTGAGCGTGTTCTACTAATTCTAAGCGAGACAAAGGAGTCAATTCACTTGAAAAAATAAAATATTTCACTGTAATTTATCATTTTGAGCAGAGAGAAAAGCAAGAAAATTAATTTTATCACAGAATTACTTTTGGTTAAAGTTTGCAATGCTCAACTAGTAATTAATACATTGTACATAAGGTAAAGCTTTCACGAAGAGATTAAACACTAATTAGTGTTTACCATTATAAAGATGAAATCTGAATGGACTTACATTAGAATTGAGAGAATGTCCACCAAACATCTTCACTTCGTTTGTCGGCTGAAACAGATGAAAATTCAAAAAGTTCGAGAAACCTCAGAGTAATAGGTGAAACACTTCAAATAATATGACAAGCTTATGTAATTATTGCTGAAAAAACGCTAAATGAATGGAAACATAGGACTCCACAAACACTACATATGACAATCCTCCCTTTAAATTCTGCAACAACCTTATTTGTAATATTATGTTTACAAACCAGACTAGCTGCTAGACTTACTTCAATCCTATATAAAATGCAAAAAGATTGTGGCATCAGGAGCATTTTATATTCAGCTGTATTTCACAGAGTTTTCTAACAATGAGTCATTTATCTTGTCTCGGATATATGATCCAGTAAGATCGAAAAGGGTTTAGGAAACACTTCCATGCTGCTGGTGAAGTGCTAGGCTGATGGTACTGGCAATTACTGAACACAATTCCAGATCACTTAAAAAGTAAGATCTCTGTCTATAGCATGCTTCAGTCCGATCAGCACAATTCTTCTTCGAGCAAAACAGTAACCAGTGGCATACAAGAAAACCTTAGGCAAAAACAAAGCCGGCAAATCACTTCCTCATGTTAGGGAAATTATGCCATATTTTCGCGTCAAAAAAAAAAAAAAAGAGAAAATGAAAAGGATATAAAGGTAAATAAAAAAAAAGCTCGCCATTTTTAACGACCTATCTAGTAGAGGCTATAAATTTTGAAGCACCGAATCACGCAATAATGAGAAGTGAGCGAACGTACAGCTAGTTTATATTAGAAAGTGATGTCGAATTAAAGACTGAGCAGGAGCAGAATTCAATAATAGTTGGCAGATAGAAATGGATTACAGTTCCGACCACAAATTCTAGTAAGGAAAACGGAGCCCGAAAAAAAAAGTAACTTACAATTTGCAATCACACTGGTGTTTTGCACGTATTCTTACGAGGATGTAAAAAATTATAAGAAAAAAGAGACAACATATTAAAGCTGAAAATAGTACTGATGAGGTATCTCATCACATCTTGTCTGCTATCTCTCAAAAATATCTAATTCAAAATAGTGATGGGATCAAATACTACAATAATGAAGATTGTAAGATTTTTTCACCTCGGAGGAAATATGAGAACAAAAGAAGGGCCAGAGGCATAAAAGATAAAAACAATTGATTAAATGGAAGAAAATGAAAGTTACTGTAGGACAAACTGAAAATAATCAGTGAAATGAAGTAAATTCACAATCAACGGACGGATCAATCACATCGTACTTTGACACTGAATAGAAATGAAGACGATATAATACATAAGATCGTTACCCTTGTTTTAATTCACAGTATAGGAATAAGTGCAACCTCTTCCAAATAAATTTCTTGATGTATATATAATCTAAAAATTGCTTTAGGGAGAATTCCGACAAAACATGCAATGGATCTCCTGAGACGTTGTATAGCAAAACTAAATCAAAAAACATTACACTTTCACAGACAAAAGTAGTTGAAAAACCTTTCTCCACCAACGTATCTATATTATCCACCAGAATTCAGAAAAAATTATAAAAAAAATAAAAAAGAGATAGCTCACACTTAACCCATAATGCCTCCCTAGAAAGCTTAAATATCTCCGAATTTAAATTGATATTTATTTATGCAAAAACTTACTGATGAACCAGTCTCGAGGTTATAAAAATCTACTCGGCCAAATGAATATTCCACATGGTTTTCAGTGTACCACTGGTCAACTTCTTCCGATGCAACCAAGAGCTCGGTACGCAATGGATTCTTTTTTATTAAAGATACAACTTCCTACAAAATCATTTTCGGAACAACAACACAAAACTGATCAATTAATCAAGTTAACTTTAACGAGATATCATGAGGGAAAAAAATTATTTATAGGAGAAATCTAAATTCTGTTCAGAAATCTAAAAAATTCTTTTTCCCTTCTTTTGACATAAAAATCCTTTGGTTGTGGAACTATATCTTGCAGATAAAGCAGCCCTCAATAAACTACCCTTACACTGAACAATAGTAAAGAAGAAAATTTCTTCATAAAACCAGCAAAATTTTAAAAAAGTTGAAACTCACACATGTTATAAATTCCAGAATTTTTGCAATAGTATAAAAACGCATACCTTATGCGCTGTGCTTGGATAAATGAGTTGACCATTAACACCTACAATTCGCTGTCCCATCTGTAAACCAGCCCGTTCACCAATGCCATTTTTATCAACTGCCCCAACAAAGTGGCCGCGATTCTTTTCAGCATGTAAATTAAATCCGAACTCTTCCGTCGGGTCATGCTTTCTCTGCATTAAAGTCAAATACAAACATCTGTCATACTACTGAAGCAAAAAAAAAACCCCAAAATAATGAATAACACCCACACCAATTTCACAAATCTTTATAGCATTACTACCAAAATTTTCTCAGAAATGGGAACAAGATTATTCACACATATTTTTTTTTCGGAATAATTCAAATAATTTTGATTATAACACTTGCATTTCAATCAAATTATCATAACTGGAGTTGTAGACAGTATGTGGTTAGATTTTGGGAAACAGTGGGAAAAGGAGATGAATAGAAATCACAAACTTTTTTATTTTTATTACAGAAATTTTCATATTTGGGAAGCTTATGAACCGAAAACAAATGTAAGGAACTCAATTTCTAAATTATTTTTGTGTTTACGAGAAAACGAACCAATCGGCACAATCGTGGCTTCGGGACATTCGACATTGATGAAACAGATAGAGTGGTAAAGGAAATGGGAATGCTGATTGTCCTCCTGAAAGAATTTTTTTGAATAATAAACCCTAAATAATTTATATGCCTCATTATCAGAAAAATTAAAGCATTTTCAAGCAAATAACATACGGGAATTTCATCACATTTAAAAAATATCAGATGCTCCGATAATTTCTGCTAAATAACAATAGAAATGTAGAGCTCTAACAGAGAGTGAGAGTTATCTGCTCCAAATGAAATTCTCTGTTAACCTGACAACCAATAACGTTTGTAAACAAATAAAACTTAAGTGCCTTATTAACCAATATATGATTTAAAAAATGAAAAGAAAAAGAAATATAACCAGCACAAGGAAATTCCGTTATGTTAACAGTTAAAACAGTTACTTTTCAAGTTTTAGTCCCAAAATACAAAAACTAAGATTTTTTTTTCATCGTTAGCTAAGATGTCAAATGCAAAACTGTGACTGCAAAGAAGAGGAAAATTACGAATCCGAACTCCTATTAAAAAGTATGCAGCACACTAAGCATTGAGAAATATAAGCTGGATGGAAATATGGTTTAAATCCTTCACTATTAACGAAACTTCACCGGCATCTAATACACTCTCTGCGTACCACATCTTTCTTGCTTGTAAAAACAGTAAAAGTTCGGTTAGAAATAACCACACCAAAAAGATGATGAAGAATCGGAATCTTTTGAGAAATTTGAAACAAATAGGCAGATACTCACCCAATTTGTTGGAATCTATCATCGCAAATAATAACTAGGGCCAACCTTCATTCTCAAAGACAAGCCTCCATAACAACCTTAAATCGTTTTTTTTTTTTTTTCTCCTGGTACAAACTATACATGATTCAACTCGACTTCGAAGAATTCCTTAATTTAACAGTGTATTCAGTTTTACTTAATCACTTAATACCGCTTAGCCTCCTCCCCCCTCCTCAATTGTGAACAGTTATAGATGTACTTATTGGAAGAAATCATAGTGAATCAAACACTTCATTCAACTTCATTGTTCTGACTGTTTTAAGCAAAATTTAAATGAGATGTTATTCTAACTGATAAATTAGTAATCTACAACATTACATCAAGCCATCATATTGCTGCTATCGAAATTCTCTTGTCTTTTTTCTTCATTATATGAAAAAATAGTTCACGAAATCTTAAACTACATCACCCATTATTTCTAAAAATAAATAAACCCTGAAAACTTTACTGTTTTTAGTAATAAAAAAGAAAACTAATAATGTATTTTAGTCAAAAAAACTAATAAAACAATACTCGGGATAAACAAGACTGACCACTTTTTAGACAAAAGAATCAGTCAGTTTGTATTAGCAAAGTTTAGCATTTCAAAAACTTCCGTGACGTTTACCAGCTTCCGGGAAATAACACTCGCAATAATAGTTGACGGTACTTCAATTTCCCGAGATCTCATCTTGGATGTCTATTACTTTTTTTTGCTGATAAATGTTTGCAGAATAATTATACAGAGAGCAGAATCTTCCTCAGTTACTGCTACTGATTTCAGTATCTTTAAGGAATTTACTTTAAAACTTTGCAGATAACAAGGAGCAATACTAATTCAGAAATTTCACGATTTTTCTGGAACCTTTAAAACATTAATATCAATTTTTCTATCGATTAAAGCTACATGTTCAAAAACTATAGCGACATGGTAGTGATGAGATTGTTATGGATAAGCAATCCAAAAGTATGTTTTCCTTGCAACAACTGTCTTAAAAGTTAACGCATGTTAACGCATCCTTAGAAATGACTACGTTTCATGCAAATAATTTAAATTCATTTGATAGATTGAAGTGCTGTCAAGGCAATGCATTTTATGATTTTTCTTGGGTCGGGTGGGACTACTGCACTGTACGTCTGTCTTTGTCAGAGGTTCCAAACACTGTAAAAACGAGAAAAAAAAAAAGGGAGGGAAGCAAAATGTGAAAACGTAACTTGACATGCCGAATGGATGATTTCTTATCCTTGAAATGTTGATGGAATATCCTCTCGGAACATTCTAAGGATTTCTGCACACTTTTTATTTTTATGAACATACAGAGAGAAAGGGAGAAAGTAACTGTGGTTGCAAAATGCGGATAAATGAGAGCTCAACAGGAAAAGTTTTCATAACATTTATATACTTTCACACCATTTTTCCGAACTAGGAGAGAATATTGAGCACAATTAAAAACATTTCCAGTTCTACGCAATAACTGATTTTTATAAGGAAAAGAATTGGCAAATGACTGGAAAATCTGGACGTATTTTCCGAAGAGGTGTGGTGGAAGGATGGAAGGATAATTTCTCCTCAAGGCAGCTAACCCTGAATAGTAAATTTTTCACACAAAACTAGCCTGCTACACTTTTCTGCTTCTCTCAATAGCTTTTATTAAGCTAAGAGAGAGGATTTTGTAACAAAAAAAAGTGCACTGGAAAAGTCAGGGAGATAAAACTCTCGAATGCTGAGTGAATAAACAACCTAAGCACAACCTATTAAACCTTCTAAAGCTGGACCACAGCGTTTGAAAGGAGAGAAATCACAGCTCTGGAGCAACCTGCAACAGTTTGCCGAAGCGTGACCTGACACGAGGAATCGGCCAAGTCCACTTTCAGAGAGGTGTTCAGACTGACTAGACAAGTGACATACACACACATATGGGTGCAGGGGGTATACATGGAATACAGAGAGAGAAACAATAGAAGTGATAGATGTAAAGGTGGTATAGCCTTGGAAGATAATCGATAAAGCTGTTGAGAGCACATGGAAGGAAAGGGTGATTAGAGGGTTGAAGTGCCGTCCACTGCAGGCAGTGTGGAATGGATGGAGGGGTAGGTGGTGCAGTGGTGGTAGCGCAGAGTGGCATACGTACACATCGGACAAAATTTGACGTGATCCGTGCTTTCTGTGATGACTGTTCCGTTCACGCAACGCAGCGCGAACAGAGTGATCTTAATGGCTGTACAGCTGATCAGCAGTGCGGGAAGTGAGAAGTGAAACGTCTTGGTTTCAGTAGCTGGTCAATATGGAGGTGTTCGCAGAAGCCGAAATAATTTCAAATCATTAGACATGTATTTCTCACAGATTATCCTTTTCAATAAGCAAGTTGGTTATTCGCACTAATTCACTGCAAACCTATGTCAGGTCATTGCTTTTCTAAAGCTACTTGAATCTGTACTATCTTTGAAAAGCACTTCTCAGCAGTATAATGAAATAGTATGATCAAAGATGGATATTTAAGATGAGCAAAGTTCAACTCTGGCGTATGATCTTTTCGGAAAAAAAACAACGGAAGAATCAAAAAATAGGTGGACATTACCAAGTAAATGGAAAGCGGTAAGTGGTCTTGACAACTGATTAAGACATGAGAGATCCTTCAATTAAACTACGATGGTAGCATGAGTTAGACTGAGTTTTTCGTGGATATGCACTTGTCTTTCTCTTGTTCAGGAAATAGATTAGAAACAAACTAGCAGTGGAGCAGCAGGAGAACAGCATGGCACGAAAGGAACTGTTCGTGCTGCTTGTATCCAGTACAAAGACGGCAAAATGTGTTCACTGATAATGACACGAGCTACAAATTATCGGTAAATAACAACACAGATTCATCAATCAGTTGATAAGATCGTAAAATAAAAAAAAAAAAAAGGTTCTAAGGAAGAGCATTGTTACGAATAAAAGTAGTAAAACATCATTACTTTATCGACATGGAGGTGCAAACTTCAACAAAGTTGTGATAAAAGGAAAAATAAAACTGGATTTCGGAAAGTGTCAGTGATCCGTTATGCGTTAGCTAGCTTCTTACTGAAATGGCCTTACTTCTCATTACTAGCAGGATAAAATGAGGGACTCGTTCGGTCTGGCTGAAAACAATCAGAAATGGAAATTAATAAAAGCCGCAACTTAGTGTTCGCAGTTATGGAATCACCATCAGAATGTTGCTAGTTACTGTCGGAAACTGAAAAATGAAGAAATAAACGAAAGTAGATGATGAGACCAACTTTCATGATCTACTAAGCGAAAAGCTTATTCTAACCACTCAGACTATTACAAGGGAGTGAATAGTGAATAGTGAGATAGGTGGGAGGCATCCCATCGTGTGACTAGGAAAGACACAAGAAACTGTGAAAGTTTTGCTGTGTTTCGTTGTTCAATTTAATTTTTTTCTTATATTTTTCAACTTTCGGTTTTTTACGAATAGACAATAAATGATGAAAGCCCTTAATGACAGAACCTCGAAAGAACCACTGGAAAGGTCCGGAATTTTGAGAAATTTCAAGGGAAGGATTATTAAGGTGGAAAAAAAAACCCTGCTTATTTCAACAACTGAAAAGTACCATACACGTTAATAAACGAATAACTAATATACTAAAACTCTTTAAGCATATTTGAATGTTCCCTTCAGAATATATGATTCCATAGATTAAACCATACAGAGCAAACAAAAGCATCAAAGTAACTTCACCTAAAAAAGCCTAGAAAAATATTGATGAGCCCGATTCTAGATATTCCAATCCTGATAGCTAAACTCGTTGCGAATGAACTTGAGAAACGGATTATGTTCCGTAAGTATAAATACAAATTTTACGGTGATACAACTGAAAATGCTCATCACTTAAAACCAAACTAAAAAACTAACCTGCTTTTTCCTCAGAAGACTGTAAAACATAAGGTAAAGAAGACGCTATATAGACATTGTGTCGTTAAACTACTCCGAACCTTCCTGCGATATTACAGAATTTCATACTGTAAATTTCATTTTGAAGTTCAAATTGGATCCTCCGATTCTCTATACCACCTACAAATAATTGTTCATAATCCATACACTACACGTAAAACATGTTTCTCGATGCAAGCGATTATTCATATAAATTATTAGTGCACATGAAATTTTCTTGAAGTTATACTTCTTCCAAACGAGACAAAATTCAACAATGCATCCAGTCTGTTCAGATATTCAAGTGTCGACTAACCTTAATTTCAGTAATGCAACTATACACTACAAGATTTTCCACAAGAAATATTTTCCGTAGCCAAATATATCGACTGTGCAAAGTTTATCTGAATCCAACTAGTCAATATTTACTTTTCCGGGAAATCATTGCAGTGATTGTTATCGCATATGTCAGTAGCGTTTCCGACAGGTATACAATAATCTCGAGTTTCACTGACAGAAGGCATAGTGGGGTAGAAAAGCTCAGAGAATTACTGGTAAACAGACTTTCTTTCACAATAGAAGAGTGATGGATAAGGTAACTCGAATGTTTCAAACTACTGTACTGGTAGGGTGGATAACCTCTAGCCTAGAGGTGGAAAAGAAAATTGGAAATTCATGTAGAATAACAAAATGCTGTCAGAAGGCAAGGAAAGATGTGGAGGTAGGTGGTTCGAAATGAGGTCACCGTGCAGAACAGATTCTACCCGAATTTCTTACCAGCTCTTTTACGGGAGCACAGCTGTTATAAATATTCATTAAATCAATTGCCGAACTTCTATTCAGAAACAAAATGCTTGTGACTAGATCGGAATGGTTACATTTGCTTCTTGACATGCTATCGAATCATTTTCTCTTGCTTAGAGCCGCATATCCTGTTCCTCACCTTCTCAATATAAAGACATAATTTACATTCATGGATTATAGCAGCTGATTCCTCCAAAAATGTATGCCTGCATCCCGCTAGCATCAAAATGCTCAATTTAAATCGAAGACTTGATGCCATGCGCTGTTAAGTATATGAACGAATAACTGATAATTCTGAAGATCAAAAAATGATAATTTTGAAGATTAAGAAAAATGACCATTAATTAATTAAGAAAAATGATCGTAAAAAAATAGGCCCATTAGGGATAGCAATTTGAAGAGCAGGTTAAAAAAAATTGAAAGCAGTTTTCTACAAGATTATTGTTTGTAATGACAATTACTTTTGAATAAAAAACTAACACATCAGGAGATGGTCATCCATTTTGACAGCAAGAAATAATAAACTAACTTACTGGTATTAAATATAAATATTAGATATAATATAAATACACACTTTACCCCACATTCCTGCAACACTGCTACGTATTACGCAACAATATGGTATTGGATACGTCAACTTTTCAAACTACCTGTTACCTCTACTCAGATTCTTACCAACCAGTATTTTCCATAGAGAAACGATATATATAAACAATCATTCTCGATGTTTACTCTCAAACAGCATTGAGAATGATTATCACTGATACAGCTTTGAAGAAAAGAAAATACACGAAGGTCGCAACTGAAACGATCCATTCAGGAATTACTTGTTTCTATCACCTGACTCTGACACAGCTCGACAGTTAACTTTTACCCCATCCCAAATGGAAATTGTATACGCATTCCAGGAACATTTCTGTGGAACCTACGCACTGCCCTAATTGTCTTAAAGAGAAAGTTTTAGACTGCAAAAGCAACATGTATCGAGTTCAAGAAGAAACCTAGTGGTGTCCTCAAATTCGTCTCTCCCGATCTCACTGAATTTTTCATTTCTACGTATATTTCGCAGTCTTATAGAAAGCTTACTAAATTCCTTGGGTAATATACTGCTTCTTGGTTCACTGTAACCTATTTCTTCGTTTCAGTTAATTTTGATCTCTGCAAAACAAACTCAAGTAACAGAATCTCGTAATAAATTTCTCTAAAATTTTAAGGATCTAATGACCATAATTATAATTGCCATGAATATTTGTAGAACCTTTTTTCACAATCAAACACTTGTAGAAATTACATTAGCATTTCTATCTGAAATTCAGTACTGTTTCTTTCGCTTTTGGTATTGAGAAGCCGGTAGTGAGTAGAGCTTCAAACAAATGATTTGGTAAAAGTGAAGAAGTTAGTTATTAGATAAGTTACTAAATAACTATATCTTGATGCATTCAAATCAGGTCTTGAGATCCATCGATGGATCCACTAACAGTATGTCAAATGATGGAAAATTTAAACAACTTCTTTAATAATTTAAACGTTTAGATTATTAACTTTAAAGAAAGTTTTATAAGAATTAACAGTGAAAGAGGAACATGACTGGTCAAGTGAAGACAGAAGTCTAGAAGCTCGGTCAAAGCGTACAGTTCAAATTGTTTAGATAGTCTTCGACAGTGATTCTTCATGAGGACTCACTTTCAATGTAGTTAAATACCTGCCACCTCCCTTGTACTTTGGAATACTCATAGAAGGAGTGAGCCACTGATAAAGATAAAACTTTTGCCTTCACTTCATTTATTATTACAAGGTAGCAAATTTATCTGCTTAAAATCTCTTCGTCATTCTCTCAATCACTGGCCTACACAACCATAAATGTAGAAAAAAAATTCTAGCTGATGTTGTCTTTCATACAAACAAATACATCCCTTTTCCCTGTCCCTGTCACTAATTCAGCACATTATTCCATTTGACTTTTGTTGATGAGAATGTAGATGAACATTACTTTTTAAACATTGTAACAGAAACAATAAAAAGATTCAATTCAGCTGTTTAGCAGTCGCATTACTCTATATACTCCTCAGCGGAAACTTATATAGAAAATATACAGGGCCTGAAGCCTCCAAGTCATCGAAAGAGTGGATGACGGAATGTGATATAAAACATGAAACGGAAATATTAATGCAGAACACTGTAAGAGAAACAATTTATACAAATTAAAGTTATACAAATCTGTTATAAAAGAAGTTGCTGATACCAGCTAAAATTATTACAGATTAAATGATAGTTACAACTCTAAAGAATTTTGGATAATTTTTTATAATAAATATCTAAAAAGACCATTATACAAATTAAAAACAAAGAAAAATATCATATAGCGAAGGTCCTCGGAGAAAAAAAAAATGATAGAAATCACGCAGCTAAATGAATTTGATGACAGGAATAGGAAGGATCGTGATAATCAAAAAAAGATTACAACAGATGACCCGGCATAATTGAACATAAAGGAATATTAAGAATGAGATAAGTTTCGAGTAAATGAAAACAGGTCAAAAAATAATCACTGTGAATCACAGAAATAGTTCAGAATATCGCAAATTATTGCTGGTGTTATAACAGTATTTAAAGCAATCTGTAGGTAAACAACGTTTGTTGAGACCGAGAAACAAAATCTTACATGCTTGGAACAATGGAAGATTGAAAGTAAACAGAAGAATTTAAAATTTTCAAGTTATCTACTAGGAGACTCGAAAGTTCATGGCGGAACCACAGCAAACCGCGGGAAATGGAGGGAATTTGTAGCTTCTTCAAGGACGTTTAACTCCTTATTCCTTTTATGATAAATTTTGCTCTTATCAGAATGCTTCTAAGCAGTTAAAATTGCTTGAAAAATAATCAGAAAATAGCAAACAAATACTCTCTTTAATATTCCGTATTACCATCGATATCTTACAATTCATTAACATCGATTTCTTAAACAATTTCTTAACTGACAACATTCCTATCCAAGCTCGATAATAACTTCGACAAAAAACATCTCTTCAGCAAGAGAACCTCCTTCATCAAAAAAGATTACAGTGTTATCTCTTCAATCGCCGCATATCAACCAACTCTATCAATTACGACATCCGTCATACTGTAACATTTGGAACAAAATGACAATTAAATGACTAAGTTCACTTTTTGGAATAGTTGAATCAGCAATGAAAAAAAAAGCCAACAATAACTTTCTGTAAATGTATAACGACAAAACAATTCCGAAATCCACAGTACGCTAACAGCAATAACAATAAAATGGAAGCGTACTAATTTTGTTGAAAAGTTGAAAATTTTCCACCTACATCAGGAAACAAATCGTGTTATGGTTATTCCTGACTCAGTTCAAAACTGTTATTCCATGATGTAGTTCATGTACTGACGCACATGCTAACAAATTTTACTTAGCACACCTGAATTATGTCAGCTAAGCAGAACTAAACTACAAATCAACCATTCTAGGAATCTTATCATTCCGCCAGTGACTTTCTTCCCTGTCGAATTTTAAATTCGATACATTCCCTTGCTCTTTTCCAAAATCTATTGTTGTAATGTCGATATCGAAATTTTCTAAATTGCGGTTGCTTTTGTTATTTTTCGCTCTTTCGCCATCACTCGCACTATGTACTAAAAAAGATAAGTCTGCATATTATGTACATATCAAAATATTCCGCAAAAAAAAAGGTTTTCCATTGAGTTCCAAATTTCTCGTTCTATATTCCTAATACTTGTAGTGAAACCCAAATCCAAGTGCTAAAAATAAGATCTGATTAATTCGTGCTGATTCTTTAATCATAAAAATGAGAAATATTTTCATTTAGTCAAAGTCAATGCATTTCAAGCTCGCTTCGCAAATCAATTTATAATAAAAGTCCGAGGGATTTCTCAAATGGGGACGAAAACTAACTCACCGAAAGTTTTTAAAACAGTTGTCAATATATTCATTTTCTGAATTTTCACATCTGCCGATGTGAAAATTCAGAAAATGAGTTGTGATCAAAATAAAACTCAATGAACAAAGCAGTGAGTGCACACGCAGTAGCAAATATAAATAAACTGGATGACCGTCGCCAAATGACCACTGTAACTAGTATACAAAGGCCTGTAATCGAAAACGAACGAAGTAACCTGTCTCGTCGTACCCACAATTTTTCATGCGAAGCTGAAAAGTATTAGCAAATAAATGTTAGAGAAAATGCAGCGTTACTCATGACATAGTAACCAAATCTGACATGCTTTACTAGTGCCAATGGAACCAAATTACCCACAACAGTTAAATGTTGAGATAGAATTATGTTCCTAATGCGAAGGTAGCTGCTGCATTAAAAATATTGCAGTAAACGATAAATTCCTAAAAACAAACCAAAAAGCACCATGCAAAGCTGCCAGCACTGTCAAATTACTAACCCATAGAGTCCCTAATTTGAAGCGTAATATTATACATGAAACACAAGAGTCATACCAACGATCTCGAAGCGAATTCATACAAAAGGTGAACTTTATAACTAGAACAAAATGCGACGCTGCCAGAAGTTGATGCGCATTATTCTTCTTTTCTTTTCTTTTTTTTTTTTTTTTAAGCACAACCCTATCGTGTGCTTGCCAAGATAAAAACGGTTTTTAAGTTATATTCAGAAGGCACATATATGAACTTAAATTTCACAAGCTATGTCACAGTGGTGCACAGAAGTCAGCACGCATACTATATTAAAAACCTTACTATTTAAAAGACATCTAACTTGAAGCGCAAAGTAAAAAAAAAAAAAAAAAAAAAAAAAAGAAAAAACAGACATTCTTACGATATTTAGAACAGAAAAAATAAATGGGCTGTAGAAAAAATAGATATCGGAATATACCTTCCACATCAACTTCGCATGCACCGTCGGACCCTTTGACAAAGCCTTCTTCACATACGCATTCGTATGAACCTTCGGTATTGTTGCATTGAATATGTTCACCATTACACTGATTTCCACCGAGACATTCGTTGACATCTGTAAAAAAAAAAAAAAAAAAAAAGAAAAAAAAAATTCAAAACAAATGAACTAAAAAGGAAAATAGCTTTTTAGCTCAAAAAAAAAAAAAAAAAAATCTAGAAATAAATGAAGGTGGCTGAACATGGATTTTCGAACCTTCGCATACCCGACTACCATTCATGATCCATCCCGCACGACACTCTTTACAATTTTCTGGACCATTACCATAACAACCTCCTCTACACGATTTATGACATTCTGCAAACATTAAAATGAGCCTAAAGAAAGTACTATACTTTGAAACAAACTATTAAATATAGGTTGCGAAAATGGACGGAGAAAAAACTAACAACACAAAAGTTCCAGAAAAAAGGAGAAAGAAAATGCCTGTTGTTGATTGCACACTTCCTCTACGCTGTCTTTAGAAATTTAAAAATTCCCACTCAGCTTCATACACATTTGAACCAGCAAATGAATGAATGTGTAAAAGCAGATTATCCACCTATTCCAAAAAATTTTTGTTGAAATATTGCATTTATTTTAATGAAATGAAAATATATAAATTTACCACCGCAACTGAAAGTAGAATTATTCCACATGGCGTAATAATTAGCATCACAGTTGCTGCACATAAAGCCGACATAACCCATATGACATCTGCACTTACCATTTCCTTCTCGAGAACCATCACCCTAGAACTTTCGAAAGTTTGGAAAGCAGCAGTTTAATTCATCTTCGCCGCTCTCACTAGAAACAAAGGAATTATTTGCATAAAAGTTCCAATAGAACAAACAATAGGCTTTGAATTAACACCTCACAAGACCCATGGCCAGCACAAACAGGAAGATTTCTGTCAACACCAGGACACGGTTTACAATCCGCACCATAATACCCCGCATCACAACAGAGTCGCAGCTTTTCGTAACACAACCACTTCAGAAAATCAGGATTAGAAAGTTGTTTATGAAAATACCAATTCTCAATGTCTTCCTCATGTTCTTCAACCAGCTGCTGACACTGTAACACCAATGATTAATTCTGCATTTCCAAGCCGTTTTAAATCGGACACTTTTTATAACCAAACATTACTCGGTAACAGTTCAAATACCTTGAATTCAAGATCCTTGACATTTTTGAACCCATCCAGATAAACCAAATATTTTGTTTTGCACAAATGTTCCATAATTTCTACCAGCCTTGTTTCACTAAAGCGACAAGAATTATCCAGTGTTATAAGTCTTTAGCAAGTTTTTTGACTGATTTCAAGTCAGTGGTATCCACATTGGATCACAAGAACTTTCACTTATAAAAACAGTCACAAGTCCATAAACCATCTTACTTTCACGAAGACTAATCAATACTTCCTCGCCTTTTGCCCCTCAATTTAGACTAATTCTTTCAACGTATAAAGAGGATCTATATGAACTCATTCCTTCGCAATTTGAGAAAATTGCTACGTCTTGAGAGAGATAATCCGTTCGAATTATTCATCATAGTAAAATAATTTGTACCTAAAACCAACTACAAAATGTACCCACATTTTAAGATTCTCGAAGCCCAAGTATGTCTTCGCTTTTAAGGCAACGAATTTTACCAGCAATAGCTTCTGAATCTTCGGCATAAAACAATTCTAAACACATGAACGAACCTTTTCGCAAATTTTCCTAGCTTTCTCTCCTCCCAGTCAGTATTTCCACCAGCAAAATGTTGGTTTTCAGTTTTTTTCATACCCTGTAACAGACCGATAATGTAGAAACAGAATTTATCATAGTATTCCAAATTCAACAATCCTTTTTACATAACACGTGTACCCTCTTCGCTGAATTCTATTTCAAAGATGTGCATGTAATAAAAAAAAAAATATTTGCATGTAATAAAAAAAAAAAAAAAATTTGTGGACGCATTTAATTACTGGAATATGAAATGATACCCTAACCTCTCCAGCTACGTTAGTCATGATAAAATGGTGGCTGCATTACAAAACTAACCGCTTTAAATGTTTCCACAACAAGAGAACAATATTTACATTTATTAGCGTATGTATCAAATCCCACGACAACTATAAAGGTCATCCACCAAATCACAGTGAGAAACACGAAATCTCCAATATTGCACATCTTAGCATCACTGAAATGTAGCGAATGCTATGCATTAATTTTTGAAAATATTTAATGCTGGAGTCGAGATTCATTCTGCACAACATTAAGAAGAAATATCAGTGTTGTGCTACTGCTAGGGCCCTAAAAATATCCATGTGAGCAAAACTAAAAGACCATCCTATAAGTGGAACACTTAGTTTTTACAACAGCAAGTTACAAAAATACTGCCCCAGACTCAAACAGCCTCCAAACAGTACAGTCAGTGGCAGTCTGGGTGAAAAAGAGGTAGCTGCACCGGTAAAGATATCTATGTGGAGAAGCGAAAGAAGAGTTGTAAAATGTAATCCAAATAGTAATGGCAGTAAAATGCTGATCGATATTTGTTATGAAGCAAAACACTACGTCCAAGTCATAGTAATTGCTGGCTAGGGAATGATCTGAATTCTGATAATTTAAATTGCAGCAACTTACGCTAAGTCACCTCATGATTTGTTCGGGAGGCTTATGAGGTCACGCGGCTTACGTCAGAGGACTGTCTAGAAGCAGACTCACATCGAAGTTATCTGTAGTGCCGTGCAACTTGTCTGCAAAGCCGAACTACATGCATGCAGTCACCACTAGACTTGGATAGCATGACAGCAGACAGGATGTCTCCCTCTCCTGCGCTCTGACACGGACCCTAAATAGCTCCCGCTAGCACCAACCTCAAAGTTCTCCAGTCCCTACGCTTCCACCTCTACCGGAAAACCGTCAGGTCCCAAAAAATCTAGTGTATGGAACAGAGAAAGAGAGCAACGCTGCAAAAGGAGACGGGAGAAGAACTGAGCATGGAATATTCTAGAAAAGAGCACACACGCAGACACTGGGTCGAGCAGACAGAGAGATTGCGTAGTGTGACGGCACCGTTTGAATTTAAGGTTCATTCGTGGTGGCGTCTTCTTCCGTTCGAGCTCGTGCGTGCGTAGTGTATGGAATGGATGGTTTGCTGTCGTTACGCTACGTGGTAGCGAAGTGAATTCAGTATAGCAGTAGGAAAACCGAACATTTCGCTCCGACAGATCTATGGGTAAATGTAGATGGAAGTTTGCGTCCTCTTCATCCTTGAACTCCCGACGACTTTCAGAAAAATGAAGTACCAGGAGGTTATTTCCATTAATTTGAACCAGTTTCGATTTTGAAAGCTAGGATGAGTAAATATTAGATGTGATTTCGAGTTTTCATGACGTCTGAATGAAGCAATTGTTACCATTTAAATGAATACTGCTGCTTCCTTATTCATCGTCTAAAGATGACAACAGTTGTTTTCGAAAATGTTTTTGATACAAGTTGTCGTGATGACGTTTCTGCTTCATATATTTTATATTTTTTGATTGTTTCATTTTTATGGGTTTTGATCTTGACTGGCTGCTGAAAAAATCGTGTTTGTGGCTTAGCGAGCTAGGTTGGTGACGATTATGATCCTTATCGGATGAGAATTCAGAACGGCTTAAGTTAACTCTATATTGATTTTGCGAGGATAATTGCACTATATAGTTATTGAATAAGTTCTGCAGCGCTTAATTGCCTTTTGGTTGGTTTCAAGTTTCAGAGCGTTCGAGAACGATTTTCCAAATTTACATTTAGTTGAAATTTTGTCTAATTAAATGTTTAGTGAAATAGTTAATGGAAGTCAGAAACATCAGTGCAGTAATTCACCGTATTCCTTCTCCTTCTCAGAAGAATCTCTTACTTCTTTCCTTCCACTGCTTGAATATGCTATTTAAAGCTAAACTTTTAGGTATTTTCTTTCAGATGTTACGTAATAGTTTCTGAGATTTCTGATAGGCAAGTAATTTGACCATTATTTATTCGCTCTTTTCATTGCTGATTTGCTCTTGAAGACATCAGAGCAATAGAAATCGAACAATTTTGGTGAGATATTCCGTTAAGCGGAAGAGAACATGTGCTGGACAACTTGTCAGTGAATTCTTCATTTTGACTTCGTTGCCATGTGGCTGAGGAGATAACAGAAGTGAGAGAGTTCGCTCTGTATTACTGATATTTGCTTATATTTAACAAGTGCTCAGAATTTAATTCCCTATCTTGTTGTTGCTGCTGTCAGTTAGCAACTGCTGTCAGAATTTCTGTTTTCTCAACAGTCAACCCCACTGTTGCCGATTTATGCACCTATCGACCCGTTTCCTATTTTTTTAAGGGCAGAATTTTGTTTACGAATTTAAGTTCATTTTAATTTTGTTGATGTCTCGTGAACTTAGTTTAGCATTTATTGGCTTTTCCACCAAAAGTGCTAAATTTGTGATCAATGGTTACTTTTGTTCTATAAAGAGAACTAGCAAATCATAAGATTATCTTGAGCATATTTCAAGCAGTCTCCATTTTAATCGTCTTTGAAACTCATGTTCCTTTGCGCCTAAAGCGCGTTCGATTTGCCCTTGGCTTTTATATGTTTGTTGCGTGAAAGTCCTTTTGTTACTATCCTGCTTCATTACGATCAGGATGATACCTTAGTAAGATCATGCCTGTCAAAGTAGTACCAAAGTCTTAACAGTGTTGAAAGCAACAAAAATAGGAATTATTATAAAACACCAAATATTTCACTTTGTTATAAAATTCTTCTTTTTTGTAGGTTAAACGGTTTTACTTGCCTTGAGTAACTTGAGTCAGATTTATGCGCAGGATTATTGTATGCAATTTAGAATAACGATTAAAGAGACTAAAAGCTTCCTTGAAAAACGTCTCTAGAACGTTGGGGAATCCTTTTGCAACATTTTTTTTCAAAATTGAGTTCAGAAGGAGAATAAATGTATCTTTTTAAATATCAACATGAGAATAAAGGAAAACTAACTCCTTAAGAAATCTGTTTTTATCGCTATTGTAATCACTTCACGCCATATTGTTTTTGTTAGTGACGCCATACAAGCTGGAATTTCATTGCCGTTTATCTTTTCTCTGCCAGCGAGCACAAAAATGCAGTCCTATTTGGACTTTGTGAGTTTGATGATAATATCATGATTTTTTCCTGGTGTACTCTAAAAGGCTTCTGTGGTAAAGTACACCTCGTCTGATTTACAGTCACTATACTGGTCGGCTCTGGCTCAAGTATTTTAGTGAATACGGTGGTAGCTGTTTAAAATATGATATAAATCGAAATGGTTTTCCCATTCACTTTTTTTTTTGAGTAATTGATCAAGGAAAGTAGAATTTTTCCCACATATTCATTATTTACTTCTGTAAAAATCCATTTGATTTTTACAGTGCCACAAAAAGGAGAGTGTGGAGATTAATTATATTGAATTTTCAGCTGCAGTTTTGCGGCTGGAAGTTTTACTGGCAATAATGCGAGTGCATCAACTTCCCTGAATTCTAATTTAGCTTGGTATAGGAAAGACATTGTAGAAGAAATGTATATCACTGATCTTGCAATGTATCCAGTAAAGTTTGATATCTGAAACAGGTTTCTTTCGGTGAACCATATACTGTTTCGTCATAGTAAGTGATGATAGAATTTAAGCGATATTAACAAATTTTTTTTTAGATTTTTTAGTGTTTTTAATTTTAATTTTTTTAATTACTATTTTAATTATTTTAATTTTAATTACTAAATTTTTTTAGTGTTCACTCGGATATTTCAGGTTTAGTACATCATAATAAAACAAAGAAACAAAACTCAGTGTTAGCATATTTGCTTAGAGTGAGTGAGGGATGCTGTAAAGAGGAATGGGTGATATGGTGTTTACTTGCTTGAGGTCTCGCGATTATATTCTCATAAATAGTGATAGTAAGGAATTTATTGCAGTCTCAGAGATTCTTTTAGGTTCGGGTTCTTGTCAGGGACTTCGAGTTTTCTAAATGTTATGGCTGCATGCAGTTGTGATTTGATACTGAATCAAACCAAATACCTTTCACCATTTCTAAGATAATTTTGGAATATCAAGTGTACTTGTATACAGTGCTTTTGTTGAAAGATGAGCAGCGGAAACAGTGGAAGGTTATCATTTTTTAATTACCTCTTTTGGTTGGAGTCCTTAGTTTACCTTTTGTAGTGCTTTGCTAAATTTTACAAGTAAATGAGTGATATGGCGACTTCTTTAGTTTGATGGCAGAAACCCTTGACACTAGCAGGTCCTTACGTTATACTATTAAACAAGGGTATAGTAGGGCAAACACTGCGTCAGTTCACGATAAGTACAATTTTGATTTTGTAGTTTGTAACCTTCTAAAAGTAAGAGAGGAGTGTCCAGATAATTTATTTTCTTTTATTTTTTAGAATTAGTTTTCCTTATGCCCTACGGAGATAGTTGATTTACGGTTTATAAAATTCATCTGTATTCTTCAAGTAAGTTTGATACATCCACCTGACAAAAAGAAAAGGAAACCATGCGTCAAAGTTTGGGGACTGAATGGATTTTCATTGGCGTTCACTTTATTGTTAATGGATTTTTCGATCCTTTATATCTTGTTTCTCATGATGGTTTCTCGTTTAAGCTAAGAAATTTCGGTGCTTGGAGAGTCGTTTATGGGATAAATCAGGATAATGTTGGATTTTTATGCATAGAATATGTTTGGGAAGTGAAAAAGCTGATGAAAAACGTTTTTTATGGCTCCTAACATAATCATTGCGCTTTTGGAGATAAACGGCTTCGAAATAAAATTTTCAAGAGCAAAGAGAAAAGATTGCTATATTTCGAGTGCATATTGTTTCCCAAAAAAAAAAACGTTTTTTTTTTTTTGGTTTTTTTGATATAGTTTTACAATATGGGCCTGGTAATATTGTTGCTGTTGTTAATTGGCAGTAGTGGTATGTTGCTGTTATTATGGTGCTTTCGTAATATGATACCGTTTAAGGGCAAAAGCCTAATGTTATAGCAAAGCTGGTTAATGCTTTCGTTAGTAGTAATTACTTATGATCCTGAGGAGCACTACATGTCAATTTCAGAAAACTGATCCAGTCAAAACTTTTCCTCAAGTATGCTAACCTTGTAATGTCACAGTTACCTGACATGAGCAGCATTAGGTATCATGATATTTTAATAGTATTATTATTAAACATGAAGGTCGTTCTGTCCACCTGCACTCGTACTCACGGCACAGATATGGTCACGTCTTAATAAGAGGCAATAGTATCATGATCTTTTCTTCTCGCAGTGCTGCTAAATTCAATTATTATTTAAGGATTTTACACTTGGCATGTCTTCGCTAATCTTGTCAATACCTGATGTGGGAATTATTGTTTTCGCAGTGTGCTTTCGTGACCGTTGCATCGTCTCATGACATGGAAGAGTGTCTAACTCCACATGACTACTAATCCTGCCGCTGCAGATTTTTGCGCGTGGGATGGCATTCAGATTGCGTGGAACTGGTTCGTTTACTTGACTCCTATACCTTTTCATAAATGCTTCGACTTTCACATGTAACTCGTCTCAACGAAAAACAGTGGTTGGGTTAGTTTTATGTGTTGTCCACTTTCCAGATGTTAATGATCCTGTTTTATTGGAGACATTTCACAGGATAATACCGTTTTAGTCGTGAACTTTACTGCATAATTATCCCAGAATTACTTGAGAAATGCAGGTTGTAGTGAATGAAATTCTTAATACTGCTGTGAGTTGGTGAGACTAATAGGCAAAATGGATGCGAAGTTATCAAAACTCATCACGATTTTTTTTTTTTTATTTTTTTTAAAATCTTTTTGCTGTAGACGTCGAGAATGAGCACGCTTGTAACTTGCTGGAAAGAAGATAGTAACTTCAAAAATAAATGATTTTATAATGTTGATGTTATAACATTTTGTCCGAGTTTGTATCAGCTATCTATAACCATTCACTTGTCTCATTATCGTTGTTCGTGTTGCGACAGTTACCAGTATTAGTGCAAATGATGTTTTTTGAAGTGTGCATTATGAATCTTAGGTGTTTATTTTTGATGGAGCTATAGAAATAAGGATTTAAAAAATATGCTGTACAAATTAGTTGTTCCACACCATGAGAAAGAAATCATTATATTTTTTAGTCGGTAATTATTAATTAAAGAACGCTGAATCATATTGGAAGTCCCGAGAAGGGCGTGAGTGGTGGGAATGGATTTTTATTAGGATGCAGGGGAAGTCGTACTAACAGCAAAATCCCTAATAATCAGCATTAATTTTCTAACGTAAATAATGTTAAGCCAACAGTGCCTGAGGTTCTCTGTTAAAAAATGTAGATATTTCATATTCACTTGTGAGATTTTCCTTTCACTTTTAATCAAGATGAAAGTAACTGTAATTCATCTGGAAGGGTGTGTGATACCTTTTGAGTTACCATATCCGTAAATGATTTGTTCCATTTCTAAAAATGCATGTTCTACCCGCTATAGGTTTTATTTGGACATTTGTCGCTTCGTTGTTTTTTCTGGTTCGTCTTGGTGTGGTGGTGAAAATTGCATTTTGTTTAAAAGTTCAGATCTAGCCTTCAAAATTTAGGTCTCAAATTTACCGACGTGATATGTGCAGTTTTTTCTTTTTTTTTTTTTTTTTTTTTTGAGGCAGTGCCAAAAATGTTAGTAAGATCCGAGATGTTCAGCATTATAGTTATTTTACGGAGTTGCTTCTCCCATTATAATGGCGATTTTACGTTCTTCATTTCATATCAGCATGAAATTTTATTTTATGGAAAATATGAGATAGCTATCTCTCGAACGCGAATACATTTGGACAGCTTTACAAGTGTGAGCTTCTTTAGTCATACAACAAATTTGTGTTTAATCTCCTGATGCTTTCTTTCATTGTTTTAAAAGAAAAATATTTAAACGATTTGAGTTTGTTTGATTACATTCGACCAGTTATACTATTTATCACTTCCCGATTTGATCCCGCGTTTGAAGCTATTGTAATAATAGGTTTATATAGCAGTTTTGTTTCATGTGTAGCTGTCGTGGGTTGTGAACAATTTAGAAGTTCTTTCACTTTTAAAAACTCGGGAACTTTTAGCTGGAATGCATTATTTTTATTGAATGAAATAAATGTTAAACACTGTTTAATCAGTATCTGCTTTGTTCCTGGGAAAACATCTGTAACTTTTTTTTATAGTGGAAATTCCAATGCAATATCGGAAATGATGCAACTCCTGGAAATATTTTTCTCCAGATATGTATAAGTTAACATTTATAGCAGTACGTAAAGCATCTTGCTTCCAATTTCTTATCTTTATTACTTTCCCTATTTGTGTTATTCATGGTTAAACATTTCAGCCATTGTCCCCAGGAGTGGCTAATTTAAAATATTCCTAGGTTCCAAGAAGTGTTTTGACATATGTTGAGCGCATGAGTTATTCTCAGTTTATTTGTTGCTCCCATTTGTGGTTTTTGCGGAGTTGTTATTTTTTCTTACATCATCCTGTTTTGTAGTTTTCTAGCGTATTTTTCTATAAGTTTTATTTTCATAAATTATTGATAAAAGTCACAACGTTCAGAAAACTCTCTCTGAGGTGTGGATCTGATGCGCTTATCTTTTTGCCTTCGTCAGTGCAACAATTTTCATTTCCCAAACAATAAGTGAGAGCTTTCCATCAATCGGCTGTGTCTTTTACGTTTTTAAATTAGTCTTATACGATTCTTAATTGCATCATTTATTAGACGGAATCAGTCTAAGGATGTACGAATCACAGGAAAAACGGCCTGATTTCTTTACATTATTACAGGTTTCTATGTAGGAAATATCATTCTTTAATTTCCAGATCCATAATATTTTCGAAATATTTGGCACGCTTTTTTAGTAAACTAGTGTTGGTATTGTGAACACATATAACGTCTAGCTAAACGTGTTTAAAAAGTGGACGAATTTATATTTTAGGTAAAAAAATCTATAGAGATTTTTGGTGGTTGTAGAATGGATGAAGCGAAGAATATGGCATTGCTCTTTTTCATGGACCACCTAATGCAGAAGAATGGCCGGCGTACAATCCACGATCTCAGTTGCCAATTCGGCGCACGTGGCTTTACGGCAGAAATGCGAGATGCAGTTGGTACCACACAGGAAGGTCTCACCGATTTCCTCAATCAGCATCCCTCGCTTTTCACCGTGGAAGGTGACCAGGTAAAAATTTCAAATCTTTTTAGTTTAATTCACTATGAGAATTAATTGTTTTGATTGTTAAACAAGTTTCTGGAGAATTTTATAAGTCAGTCCCCACATTAGTTGGTCACTTTTTTAATTGATAATTCAGTCTTTTCCTCCAGAGAAATTACAGTTCTCATATTTATGATTTCACTATTTTTCAGTGATGTTTGTTCAGTTCAGGAATTTCAATTTTTTGATCGTTTTGTTCTTATTTGCTCTAAAAGAGTGAAGACTTCTGGGTCTTTTCCTCAACTGTTGTCTTTAAACTAACGGTTTTGTTGCAAGACTAAAAATGCTTGATGTTTTAGGTTTGCTTAAATGGATTTGGTGACATGACAGTAAAGAATAACCCTTTGTTGCAAGCGACTGCAAATGCTAGGAATCGTGATTATGTAAAAGAAGCAGTGCAGTTTTTCGAGGCAAAATTACAAAAATTTGGACCAGAGTTGCAGGAATGTCTTGTTTACCGCATGATTTTTTCGTAAATGCAAAAATGCTTCGTTGGTACCAGCGAACTATTTGTATTGTAATATCAACTGTAATTTAACAAACGTAATGTGATTTTAATTACAGAGATTTTGAAGTCTTTATTTGTTCACCTTTTAGTATATATTTCGAGAAATTTTCTTTTCCCTTTATTTGTACTGATTGATTATCTCTGTTAATCCATCGAATTAAATTTATAGATTAAAAGTTTGCTCGGTCATCGCTCACAAGCGGCTCCTGAAGTACGTCTGGTCTCTGGTAGGCATCTGAAGGATTTTTGTGAGTTTCTTCAGTCGCAGAGTGATCATTTTGTGGTTGAGGGTGATCGTGTTCGATTGAAAAATATGCCGGAACCTAGTAATGCTGGTATTGAATTGGATGATGAGGGCAAACCTTTAGCTGGAGTTAAGGCCAAACAAGCAGCTGTCGAATATCTTAGATCCGTTGTGGAGCAGGTTTTCTCGTTATTTACAAATCATTTTGTTTTAAAATTGCTAGAATGTTGTTGATTTCAGTGGAAGACTTGGACTGAAGTTTTATGCGGAATGCAGAAAAGAAAATGCCAAAAAAAAAAAACTGGTGCTGAAGGAATAACCTAAATCTTCTTGTGCTTTTAAAAGAATAATAGATGTGATACCCTTATATTAATTATATAAAATCTTCGTTTCTAGAATGATGAACAACCGATACCAATGGACGTATTCTATCAGAAATTTTGTGATCGCTTTTCTCATACTGTTAGGCAAGAAGTAGCAACTAATCCAAAGGAATTGCTGCAGTTCTTGAAGCTTAATCGCAACGTGTTTTTCATAAGATCTAATAAGGTTATTTTTGAAGAGCATTATTTTTTTCTTACCCGCTTTCTTACCCCTTATCTGAATATATTACGGAATTTCTCGCATGGTGTGTTTTAACTTATTCTTGAAACGATTATATGACACAGATTTTCATAATTGTTGTTTCATAAGATTGTATTTAAATGCGATATAATTCTAGGTTTCCCAAATTTTATTCATTACTAGGTCTCGCTTGTGAAAAATCGCGCTTCAGAAGATGGCTCCGAAAGTGGTTCCACTGAGAGTTCGGAGCTTGAAAATAACAATCATCTAAATCATGGCGCTATAAATCGGATCAGTCTTGTAAAAGCCTTGAAGCCAGCGCAGGTAAAAGTCTTCTTATTCTTTTAACGATTTGTTAGCGAAAGATCAATAACGCGCACGAATCTACTGATCCAGTATTTTTAGGATTCAGTATCATCGATAAATGCGGAACTTGATACCATGGACGAACGAGTTGTTGGTGTTGATTTTAAAACTGTTACCCTTGGTGTGCAGGGAGAAGAGTTTTTGTCTTTGGTCGTGCTAGCAACCACCACGCAAATCATTGTTTTTGATGTTGTTCACAGCGACACTGTATTATTGGAAAGTGGTGTTAAAGAAATTCTAGAATCTGAAAAAATTGTTAAGGTATATTTTAATCTATCTTTCTCATGGAAATCTTGTTCATCACTAAATGCTTCTTTACTGAATTTCATGCAAGTATTTTTTTGAATGTTGGCTTTATTTTTCTTATTGACTGGTGTCGCAGAACCTATTTTGTTCATACTGCTGTAAGAATAGATCGGCATATCGCCGTTTTAGAAATCTTGCTCAAGTACACAAATTTTATTTCACTATTTCATGTCAGCCTACGACGTCAAGGTAGTCTGATCAACGACTTTCCTCGATGGGTTGGGTTTGAGTGCTTCCATAATGAAGCTGTTCAATATGGTTTGGTACACAGCTCTTTTTTCATGTATTTACACGAACAATGGGAATATCTTAATTTTATGGAAGGTTCTGATGCTATTAATCCATCAGTTCAAGCGGCGATTTAAATTATATGTAAATGCTTATATTGTTAAATTTTCCAGGTAATTCATGATGCCAAAAGAGTTGCCACTTTGCTTGCTCATCGTTATGCGATCAACTTGAGAAAAATTTTCGACACACAGGTGATCTCGTAATTTTTTTTTTCTTGTTTTGATGCAGAATAGTTTTATCTAGAGTAAGCCAGGTTTATTCACTTTTTCCTGACTGTAGAAAACCGGTAAGATTCTTTTTTTAAGTTTTTTCTATGGACAGGTAGCCCACGCAATATTACAACATGAGAAGTTTGGTAAAGCTTTGACGGAAATGCGTCCAATATCGTTCTTAAATCTTCAAAGGGTCTACTACCCACAGTCAATCATGATGTCAGATGCGACACCCAGAAAACTTGCTCAATTGCCAAGGTTCAAGACTTGTCATTCGTCTTTGTTTAACGTGTTGTTTACATAAGTTATTTCATTATTTTATTTGATAAGGAATAAAGAATTGTCTCAACATTGTTTCAGTTGGGGTCTAAGGCCAATAACCGAGGATTTTCTGGTAACTGTGGTTGAGGAAGCACATTGCCTTGTAGTAGTGTTATATCGAATGATGAATGCTATGTTGCCGAAGCATTTCTTGACACTGTTTGAAGAGAAATGTCTAAAAGCACTGATACCGAATGCAAATCGACCACCACCTGCAATGTTTCAAAACAACGGTGCAACGCCATTTAGATCAGCAAGGAGAGGAGTTGGAACACCGATTATTAACAACGTTGTCGTTCCAATAACTCCATCACCACGGCAAATGTGTGATGCCTCAACACAGACATTTTCCACAGGCGAAATTAATGTTCTTAGTGTATATTATGATAATTAACTTCTTTATGTTATTGAATGGTTGAAATGGATTCAAAAATACCAGTAGTGAAAATTGCTTGCTCATCATTTTATGTAATATTTGTGCGACTTTTTATTGCATAGCGCATGTAATAAACTAAATAATGTGCGTTACATACTTGAATCTATAGCAGTAATGTAGCAGCACATTCATCCTATTACTATGTCTTTATATTTTTTGAAGTTTTACATTTCGAATTTTTCAAAGATTTTCGCTGAAAATTTTATTCCTTTTCACTGCGTACACCTAGTTGGTGTTTGGTATTCTTAGTATCGTACATTACTCAGTACTTCGTGCCCTATCCTATACATATTCGCATCTATCATGTTTATTTTTCTATATTTTACACCTGAAGCAATTGTTCACTATTCCTTCATAAATTACTTAAGTTACAGGACAAGTTTTTAGTGCTTCATTCCAGTGTTATAGGTAATAAAAATTGGTTGTTTGGGGGAGTGGGACTCTGTGATTACTAGATATACCATTTTGTTTGTTTATTTTGTTTCTGGTTAAACGAGTAGAATTTAAGGTGGTGATTGTTGAGAGAATCTTTTATGGTTTAGAATTCTCAAGTTGCATGACAAATTTTAAGAGTGAATCTGTTAGCAGTTCTTGGTTTCGTGGCTATTACTGCGTCTCATTTCTGCCTTCTGTCTCACGTTTTGACGTATGAAAAATTATTTGTTCATGTTTGCTGCGTTCACATTACTTTATGGTTGCCTTTTAATAATTTAAGTTAAACATTTCCTCTTTCTTAACTCTATAGAAGGAAAATATCAGTCATATGAATGTGGTTTGGTTTGATTCTAAGCGATTCTAAGTTGATTCTAACCAAATCTTCCTATATTATTATTCATTCAATCAGTTCAATAGTAATTATAAGCTGAAGGCTTCGAATTGGTACACTGCCTGAGACATTTGCGAACCTTACTGCATTTTTATTGTTTGTAACATATTGAAATTTTAAAGTGATAGCAAATAGCAGTGACCTGCAGAAATTATTATTTGGTTGTAAGAATTATTGCCAGGCAAGGGAAATGGCGAAGAAGTGGCAGGCCTGAAAAAAAAAAAATCTGTGATATAATGTGATGTTATGTATTAGATACGGATGTATTGTATCGGTATGGCTGTGTTGCTACTGGGCAATACTTTCAATATCCAATCTTGATTCGAGAGTTATCGATTTACCGACTGCTGCTGATAACGTAGATGAACTGTCAGTGTGATATTGGATTTGCTGTCTTACTAGCATTTTATTGCGCTGTTTACGTTTTGCGATCTGCACAGGTCGTTTGTATATCATATAATAACACATTTCGCACATCAGTTCAGCTATTTCCATCACTAGAAAATTAATTTTTGGCTCGTAGATGCTGATAATAATAATGATAGCTATGTATATAAATCAAAATTTCGCCACTTACTTGTTATGATTGAAAAACCAATCCAAAGGCCAATATTGCCGCCAAAGTCGGAAAATAAGTTTACGATCTGGAACAGATATTGTTTTTTAGACCTACATGCTTCAATGTCTATTGTGGAAATCATACATTAATGATCTCAGGAAAGTTATTCTGTATTGGCAGATGGAGCATCTGAAGAGTAGGCGTTGGTGAGAATGACGTATAACCGGAAGGTAGTTGGGAGTGGTTGCGATCACGTTTGTGTTATCAAAACAACTGTAGTGTTGCGATCATTAAATGATAAAGAGACGATTCTGAAACAAACCGAGTATCCTACGGTTTCGCGAAGTGTTTCGAAGTTCAGCTGCTCGTAGTAGATCTCAATATATGCTGTATTTTTTCTAAATCAATGTATTTCTTAATTCTATAACCAATATATTTTTCTTCTTTAAAGGCTTGTTTGATAGAAAGTAAGCAAGTGAAAAATTAGAAGTGAAGAGAGTAGAAGTTAAGCAGACCTATAGTACTCAGTACAAGCTCGAGAATTATTTGCAATGTCAATAACAGCCGGACATTCCACACCAATGATAAAATTTTTCGCTGGCCAGGCAGCTGCAGAATAAGCTGTTTCAAAGACGTTTTCATTGCAGGGTTGCACACAGTCACAACCCTGTTGTATATGATGGAAACCGCCGGAGTGTTGAGTAAAATTGCGCAAACAACTGCCTATAAATCCACAGAATCTTAAAAAAAAAAAAAAAAAAAAAAAAAAAAACATGCAGAAGGGAGGTTTCATTACTAACTGATAGGGCTAAAATACTTCATACACAAGACTCAAGTAAGAATTTTTCTTGTCCAGGTCTTCTGAAGCAGGATAAAGCTGCTCTCAAGGACAGCTCAGTGGCAAATTCTTCGCTGGGAGGATTGTTGCAGGGATGTAATTATCAAAGCATATGCTTCCTGATTCACGGTAAGGGGACAGTGCTGTGAGAATAACGTGGCAGGGTTGGGTTTGTTGTTTAAATGGAAAGATTGAAAAATCAAACGCAGATGTTTTCCAGAATAATACATGTCTGCTCACTTTCAGTAGCATTTTTAACGTTGCATGGATGGTAGTCGTCAGAAGGTAAGGGGAATCGTGGATCTCCACAACCACATCTATCCAGCACTGTATGTTGAAAGCAGTTACGATAGCAACCCTAAAACGGATAAATCACATGAGCTCAGTTAATACTTTATCTTAACTAACTAATGAAACCAGACCTCTGGTGAGTAATGCTCCGCATAAATGTAATCAGTAGGCCTGAACGTATCACTACACATTCCATAAGGCGCATCCAGTCGATGTAATACCTTCTGGAACATACACATTGAATCCAAAACGTCTCATGCGATGATTTGTAAGTACCAAAAAAGAAAAGAAAGACTTGTCACTAACCGTTTTCAGACCAAACGATGAGACAAATCCGGTTGGTGCACTGTAGCCAAATGTGTCAGGGAAAGGCTCCTGATCCTGAAAGAATTTGAGTATTCTGTTGTTATATCATATCTTTAACACTAGACCTGTTCATGAACAACAAGTCGAACACCGGCCGCCTCGGTTGTTGGCAAGTAATCACTTTGATTCACATTCAGCAATAGACGCAGACCATACATTGCCCCTGAAAACTTGGTAATTATTTCCTTATATTGTTTACAAAAATGAACTTAGAATGTTAATTTTTAACAATGTTTTCACGATTTTAGTGGCTTGTAGCAACAGATTCGGGATATGGCAGCACATAAGATGAAGTGGATAAAACGACAACCGAACAAGTGTATCCACCACAGTCAGCCAAAGCTTAATGATCGAAAAAGTTTTGCCCAGCAACTATACATCGATATCCAATTTCTTTTCCTTTAACTTAATAAATTCGCATATTGTGTTCCCAACTTGTAATCAATTAACTGCTTGTTGAAATAATGGGACTAACCAGCGCGGCTGTTTTTGAGCTCAACCGAATCATTGAAATTGAATGTGTAGCAATTGCCGTATTCAGGATCCATATGTAGCTTGAAATCTCTAAACAATTTTATAAAATACATGGAATCACTTTTCAAAATCTGCTCCAGTAAATGTATGCAAGATAGCATTTCTGGCAGTAGCCAACCTGAAATTTCTCAAAACTAAGGAAACCTTTCCAGATTGCAGTCTTCACTGTTGAATGAGCAACGGAGTACAAATTCTTTTAGTGTATAAGAGAGATTCCGACGTATTTCATGCGGCAATGCAGCAACCATAAATATTAGATTCTCTTTCGCTTTGGCTGTCATAGCAGCCGGGTCTTGTCTTTCCTTTAAATAAGTCATTTATGGAAATCTAAGAAATCTTTCACAGATTTAGTGAAATTAAAAAACAACTGACCTGCTCTAAATGACTCTAAATATTTGAGTTTGAATGAACTTACCGTTATGTATTTTAATAAGAATGGGCATTTTAAGATTCATAAAGCCGAACGTTAAGTCGTTTTTGAATAATTTCTGAATACAAATTTTTTCTAAATAAATATTTTAAACATCGGATTAAGGTATTTGAATCGTTAATGCCTTACAGCAGTCCATCAATACAAGATTTAAATGTGTCAAACAGATTAAACACATGAAAGCAAGTTACAAGTAAAACAAACAGTCATGCCGAAAGCTTCAGCAAGTTCGACCGAAGTGGTGGTTGATTGGGTGATCGAAAAGACTGTGTAGTTATTTGGATCCCACCAACGAATATCACCTTTCGGAACAATGACGCAGTTATTTGAAACAAACTGGCACAAACATTTGCGACTATTCGTCGATGTTCGCAAAGTAGTTGAATTAGGTTGATCTGGATCATTACATGTTTTTGACAGTGAGCAGTCGAAACATTGCTGTAAATTAAATTACCATTTTAAGCATTAATTTACAAAATTTACAACGTTCCAAAAAATCATAGGTAACCAACCACCTTCTCTGTCCACATGATTGTAGAATAACATGGCCAAATGTTACCAGTATTTACATCTTCGAAGCATATACATACTGTTGCATTTCTCTGGAATTGCGAAAATTATAACAGCTAAGATAGTAATTAATGTAAAACATGGCTTATGCTGAAGACTAAGGGAAATAGATTTCACAATCTTTACCTGCAAAGGATTCCGCTGAGGAACGCAATGGTCATGTGGATGTATACAATTACATCGAACAAAAACAGGAGCGTAACTAACATCTCGTCTTTTTCGTTCCGAAATATTCGAGTAAATCGTTGAGCCCTTATACCGATTAATTTTTTCTTCCCAAACATCCAACTGCAATATGAAAAGTTCTGAAGCCTCAGATCTTTGCAAAGTGGATGCAATTCTTTAATATATACTTGAATTATAGAGAACTGGGGGGAAGAAAATGAAGAACTGGAGAACTACAGACAGGAATAATTTTGTGCGTATTATCCTAAAAGTCTTTTTCACTGATCCCCGTTAACTTAATGCAGAAGAAAAGCTGATGTAATGTTTATTGCAGGGAAAAGCGTATTCCATGGTACAAACTCACCCCTTCAGAAATCGCTTCATGTTTTCTCAATTCACTGTTTTTAAAAGCATTCAGGTTGCATACAGTTGCTGCAGGAAAAGGCGCTAAAAATACGAACGTTGAAACAGGTAGTGCTACTAATAAATTTTTTCCCTCCTCCACTTCTTTTATTCAGATAATTGTAAAAAGCTTTTTTTTTTATAAATAAAAATACGCAATTCATTATTCTCCGTCAAATATCAGAGTTGGAATTTTTTTTAGTCCTGTTTTAAAATTTCAAGTATATTCCAGGACAACAGTAGAAACAGACAACGTATATATATACATAAGTTTTATATATATATATATATATATATATACGTTGTCTGTTTATATATATACATTTATAAATTATTTTATTTATTTATTTATACACTTATATTTATATACCAGGTTCAAATTTCAGTTGCATTTCGATTATTGTTCTGTACTGAAAAAATTCCGATAACGTCCAGTATGTCTGGTAAAGAAATAAAATGAAACATAATAAAGTGATAACCGTCCAAACAGTACGGCTAAAAAATGACGGCGAGCTGCAAATACTTATAATTAATAAACTCATTAATATCTTAGCAAATATAAGTTTTAACTTCTTTGTCTGTGACTATATAATATATGAAAGTTCTACTTAATTGCATTTAAACTCCGCACAATTTATTTTTCAGCAAACATAAGTTGTTAACTTCCACAGTTTATAACAATAAGCATACCCAATAAAGGGAATACCATGCGAGCTTGTACGGTCACAAAAATCCTTAAGCAGTGCACATACTGAGCTGTACCTTTCATCGGATACAGTTCCACATCTCGAAATTTTCGATGGCCTACAAAGTTTGCATTATCTGAGAACTTTACATTTTATAGCTTGCAACTGATTCAGTTACAAAAGTTGTTTACATTGCCCACACTCTGTATATTAATTAGTGTGGTATGCCATTCAAATGCCTTATTTATTAAGGAAACAAATTTAAAATTTGAAATCTGCCAAGAGTTTTATTTGATTATGGCTTGCATCTTCTAATGATTCTCGTGCACCGACTCCAATCAGCAAAATACATTACTGCGAGCATTACAGAATTTTTTCTAAAGAAACAATCAGGTCATACCTTCTCTCGACCACAAGTTGCATCATGTCATGCACTCTCAGTGCAATATTCTGAAGAACAAATTGTACTGAAAGAAGTAAACAGTGCTGATAGTATGCTTATTCTATCCATTCTGAGGTGAGTTGATCAAATAGTCGGTAGTGTACGTGTATTTTGATTCACGGTGATTTGCAACGCTGTCTCATCTAACTGAAATAAAGCTAGTTATCATGAAGTAGAATGACCAAACGCGTTCGTCATATTTTAGGAACACTTCTTTGTGAACTCTATTTTTTAAATTATTCCTTTCATTTGATCTTTTCAGAAACTCTCTTCGAACTTCTCGTTCGGTTAGATGGAACGATAAAAATCTAAGAACGTTGACTTATGAATTTGATGACACTGCGTACCGATAAAAATTACTCACAACTGTGACAAGCTTTGACTTAGATCTTTCGATGATCAGAAACTATTACAAAAAAAAACATTTGAAAACCACTTAAAATCATAATCATTTTATTTCCAAGTTGATCAGTGGAAGGCAGATGAATAAAATGTACGTAACTTGTACCTTATTTGCCCAGTATGATTTCGGTAGCTATTATCATAAGAAATAGTATTCAATAAGCTAATCCATTTGAAAGATAATACATATTATGAGAAAATTATCAATTGATAAGATTGATTCGAATTGGAACACGCTATCGAAAGGGAAAGTTGAGTAATATCAAATACCATTGACTTCTTAATAACTCTCTCTAATAAATAATGATAAATCTTTAACTGTGTATTACTAGTTTTTCAGCAAGGAGATAGCTGACCATTAGCACTGAACTGAAAATTATCATTGATAAATAATTTGCAAATTGATTGAATGACTTCAAAGTTTCAAGATTATTATGATTTTGATCTTTTGACTTAACCATTATTTATAGTAATTGGATTCCATTTCATTTATCCATAATAGAAAAATTCAGTAACAAAGAAAGACTTCTTTAAAATAATACTCCATGCTTAATATCTATACGAAAATAATAAACCTTTAAATTTAAATCCTAATATATGTATATAATTTGCTTATTTAAATATCTCTTTATTAATATCTAAATTTAAATACATGTATTAAACATATATTAAACGGGACTGTATATTTACTATTATTTAAGGACAATATTTGGTCAACTGTTCCTATGGATTAATGTAATCAGTTGAGAGATTTTCTCTCTACAACATTTCTACCCTTCGTCTAAACTGGTTATGAACCAAGTTTTTAAAGCACTCAATAGTTTAACAATTTCTGCAAATGTTATTAACGCTGTCAATAAACCTATTTCAAATTTTTTGTACAAATAATATGAGACTTCTAAATCAGTTGATAATACAACCAGGTTCTTTTATCTTTTGCAAAGATTATCGAAGTTGTAGAAATAGAAAATAAATTAGTCAGTACGGATACTAATGGAAATTTTGATGACAAAGGAAACATATTTAAACCAAAAAGGTTTTGGAAGGATTTCTAGTCCATGTGTTTTAGACAAAACTAGTTGGCATTTGGAAGTAACTTTAAATAAATTTGAATCTAAATTTCACTACAGAATATGAAAGTCGATGAAACCAAAAAATCCCATGTGTTGAGTGAATAAAATGTTGGAAGTAAATAGTTCCCTAACTGACAAATATCTAATCAGTGGTATTATTAGCTCTAGAAATAACTAGAACCAGTGACACACATTCAACTGATAGTCAAGAAAAAACGGGGTGACTAAAGGAATTGAGAGAAAATGATAACAATGCACAGGCTAGTCAGAGGATGCTTCTGAAGAGACTAAATAAGAAGTCACCCCGTTTTTTCTTGACTATCGTCCAAATAAATTCGTAACGATTGGACAGATGCAAGGACTTGTAAAGAGCATTATTATCTCATCCAGCCAAAGTAACGGAAATTTGAATAATGGAAAATGAAATGTTTGCAGTTGGGGGTAGTTCTGGAAATGAAAAGCTGACCATACCCGATCTGTTGATCAATAAATAAGGAAACGCTGAAGGCCTTAATCAGTGTATTGAATTATGATACCACTAAGCAAAACTGTCAGCAGCTGGTAAGCCGTGAAAGACCTTTAGTAACCTCTAGTGGATAGGGGAGAGGTATGCACTCTGTTTATCACTGATAACTCTCCAACATCTAACAGTAACTTTCGGAGCTTCTTCGACAGTATTAAAATGAGCCATATTTACATTTTTGCAATTACATCTTCCCTGGCTCTAAAAATTTCAGATCCAATAAGTCATTGAGGATAAGGTTGAGATTCTGCCAGAAACTGGATTCCATTTACCACAAATATAATATGGCCATAGTTATTTTAATGAAATGGAAGGTAGTTCGCAAAAAAAGTTCGAATTGGAACGTGAAAATCAACTGACTGTTTGTCTTTAATTAGTTTGGTAAGACGATAAAAACTGATGCTGGAGACTTGGAAAATTACAGCTGCGGGAGGCGGTTGAGAGCGGTTTAAAGAAAAGGGAGCTAAGTAAAGGTGGAAGAATTGTAGAAAGATGAATTTCGTATAATCGAACCGTTGAAGGAAATTTGTGGGAAATTCTGCTTGAACCTGTTGCGACAAGAATCACTGTCCAACAGCTCAGGTTCAGAATCTTGACCAATGTCGTATTGATTGTCAGCTTCTGAATCCTTGTCATCCATATGGAACAGAGCAAAGAAATTGATAGCGGTAATGCTACAACCCATCGAAACTAGAAGGAACAAATCGCTATATGGTTATCACGCTGCTAAATGGTATCGAGGTACCACACAAAAATACTTTTGCTTTCATTATCTAATTCATAGAAAAAAACTGGAATCTGAGCTTTTATCCAAGGTCTTCGCACATTCATATAAGGATCAGGGAGAAAAAAAATATATATGAAAGAGATTTGATTTCTGCTGCAATTACAGCCTTTCCTCTTCATTTCGAATAGAAAAATGACTGTTTCTCAAAACTAGACAGGATTGCATTTGCTGCAGCAAAAATGATGTTAAAAAAAAAGCTCTAAGATCGGTAAATCCAAAGTGTTAAAATGAAGATTTTTTTTTTTCGAAAGGAAACGTTTAGCATTAGACGATAGTGAAACAGATTTATTCAAACGAGAAAGTGATTGACGTGTTTTGTAGTTTTAGCTCAGAACCGTGAAGTACAGAACAATGTTATAAAGGGTAAAAACCAAGTCAAATTCTCGAAACTAATTGGTATTGGATCTAGAAAAAAAAGCAGATTGGAAGTAGGCTTTGGCAGCATAGATCATTATTTCGGTGCTGGCTCTCTATTCTAAACATATTCAAGCTTAAAAAGTTTAAGTGAACTATTACTAGATAATTTAAAGTTGAAAGAGTGTTCAGTTATAGTTTAAGAAAAGGTTGTCATATTATATTATAGTTTATAAATGGATAAATGATGGCATGTTTTTGGACTCTTTTCGGCCTAACTCACTCTTTTTTGGTTCTCGAGAAGATTTTCAATATTTTAATGCCGTATAATTGGTATAAGGTTACATTGTATTATGCATTTATCGTTTCTTTGCGAAATGCATTACGTTTTAACTAAAAGGAATGCTAATTTGTAACTTCATATTTTCCGTTTTGGTTTTAATCTATAAATTTCTAGCACGAAATCATGAAGTATATTTTCTACACAGAGTATTCCAAATAAAGCATGAAAACAATAAACTAATCAGCAAAATGCTCGTCAGCTTGCGTTTATTCGTAAAAAAAATGAATTTGTAACCACAGAGGAAATAAAGTTAAGGAAATAAAGAAATAAAGTCAATTGTTATCCCAGGTTTTTCAAATTTTGAAAAATAATCTATCATGTGGTATATTATACTTTTCCTTTTTTTATTACGCTTGTCTTATATTTGCTTTTTTCCACTAGTACGTGTTCTCGTGATCATTACCTTTGTAATAGGACAGACTTCGAATGGAACGTGAAAGGACTGTATTTTTTTTAAGATAAATTAGTTATTTATTCAAGAAAAAAGTTCGGACTTGATCAGTTTACTTTTCCGACAATATAACTATTCAAAATGACGTGAAATATTGAGGAAATCTAGCGGAAACGATATTTCCTTGCTACGAATGTAAAGACGCAAGTTAAGGAGGCTGTCATTAATACAGGATTTTTTTTTTTTTTGTATCTTACTGTGTTAGCCTCCTTTTGTATCTTATTTATTAGAAAAAAAAAATGTCCTTCTCACAATAGAAAGTTTTTTACGATTACACAGGAAGTACACCTGCAATAAACAGAACTAATTTAAAAAGTAATTTTTTCAGTGTGAATAGATTTCTGATATCTATGTTAAATTGATTTCAGCATTATACTTTCACACCATCTTTTATTTGTAATTTCTATATAAGACTACTAATAACTGAATGGAATAAATTTGCAGATTATAGGTGAAGAAGGCCGAAGAGGAACGGATATAAAAGAAAAGTCAAAATCACTACTATCATGAAACGGTGCATTGTTTTCATCGCTACTTAATCATAAGGTGAAACTAAAGGAAGAACTTTACATGGACCTTTTATTGAGTGGTGATGCAAAAACGCTGAATGAACTGAGGAAAAGCACATTTGAGGAGTTCATGGAATGATATAAGCGAACAAAACGCGTGGGATAGATGTCAAAGAATTATAAGGAAGCTTGTTGGACGAATGGATGACTACATAGATTGCTGCAGAAAATTCTGGCCTCTCGAGAATTGTTTCTTGTTTTGCAAGAAATAAGTTGTCATTCAGTGCTGCGGAACACTTCGAAACCACTTCACCGAACCGATTTTCTTTCTCTTTTCGTATATTTTGTCGCAAGGTTAAAACTTCTCTGGCTAGGCAGTATTACGCTTTAACAAGGTAACGATATCCGATGGGATTTACGTACGCTTCATTGCTAACATGCAGACTGTCTTTGAGAGTTCGATCACCCGTAGTTTTCTGAGATTTTCCTAAATTTTTTAATACTGTATATACATTACAACTACAGTATATGTCAACATTGAATGGGAATGGACATTTTGTAAGCAACATTATTTCTATACTGTATTGGGACTAAGTAGGAATTGAGACATATTTTTGGAATATAAACATGTTCCTTTCATCAATCTAACTTCTTCCTTTGTCCTGATTGAACTAGGCTTCGAAAGTCTTTATTAAGTTTGAAGCTAATATGAGTCTCATACTATATGTCAAATTTCTGAAGAGGAAGCCAAATGAACTAAAAAAGCTAAATGAACTGAAAAAAGTTCTTAAAGAAACCAGCCTCTGCTACTTTACCTTCATTGGTCTGCGATAGCAAGCAAGCATTTCCAGTAACTAATTACTGCCAGTATTATTCTCATCTACATTTCTTCAAAACTTCTTAATAATAATTTGAATTTCTACTTGTATCATTTCAGAAGTGTAACTATAAATGGATGATAAATATTTTAGAATTTCATTAACTTAAATGATCGTGTTCAATCATGTTAATTTTTAAAATTATATGTAACATTCAGAGAATTTCGAAAAGTCGTTAAGTAATTGTAAAACCACCCCTACAATTCATCTTTTTTTTCCCTTTAAGGTTTTTACGAGTACTTAGGATTCACTACAACGCTGAGTACATTAGAGACAAAATTCTGAGATTAACCCATAAACGAACCATGCTCCAAATCTATTCGGGATTTGTATAACAAAAAAAAAAAAAAAAATTGGATAAGTTACTATAGGAACTCATTCCCAAATAGTTCAGAAAATTACTATGAATCTGTATTCACTCTAATTCGTGCGACCCATCCACACTTTTCAGTGCTGCAAACTTCCAAAAACCCTCATTCGTCCAAAGTTACTATATCAGTTCTACTCAGTATCCTGCCTAAAGCTTGCTCTGTTATGTTTACATCAATCAAGCCTCGTTTTTGAAAGGATCACTTTTTTAACAGTTGCGACCAAATTTTTTTTTTTTTTTTTTTCAATCAAAAAAGCAAAAATCATTCGCACCGTGTCAATTTCAAGTATAGAATTATTTTTCAGTTCCCGTCAAGGACACGAAAATTCCTAGTTCCGATTCATTACTTTTCAATTTCCACTATTTCCCTCGATTATCAATATAGAATCAAATTAGTTTGAAAAAATTTAACCAACATTACAAAAGTTCTCCAAAGAATTGCATCATGTTCTTTAAATGTTTGAAACCTGCAACATTTCCCTCATTTATCAGTGTTCCAAACCTTAACTATTTGCATAACGAGTGCAAAAAGGAGCTGTAAAGTTCAAAAAAGAGTGAAACAGTTTGAAAAAATTTGATCAACATTACAACCGAGTTGTGAAATCACCAGAGTAATTGAATAAGCAACACGATTACTTCGGAACAATTGTTTATCTACATCATCCCCGCCAATGGAAATTGTGAGGTAAAAGTATTCAGTACATCAAAAGAGTTAGGAATCTAGCGAAATACTGACTTTTCATAGAATTGAGAGAAAAGTTATGTCATAATATTGAAATCGAGCATAAGATTGATTCATTGCCATCACAACAAGAAGTAGAATAAATCCAATAATTTAAAAATATTTCAACTTTAATATCGGATCATCTTAGAAGTTGCTCATTTTAATAAACTCTAATCAAACCATGTGACAGAAATTACTAAAGAATGAATCCTGAAGACTTATGAATGGTTTCTAGTCAAATGAAGATTGTACTGAAATTGCTCTCTTCCAAGTATATATTTTCAAAATGTCTCGTTATTTTTAAAAAGGAAACAAGCATCAATAAAAAGTGAAGAGCCATGCCAAGATAGATCAATTTACATTCCAGCCGTCACATCTTATATAGTTTTTATCCCGATTCAATTTTGTAATTCCTTCAGTTTCTTCTTTTGTTAGTTTCACACCAACTACCTTAAAAATTTAAACATTACCTTACTCCAAGAAAAAAAAAACGGTCCACAATGAAAACTTCTTGGAAAATCACTCTCCAATACTGCTCTTTTCACAGCTGCGTTTTTTTTTTTTTAACGGTTTTTTATATTCTCTACAACTCTCAATAATACTTGAGTTCACGGTACATTTAAGGAAACGAATCGGCTCCGGATATTAACACCGTGAAGCAGTAGTTAATAAGGAAACTGTATAAGTTGCAAATGTTCTAAACAACAACGAGTAAGTATGAGAAATCTGATAGCTGTTGAAAATCAAATACCTTCTCACTTGACAAACTTCTGTCTACCAACTGTTCAATAAACTGATGAAAATTTTGCTAACTCGAAAAAGGGAAAAAATTTTATGTGTGGAGTTAGCCACTTGCTAGTCTGTAGCTTCTTTAAGTGAGACATTCAAAAGGCCATGCCTTGAAGTTGTTAATCACCCGTTCTGGATTTGATGACTTCGGTATAACACCAACACCAAGACTCAGTGCCCAAGCTAGTACAATGAGCTAAAATAAATATATCGCCAATTAAAGCAGTTCAAAAAAATCCTAAAAAATTTTAAAAGTATTCCACAGCTTAAGACATAAACCTGAGGAGCCGAATTATGTGTTTCTGCTGTTTTAACAATCATAGAATCACCCATAAGATCAGGATGATTTCTAGCCAATGACGAATAAGCCTGAAAATGCCTGATAATAAGGAAATCGTAGCCATAAACATGCGAAATTAACAAACCAACTATACTGAAAGAAATCAGCCTCGATATTTGGAAATTTGTTACTAAACTAACCTGGAAAAATATACCCATGCTTTTGCAGTATTCTCTTAACTCATTACGGGTGAAATGAGGATGAAATTCGACTTGGTTAACAGAGGGCATCATTCGTCCAAAACTTTGAATCTCCTTGATATGCTTAACTTCGTAGTTTGAAACACCTACTGATCGTATTTTGTTTTCATCTGAAATACACAATCACCAGCTTCCTTTTTTTTGATAAAGATTTCTCGATACTATAATCACACTTGAATTTCAATTTGCATCTGCTCATACCTTATATTACTACATCAAAAATTTCACCTTTTAATTTCTCAAGTTCCAAATAAGCGATTTTACGACTTTCTGGATTTCGTGGATCATCGTTTTTACTAGTATCAGGTTTCGGATAATGTATTAAGACTAAGTCGAGATACCTAAAAACATTTCAATGTGAGCCATGCATAACGCAAGAAAATGTCAAAAATTTACACCATTTTTAATCGAACGCTTAGGTTCATTTGCTTAATTTGACAAACTTTTGCATATTTTTCTTTTCGGCTCTTTCATCGGCGAGTTTTCCCATGATATTAAAACAGAAACTATGGAAAATTACTCTGTTTGAAGATTCGTTAGTGACTCATCTACCATTTTCCTTGTGTGCACATCATTATTGATTTCGGAAAGGAAGAATTTGGTGGTGATGAAAATTTCTTCCCTTTTCAAATTATACTTCGGAAGCAATTCCTGGAATAGTACAATGCTTTAAGCTGTAAAAATGCAACTTACAAAGTAGTAGCATTGTTTGGGACTTAGTGGTTTAAAGGTTAATTATATTTCAGTTAGTATAGTTTGTTGTGTGCATCTGACTGATACCACAATCAGAATAATTTTCTCCCCTTCAGCAAAGCAAAAATGATCCCTATGTTGATTCAAATTTTATTATCCAAAAAATTAGAAGTATTTTTTCTGCAAATCAAATCAGGCGAAATGGAAGTGAAAAGTGAATAGCGTATAAATATAAAAAAGAAAAAGGATACTCGAAGAGCAATCCCTAACTCCCGTTCATTTAGATAGTATTTAGCTGTATCGAACAACCGGTAGCCAGCTTTCAAAGCAGCATCGACAGCTGCGGTGACCGTATCCTGGCCAACAATTTTGTATGTACCAAGACCAACCATCGGTATTGAGAAGCCACTATTCAGTTTGGCAGTACCACCAACGCAATTTGTAAGAGCCATCACGATTTACCTTTCCTTGATCGCTTTTTTTCGCTCCTTACTATTTATCAATGCAATTAGCATAGACCAAAAACAACCTACATCCCACGAACAAGAATCAAAATACCAGAATCCCACAAAGCTAGACTATTATGAATAAATACCACAAAAAAGAGATATCATAACAACACAGTGTCACGGTTTTACTAAGTATAACAAAATATAAATTCGCATGACGCATCAATCGGTCTAGCCATTTATATCACAACAAACCACTCCACTTACTACCACTGGTTTGCATACGGGGATAGTTGAACCGAACTTTTTGCAAACTTCGACCTACGTGTTTTGAAATTCATAGGTGTCGACGTGTTGGCTGTACGGGTCCCTTGATTCAGGTTTTTCAGGGCAAAGGTTGTTGTTTAAACGAAGCCTGGGAGATGAGATCCTCAGTTTTTCTGGATTTCAAGTGTAAATAACTAATTACTTCTGAGACTCGGAGATTCAATTATTTAGCCTTATTGGAAGAAATTTTCAAATGGACTGCCTTAGTTTTACTGAAGGTGCAGATGTGTTTTCTCATAATAACGACATTTTATGTAATCTGCTCACTATTAGCCAGTGTCCGGTACTTATTTACTCAAGTATTTACTCAGTCGAAAATTTTTTTTGCGACTTTATGCTGATAAGGTTTTTTTTCTTCTTTTTTTTTTTTTTTTTCCAAAAAAAATTTCTTGTCTCTTCATTTCATTAGTCTCATGAGGTTCCTCTATTTCATTTAGTGTTTGCTGTCAGAATCATTTTTTCATCATTGGTCTTTTAAGTTACTTGCAAGTACATCTAATTCAAATTTTATGATTTTCAAGAAAACAAAATGTAGATAGGATAAAGGATATGTGTAAATTCTCTTTCTTGCGTTATATATGTATATTTCAGTTGCAGTGCACTTGATAAACGTGATGTTCCTTTTGTAAAACATGGTGTTAGTGTCTAATTACTCGGTTTTAAAGTATTGGTTTCCAGCGCTGAATATTATACTTACTGATATGGATATCGACGGTGATGTAAATGGCTCATTATCACAGGCTCTTTCATGTATGGCTACCAACGATCGTGAAGTACTTATAAAACAGTTCCAGCAAGTTCTTGGAGATAGTCACACTCTTTCGACAGAAGCATGCGCTTTTTTCCTTGATATGAATAGCTGGTAAGCTGGATAGGCCTTTATTAGGGCCACACTCGCAACAGTGGTGAAAGATTCGTCGCGTAATAAAAATGTAGATTATATTTAAACAATATTTTTTCAGTTTAAAAATAACGCACAACTTTTGCCTGCAAACGCTAAAACTTGTTTTGGACTCTGTGACCAATTCAGGAATTTGCAAGCTGCTCTAGGAGCTTACTATGATTATGGCAGTGCAAATGGTACAGGTTCGCCACCTCCTGAGTATGTGACGCAGCTACCTTCAATGCAGTTCGTGCAAGATGTCACAATAGGCGAGGTATGCTTAATATATCTGCGGCCTTATGTATTTCTACAAAATTTATGGAAATTAAATTTGCTGGAATTTTTCGTTCTAGTGATCCAAACTCACCATATTTTCAGGGTGAAAGCGTTCCACCATCCACACGTTTTACGAAAACCTGGCGAGTACGTAATTCAGGAAATGAGTGGTGGCCCAATGGTTGTTTCTTGAGTTACATGGAAGGTTAGGTTTCTATGGGATTTCACATCGAATTTTACTGCATATCTATTTGAATGAAATGCCTAGGTTGTGGTGTTTTCATTCTAGAAGAATTGTTGGGAATAGCTGCTTGTTGCAGGTGATAAGTTATCAGATACCACCAGATCATGGATTCAGCCTTTGGCTCCAGGAAAGGAGGTTAATGTCAGTGTTGAAATGGTTAGCCCTATGGAAAGGGGGATTTATCAGAGCAGGTGGCAGCTGAATACCAATTCCGGAATCCCATTCGGCGGTAAACATTTCATCACAACATGCAAGTGTTGAATAATTTCCAAGTTAAAAGCATTCTAGTATTTTGTGAAATCATTTTGCCTATTTGATTTTGAGAAGCTATTTTAGAGTCCATTTGGTGTATCATAACTGTTGATGACATGGGAATTTTGGGCATCACGCAGCAGCTGGCTTCTGCTCCACTAGGCTCATCTTCTCCTGCACGAAGTCAGAACACAAATCCTTTTGCCAGAGCTCTTCCGTTTAATCAAACTTCTCTTGTTAGTTTAATGTGTAATATATGTTTCGTTACTCAAATATGTGAAAAGAAAAAAATGGGAATTAAAAGATTATACCCGATAGACCGGTTGTATATGTCTTTAGCTACTAAACTTCGAAAGCACATAAAAGAGACAAAGGACCGTTATAACATATATTTGTTTTGGTAATTTTGACAATTTAACAGTAGCAAAATTTAGTTTAATTTGGTAATTGTCAGATTTATCTTTGAAAACAAATTTCATTTACTGCAGGTATTTTTTCCCAATTTGTTCTAGTTACACCAAAAATTCCGAAAAATTACACTACCGCTGCTGGCATTTATCACGTGTTCACAATCGTTCAGCGTAAAGACAAAGACGTGTTCACATTCTTGGGAATATATGCGTTATGCTTAGTTTTTTGTTCACTTGTATAAATAGCAACAAAATAATTTCAGGATTTCGCGGAGCAGCCGCAGCGTGTTGAAAATAACATGGATGAAAGTCCTAATGCGGTTCATGACCAGGGCGGAAGCTCATCACTATACAACGCTGTTGTTAGTCGACTTCCACGGGTATCATCTTTTTTTCTGATTTCTGAGTGGGCTGTAATCTTGCAGTCATATTCTGTATCTTTTGGCTTTGTTTTTGATGACAGTAGTTGCATCATTTCCTAGTAAATTTTAGGTTTGGTCGGTTAACGATTGCCAATTTTCAAATACTATAAGTGAGCCTATTGATATATCTCATATCGAGGAAGCCCCGGACGTGCCTCCCTGTACACCCTGTACACCTCCACAGTGAATTTGTATTGCTCACGACATATATGACCTGTCTGTTTCATTTTGCGAGAATCATCTATCGGGATCACAAGGGATTCCTGGCGTTTAGTGACAGCATATGCAAGACTCTTTCGTGAATGTATGTTTGTTTTGTGTATTGTTTCATTAAGTGTTCCGCTTACTCTGTACAGAATTTGAGCAAGGAAGTGTTCTCGAAGGCTGTCATTCCTTTTTATATGTTTTTATAATCTGTTCTTGATTATATAAGGAAGGTTACTTAAGCTCGACTCACATATCTTGCTTTTGTAGTCAAGTTTGTGCTATAATGTCATATTTTTTCTTTTTGAGCGTACCTATTTATTTGCGTCCCAAGAAATATTGAAGAAGCGTATGCAGTACAAAACATTTGATGTTTTCGTTAGCGATTAGGTAAGACTATATCGACCTGTAAAAGTTTTATTAGTTATTTTCCATCCTGTATGGCATTTTTTTATTGGCAAATTGCCTGTTATTCAGGGAGATTGCTCTACGGATTTTCTTTTTAAAAGAGTCATTTTCTAAGCAAAAAACTAGTTTAAAAAAGCTATGGATTGAAGAAGAATCTCAGTAGAGAAATAGTCATATTGCCTTATTAAGTTATTGAATATAAAAAAGTAGAAAAAAAAAAAATCTTCCGCTTCCAACTGTTGGAAACATTCAAGAGGGATTAACAATATTATGAAAATCGATATGCGAAACAATTTATCCATGTATTACATAATTTCTTGGACATCTTTAATTGTTTGTCAATCTACGAGTTAACATCAATCCAGAATTCATATTTACTTTTTAAGTTCGAAGCATGAGGTGCTCATGTTGCTATGTATTACATTTTTTTTTTTATTATATTATGACCACTGCATCCATAACAGCTATTGTCCGGTTTCCGGTTGCTAAAATGAATTCGGGTTCTTCAGTTTACCCTGTCTTGTACTTTTTACCGCTCACTGAACAATTTGTACCACGAATTTTCCCCATAAAAATTTTGCCCCTCACTGTCTCAAGTTTGTTGCGTCACTTTGTAAGAAAACGGTTTTTGATGCATAAATTCTACTACGACGAGTTTTTTGTTGCTGTAGTGGATATTTGTGAGTAGTTTGATCAAGTTTTGCTCTTTTCAACATGGACTCCGAGATTCCAAAATGTAACGAGGAAAATCCTTTTATTGAGGAAGAAGTTTTTTTTCTCTGTAATGTATGGAATTTAGGCTGTCTTATTGAGTTTTAAATCAAACCTTCTGTATAACAAGGAGGGAGAAAATTTATGATTAAATAATATTAAGAAGTAGGGGACTATTCTCAATCCAGTAAGAGAAGCATGTTCTGGTAGGCTATCCTTGTAAATGAATTCACATGTGGGTAAAAATTGAATTTAACCCAGTTTTATGATGGTAATTTAAATCGACTACTGTTAGAAGCATGTTGCAATCATTGGGCAAAATTTTTCCAGCTAGTATTCACATCTTATCATTTCGCACCACTGTTAAGGGTTCAGAACCAAAATTTTTATCAACAAAAATGTAACTGTCAAAGTGACAGTTAGAGAATCAGAAATTGTCATTTCGATTTCGACTGATGGTTGGCCTTTAGGTTGTTTCCTATCGCGAATTCATTTGAAACATTTGAAGCCAATTCATTTGTTCTTTGGTAATAAAAGTACTGCATGACGTGTTTAAACATGAATTTTTTTAAAGGTATTTTGATCTTTATACAGATTACAAGGATGAAGATATCTAAAACATGACCGATTTCAGTTAAAGTGCAGAAGCATTAGTACGGAGAATTATGCACCGCAATATTTTAAATTTTTGGTTCTAGTTTGACACTGCAATGGTAACTGTGCACGAAATTAAATAAAAAAAGAGAAAATTGTGGAATAATGTTAAATCTTTTCGCGATCTTTTTTGTCGGGTTAAGCAAAGGAGCAAATTTAAAATAGTGATAAAGTGGGAAAGAAAGAGATGCAAATTTACTGTCTACGCCCATTTAATGAATGACATGCTGAGAACAGTCAGTTGACACAGATTATGACATTTTATCAATATGTTCTTTTTGTTAGTTAACAAATTTTATGCTGAAATATTTGAATTGTTTCTTAGTCTATCTAATCATCTACTTCGAAAACGTAACTTGAATCTCCCTTTCCCCCCCCCCCCCCCCCCCCCCCCCCCCCCCCCCCC
>RCAB01000108.1:147870-162298 GCA_003640385.1 Setaria digitata
TTTTAATCTTTCTCCTTTGGAATTGTGTGGAAAGAAGCCAAATACTTATTAAATTGTTTATTTCCTGAAGAAATTTAAGTGGTTAATTTCATGTGGTATCGAGTAGCTCATATGGCAGTAGAAATTAAATTAGCTGAAGCATAAAACTTCAACTACCTCATGTTCTTCAGAGTGATAGTTTATGAAAACTGCGTAGTATATGTGTCAAGTAATGTACACATATTGCTGCATTTCGAAATTTTCCATCTATCATACTACTTCTCTATCGTGAAGAATTTAGAACAATTTGAAATGGATTTAATAGAACTACTGAAGTTGAAAAAAATTGTTTGGGATATTTGGGGAATGCGAAATGCCTAAAAATATGCATCGATTGATTTTCACAGTCGTCTGAAGTCACACAGTGTCAAAATGAATAGATTTCAGAATCCATATTAAAACAAAAGGGGAACCAACCTAAATTGCTTATTCACACCACTTGATAACTAAGCTGGATATATGGGGATCTTTACAAGCCTAGACAGAAATTTTATTTTCTTTCCGAAGGGAATAATTAATTACACCTTGTTTAAATTACCGGATATTCTGAATAACAAAAGGACACTTTCTAGGGATAATTCTACAATAAAGTTAAGCTGGTAGCAATTTAAGCGATACAAATCGAATTCTGAAACAAGGACTAATATAAAAATGACGTTAGTAATGCGATGGAATTGGGATGTGAAATGATGTACCTGTTGCCGGCCTGTCATTTATAATAGGCTAAACAAATGTATAAGTACCAAAAGCATAGGATGAAGAAGATTACAACTCAAACTTTCTCTTTGTCTTTTTTAATAAATAGGTGAAGTAAAAACAACATCCCTCCTAATTTCACGATTTCTAATAAAGCAGATGTGAGAATAAGTGTACGAACATGATTATATTCATACCAATTCCATTTAACATTCTTTTGCAAGTTCGTAACTCTTTCATGCGTCAATCTGTCTAAGCAAATTAAAGTGGATTTATGTTATCACACGTGACCTTTATGTAGTTCAATTATTTTTTCAATTGCATACAGCGCTGTCAAAAATCACCTATCAAAAAACAATACAAAAAACAAATGTTTGTTTTTTGTATTTTTGCCATTTCAAGAATGTAATTAAAACTTTTCATGAAAGCCAAATTTTAGCTGGTTTTTTCCCTAACCAGCCTCTTCTAAGCAAGACATGAAATATTACCTTTCCATATGCTTCTTCGCCAGTCTCCGACTGGTATAAATGAATTCAGAGCATAATTGATACCTACTTCTTACTTCGGCCATAACGAATCCAATAGAATAATCTGACAAAAGCCGGCCTTATAAACAAAAAGAAATTCACTACTTTCGCTTCCTACCTCCGATATAAAAGAAGTCCAGACGTTTAGTGGAAACAGTAGCAGTAACAAATCATTGTATGAGCTTTCTTGTTGACGAATGTCCTTCATAAACAGTGTTACAAAATGCATATCAAATTCTGAGGACTTCTCTGAAATCACCGATTCGAAAGGACAGGAACAGCATGAAACTTCAAGAAAAAAAAAATTTGTATTCAACATAGCGATCACTTCTTCCAACCCTTAGATTTTTAATCATTTTTGAGATCTCTTTCATCCTTATCTATAAACCGTGCAGAGTATGCGAATTTTAAATTAAAGTTCATTCGACAAATTCTTACTGATATTCCAGCTAACTCTGAATATATTTTCAACAATGATAAAATTTATACACACTTCAAAAGGCCACCAGAAATCTAAAAGCATGATTGTGAAACACACGAAACTTTACACACATGCATAAAGAGATGGGTCCGGCTGCAACCGTCAAATAGAAGATCAGCAAGGAAGAACAGAGATATCGATATCGATATGTAGGTGGTGTTTGTGCTGATAACCGGTTGCTACGTTCTTCCTCCTCTGATAATAATCCACCCCCTTCAATCAGTCCCAATCAATTTGTTAGGTAAGAAATGTTGCATGCAACAGACCGAACACGCTCCCACAATGGCTGCTGCTTCTCCATATTTTTTGGGTGATTCAGGTGAGGTTTAGCTTCCCCTGGTCTTGCTTCTTTTTTTCTATAAAACGAATGCCTCGTACGTTTCTTTTCTACTTTTGTTAACGATTGGTACCATTATATGCACTGATGTGATGGAGGATTCTTCACAGGCTAAATTTGAAGCAGGAAATGGACAAAACGGTTTACTTTTGCCAGATAAGTTCGCTTCCACCACTTTGATTCTGCCTTACCTTTTTTTTGCTTTCACGCATTCTAATTTATTTTTATTATTCTCATTATATCTTAGAATGGGAACTTTTATTTGAGTGAAGGATTCCATAGTTGTTTGTTCCCTTACGTACCTTCGTGCTTTGTACCTTTTCCTAATCATAGCTTTTCGCATGTTCGTACAATGTATGCAGTTAAATCATGCGAAATGCATAAGTAGAGATGTTTAATTGATAATTAGTGCATTTCATTTCAGAGCATGAGGGATTGCCACTAAGCGGACTAATGTTTTACGTATTCTACGTGAACGAGGGTTCGCTGCAAGCTTTTGAAGTATCCGTTGCTCTTGGTTCGGTTCATAAATTACAATGTGTTATTGAAGAAATAACTCGGGTGCCCGTTGCAGAACAAGTTAGTTTTACTAACATCTAGACCAACCTTTGCTTTTCTTCCTGACGAACATACCTTTTAAGTGGCATGAAGTGACTGAGATGATTCGTTGTTGCAGGCGTTGCTCGTTTCTGGCGGAGAAGGATTACAGTCGGAAAAGCAAGTATCACATTATCAGGGAGCGGGTACTGAGTCAAATCCAGTGTTTCTGTTTCGTAAATTGTATAGGGAAGAGAGTCAATGCATAGAACCAGCAAACAGTGATGAATTATGCACATTATGCGCAGGTAGACTGTATTTATGTTATTGGAGAAGTAAAACTCTGTGTCATTATGTCAACTATCCTTTTTCGAATTTAACTATCTAAGAGGCATTTGTTCAGTTTAATTGGAGTAATAAACCTATTTGATCACTTCAGACTTCACTTTTAGTTATCATTTGTATTTGTTCAGTTCTAATTTTGTTAGAACTGAAATTTTCTAGCACTTGATTTTGTCGCACTTAAATACCTTATTTTTAAGGAATTGTAGCATATTATTCCATATCAAAAATAATTTTAAGGTTTGTGCGATGAATTACGTGTTCTTGAGAGTTCAACAATATCGAGAGCACTGATTACGCGCTATTGCGATGCGGGACGTTTAGGATTAAAAGTTGCTGAAAGAAGCTTGCAGCTTTGTGCTCGTTTAGTTCAGGACCACCAACTTTTACATCAAGTAAGTTCTTGAATTGCAATTTCATGTGTCACTTAATTTTGTATTACCAGCTATAAATTTTTGTGTCTACAGGGGTGGTTAGCGCTAATATCCAATCTGTACGACTCCCGAACTCAAATTGAGAAGAAATCAGAACGTTTTCTTTCTCGTTATGAACGTTTAAAAACAATGAAAGTTAAAGCGGAGGCCCTACTGCAGGACTTCGATAACGTGCTTCGTACATTGCAGCAGGTTAGCAGATATTTATAGTATTGTTCTTCCTGTTCCGTCCATATAGGAAGTATCCTACTTCTAGTTTTCATCTTTTATATAATTCTTTTAGATCAAAATCCCTTCAGCCTTATTGTCCAACTCATACAAATTGCAAGGATCATCTAAAACTACTGAAGAATGTACACTGTACGAATATATTGCTCGGGCTGATCCACAGAATTCATTGGAAGAAATGTCGGAACAAGTTAACATACTCTTATCTAAGGTGTTGCGTCAAACTAAACCTTTTCAAACCTATTATAGTTAATGCTGGAAACATTCGGTGAATCTAATCATGTAGTATTTTTCAACTTATTTATAGTGTGTTTCTGCTTTTTTGATCATATGATTTGCGCGAAGTTATGCATGCAGCTCTGCATTCTTCTGCAAATTCATGATTGAAGTTTAATGTAGGTTAGCATCACTGCAGCATTAGAAGATTTGTAAGTTTTGGTAATCATTTTCTATAAATTAATTTAATTAACCGTGCTTCTAATTTCAGACAAGTGATACTGAATATAAACAAGTGATATCTAATCTGAGATATGTCAATGAGAAAGTCAGTAATCCTGAAATGCGAAGTATTCGTGGTATAAATACTCGCCTTACGCAGTTGGATGCTATGTTCCATAGTAAAGAACGTTAGTTTCCTAATATTTCAACATTACCAAAACTTGTTATTCTTTCTTTAAATTTGTTCCCTGAACTTCTTATTTTCGAAATGGAGGTTGACCCTAGGGAAATTTTGTGGCTTCAGAGAATGACTTTTGGAATAAAATGTATTGACTACCTGATCACTGTAACTTTCCAGAAGAAACGAAAGTGCTGAAAGATTTATGTTTTGCTGTTTCGCAACCAGCTGTTGATTCGCAGTCTACCAGGGTAGTGTTTTGCTTTTTATGATTTGCTTAGTTGTCATTTCAAGGATCATCAATGTAATTATGCTTGCACTGGTTTCAGAAGGTGAGCTCGTTATTTTATAGGATGTTGTGTTGAGTCAACGAGAAAAGATGTTGGAAGTGAAAAAACTAATTGAACAGATGCAAAAAATGGGGAAAGCTTTTCAGCAATCCAAAATTGAGTTGCTAAACAATATTAGAACGAGGCTCCGAGGATGGATATTACAGGTTATTTTTATGATAGGATAGTTGGTGTCTGAAGGAAACGACAGTCTTATATACGTCTTTATGCCGTATGCTGCACTTTATACAGAGTTAAAGTTGTACAAGAATATCATTTTTTTCTTTCCAGGTATATGATAGATTGCACAGCACGAATAATCAGATAATTTTGTTTGAAGAAAAATACATTGCTTTACGAAACCGGCTTGACATTATCCGGCAAGTGAAGGAGAGTCCGATAATGTTTGCAACTGCGCTCACCGAGTGTCTCCGCCGAAGTGTATTGCAGCCAGTTCGTGATTAAATTTTTTAGCTTTGTGAGAGCGACATTGTGGTTTATATGTGTTAATTTATTTTTGTTTACAGGAATTTGACTCGTGGTTTACTTCATTTATGGAAAAAAGTATTGCTTTGGTTACAGAAGAAACATCCGTACGCGAAGTATTTAAGCAGAAATTAGGGCGACATTTTCTAAAACAATTGTTTCCGGGAATGTTTGATAATTTTCCTAACTTCGCTCCTACTGGCTTGACACATTTTGATAAAAACTTGCCTCCTGTAACCCCAGCTGATCTAAGGGCTCTAAGACAGGTATATTTTAATCTTTCTGAATAGTAGTCTATGCTCATAGTCTTTAGTTCGTGTTTACACTGTTGCCATTTTATATAAATGGTAAAAATAAATTTCATAAAGTTTATTACATAAAACTAGTTTAAATGTTTTTCAGGCTGTCCCGGGTTTAACGAATTTACTAAGAGTGACGGACCCCTTTATTTATCAACGACTCTTGGTTAGAGATCCACGTCTTGTATCAGGTTTACAAATGACTCCTCCAGTTTTGAAAAGAGAAGAGTCATTTTATACTGCGGACACTACTATCAATGTTTCAAATTTGAACAAAAATTTCCCATCTACGCATTGGCTAAGGTGAATTTCCTTTAATTTAGCGGGGAAAAAATTATGCTGCTTTCTGATAAGGGCTTTTTATATTTTTTGATTGTTGTTTACGTAAGTTTTCAAAAATTTAGCTATTGTAAGTGTTTTCTATTCTCTCTATTGCTTCCTTTAGTGGTGACGAAAATTTGGATGCTTTGCCTTCAAATGCAACAATGCTAGCGAAATCACCACCTTCACGATTTGGCTCTACGCTGAGTTTGGATATGGTAGAGGAATCTCCTGCAAAGCCACTTAATTCGCTTGCATCCCTTTTCGATGCTCCAAATAATGAAGTATTATTTTTGAAATTTGTGAATTATATACGTATAAACTTATAGGAAAGGTATCTTAAAAATGTTCAATGACTCTGGCTATGCTACAACAAATCCTTTATCTAAGATTTCAGGATTTCATCATTCCGCAGCTTTTTTACATTTTGAAACAAGAAATGACACAAAACGGTCTTTTTGTTATGCGCACTACTTTTAATAAACAATGTGGCAGGTTTCCTGATCACATAGTTAAATGTCTGGTTCATTGTGCTAGAAAAAAAAAAAAATTACTGTTCAACTAATTCAAGAAAATAAAGTTGTACAGCTGGAGCTGCTTGAATACTTGGTTCTCCAGTATGTAGACGGCAATTTTGATGTCGTGTGCTAAACTTTTATCTTCAGTAGAAAATGAATTTGTGGTAGCTTATTGATAATGAGTTATCGTTATTGTATAATTGTCTAAATTTTTTTTTTTTTTTTTTTTTTTTTTTTTTTTTAGCAAACGTAACGATAGTAATGCTACCGTTCGAAACAAAATGATAAAATCTTGATTGTTACCATATATCGATGTGTCCCAGATTGGAATGTCAAATTCTTCAGTCTTTTTTGTACGTTTCCCCGGTAGATTTTTCGGCTCTTTAGTCTTATTTTTTATTGATTCAAGTTTGCTTTATTTCATGACGTATTTTTGTATTCAAAATTTTCTTCTAAATTACTAAGAAATTACATTAACTGGATATTAACTGCAAAATATAATTGGTATTGGGTTGGTATTTGGAAAATTTATTTATCTTGAAGCGGTAAATCAGAGTTTGAGTTGTATTAACCGTCTTGTCTCGTTTGATGAACTTCCCTCTGTATGCTTTGAGTTTTTGTAGTATTGGGGTATTCTCATAAGGTTTACAATGAAAAGGATAACCGCTTGGAAATCATTTCATAAAACTTGATAATCTCACCAAAGTTTTACATATTTATTGAGAAACTTCTTATATTTTGATACATTATTTTTTCATTAAAGAAATTTCAGTTTGTTGGAACTGAGATAGAAACTGATAAAACATACACGGGACTAAGTGTTACGAAAAGTGAGCCGATTGCAATACCTCAGAATAGCGCATCTGTGCGTCAGGTTATACAACCATTAATTGAAAAAGGAAATTCAATAAAGGTATTTACACTATCCGAATACTTCGTTTTTCGTGTTAGTTCTTTTGTGGCAGCTTCTGACGTTGTCATGTATTTATCTTCAATTTTTTTACAGTGCCAACCTTGAGAAATATATGAGTATTTTTCTTGAGCTGGGATATTTTTATTACTATCAAAATCAAATATATCTAGTAAATTTGGAAGACCTGAATATCATCCCAGTTAACTGTGAAGGGGTAAAGTGCTACATCTTATACCTTAGAAAATACTTGTAATTCAAGTTTTAGTTGTCTCAATAATTTCAATAAAAGAGAGTTTAATTATTCTAATGTAAATTAACGAAGTTTGATATTATATTTTGCACGAATTTTAAAAGCTTCTCACTGCAGATTACTGACGTTTTCGGAAGATCTCAGTTCGGAAGTCTGCTGTGTTTACAGAATGGGTTGAAGAATCTTTCGCTAGTTAGTTTTCTTCACATTTTCTTTCAAATTAGGCGATATTGTTTGCAGTTCCATATATTAATTTTAGGAGCTGATACACCTGAAACAAGATTTGATTCTTGTTAGAAATCAAACTAAAGAATGCTCGAATGATGCATTTAAACGAATAAACTCGTTAATTGCTTTTACTGGATATGAGAAGAGAGTTTCTCTCGCTAACCAGCTCAGTAAGTCTGCATGCAGGGACAATGCCATTGGAATTCAAGACGAAGATAAACTGGAGTCGCTCACGATGGTATTTCCTGCTTTAAATCATACTCGAATTAACTAATATGTTATATTTTCATACTTAAGAATTTTTATGGGCGTCGGAAGTAAGACCTTCTGTTAGTTACGTTGATTTTTATTTTTTTTTTTAAAAGCAAAATACGATATAATTAGTAGCAGCAGTACGCAAAATATCTGTAATTTCTCGTAATGTTGTTGTTCTTGTCTCACACTAATTTAAATTTTTTTTTTTTTTTTTTTAGGCTGATACCAAAGATTCACAGGAAAGGAATGTTATTTACGAACTGCAGCAAATTATTGAAGTTCAAAGAAAAGAAATTGCAGAGCTTCGTGAGCAACAGTTGAGTGCAGAAGATGCTGTTGCCAAGTATCCCTTATTTATTTGTAATACTGCTCTTTTTGACTGATTGACTGAATTATCTCTTAGAAACGAAAAAGTTCGCCACATTTCATTTATTCAGTTCTTTTCCGTTTTTATCATTTATGGGATTGATTCATGGAAGAAGAATATGCTTTAACTATTGTGTTTTACTAATCATTTTGTGCTTTATATAATATTCTTAATTTGATTTCAGAATGGAAACCGAGAGAAGCGAAATGTATAAAACTTTAATATTTGACCACGAGTTGGCACTGGAACGTAAAGCTTCGTTTCATATTGAAGAAATGAAGGTTCGTAAAATGCCCATTTATGAATCGTTGCTAAATTTCTGATCAGTGGATTTTCAAAGCTGTTCCTGGTTTTTAGGAGATTTTACTTATTTTCTGTATAGAGAAAGAATAAGGAAATCGATTCACTGAAAGCAGCCTTACATAAGCTTCGTGAAAGTGTTGTTCATCAAAGTGCTGAAAATGTTGCTAGGGGAATTGGAAGCAGTGAGATCAGAGCTCGCCATGAAAAGGAGTACAAGGTGATACATTATTCTTTGAGTTTGTTTTTTGAAGGATGGCAGAATGGACAATTTGCCTTTACAAATTTTAATCATGCTTTGTATGACTGTTCTGTTGTTGTTTCACTTGGTTGGAAGATATATCGCATCAGATTTCAGATCTTTTAAATGTAGCATAGTGACTTTTCTAGTTAGGTGTTTTTGGAAAGGTCCCGAATTTCAAGATAGCGTTTTTAACTGCATTGAAGTAGCTGAATTTTGTGACAGCAGTTGTGGAATGAATAACTATAAGAAAATTAGTAATTTGAAATGGCTATACAGAATTCGGGCGAGAGAGAAAATGCTCTGATTTCCTTGTTTTTATGAAAGTATCAGGTTTCAGTAAATTTTCGGAAACAAAGATATGAAGTTTTCAGGAGGAATTCAGAACTGCGCCTGAAAATTCCTTGTTTGGTGGGGAATCGATTGAAACCAAGGAAAGTGCGGTTACGTAAGTTTACTCTTATTCTCATTTTTTTGTTGAGAAATTAAAGTCTAATCGGTTTAAAGAGACATAAAAGTCGGTGCATTTCAGATCCGAGTTGATTGGTTTTCATGAGACTGTTGTTGTTTCTGCACCGAACGACAAATCCAGCGGGTGTTTCCTGACATCTTTTATTGTTAGTCATGGTAATGTTTTCTTTTATCTTTGTTTTAATAGTTTTCTCGTGAAACTTTACATACCAAGGGTTGTGCTTATGATGTTAGGTTTGTCCAGATATTAATTTAACTACATGCAAAATTTATCATTATGACGAATTTTCATAGCAGTTGACTTTTTCAGATGTTTAAAAAGATAGCTTATCCAAGTGTTTTCTCGTAACCAGTACCTGTTGTTTACATTAATACTGAAATGTTGGGATTGTTATAATTCTCCCCGTTTTAACCTTCTGGTCGAAATTTTAGAGTGTTATTTTTCCTTGAAATGTTGGATCGGAATGCCACAATTCATGACATTAATTCTAATTTTTTAGCAGATACAGGTGTGGTCGAATCCACAGAAGTGTTAGATAAAAGTGAACCTAGAAGCATAGAGAAAGAGGATAAAAGTAATGAAGAACTCAGGGTTCAGGTGAGGATGCTGATAAACTTTAAAATTATATGAACATGCTTAGCTTCGTTTCAGTTATATTGATCAGAGGCATGTTTTTACTCATATCTTTAAAATCTCTACTTTTTATGCTTATCCGTCTTTTCAGGGTGATTCAGATGAAGATATTGCACCAGTTACAGTGAGACCAGCTGCTGTTCAAACAATAATATCATTAAGAGAGATGCGGACAATGATCACAGTGCAGGACATCCATGAATACTCTGCTGTCTTGATTGTTTGGAATGAGCCGCATAATGCCTACATATTATTCAGGCTAGCTTTTGTCCACATCATGATTTAAAAGACATTGTTCTACTGTTTATCAACAATAATTTAATACGACTTTTTCTGTTCTTAGGAAGGATGCATGTTTTATGTGTTAAGGTAATGATTATGACAGAAGAGTTTTTGACTTGACAGATTTACTGTTTGTGATAAACCTTCAAAATTACCGGAGTTTTTTGTAGTAGTATTTTCGGCCTGAGATGCTATTGCACTATTTAGGTTTATTATAGTTTGCTTCATATTGTTTCATTTACGCAGGCCATTATTAATCGGGATTAAATTACGTTTACTACGCATTTGGTTCTTTAGGAAGTAATTGTTTAATGGGACATCTCACAGTGCCCGATATTTCTTTGTTGAAAATATGGGAAAGTTTTTCCCTTTTAGTTTCATTAGTAATCACTCCTATTTTTTTAATTATTCACCTTTTATGAGGTAATTTGCATAAATTAGTAGAAGATAGTTTGAAATATAAGATGCATCTGTGATAAACCATTCTCAAATACATACTTTGGTTCTTAAAAGACATTGCCCATACTTTGTTATCAGAAGATTCTATAATAATTATTCTGCAGTATATCAGCAGTACTATCTGTTCCCGTTTACAATTTGATTGCAGCTGCTGTAGCAACACCCCTTACCTTCGTTTTAATGCCACTGTGGTACGTATCAAATGTCATGTGAGAGAAAGATTTTTGTTTTAATAATTAGCAGTGTACTGTTCCTGCAGTTAGCTCAATTTCGAAATCACATGACATTTGATTTATATATATATATATATTTTTCAAATAAAGGCACATTTCAGTGTTTCCCCTATATTTCATTTTGTCAAAGAAAGCAGTTTGAAACGCATGGGAATAAAGTGGGACAGACAGTCAGTGGTTGCATCGGTCAATCAACGTCCAAATTGGCTGATGGCAGTAACAACTCGTTTAGAATTATGCAAAATACGTAAAACGGATAATCGGTTAGTCCATCCACATTGTTTGGTTGTTTGTGCAGAAGTGTTATCAGGTGAGTTTTATAACTTGAATAACTTTGCTTGACTTCTCTTTGATACTTTTGGGGTTGTGTTTGTACCATCGTTTTTTAATTGATATTTTTTTTCAGTTACAATTTGAAAGTCGGAACGAAATTTTATAGGGTGGAGGTAGAGCCGCTACAGATAGACTCATCGAGTATTCGACGTCACGCTGATGAGTAGTGGGAGCTTTCTTTTATTGCTTGTATGTATTGTTGTTATCGCATGAATAAGAAGCCTGCGGGTACGACTCATTGTTTGAAATTAAATGTTCTTTGTTTCATGTTTTTGTTTGTATGGTTCTTTATAGCTTATTTTATCGCTATTCCCCTGGAGTGTTACGATTTTTCTCAATGATTACATGCTGTAAGGCATCCATTCGATTGCCAGTAATTAATTTGATACTTTTGTTAAGGATATTCTACATTTTGCTTCTAATGAGCTGATATTATTGAGTGCGGTTCGTTTCGGAGATTGTGCGAGCGTGTGACAGGAGATGTCAAATACATCTTTCTGTATCTCTTTGTGATTCAACGCAGTGTTTAGAAAATAATGCATATTGAGTGTACGTTTTAGTATGACAGGTGGACAAGAATATACAAAATATTTCTCATGTATATTTTCTTTGTGTGCTCAATTTATGTCATTTTGACTGTTATATTTCGCCATTCTTCCTCAAATTATAATTCTTACGTGTATGGTGTTCAAGGTTTTAAAATATAATATCTGAGAAAGTAGTGAGTTGCATTTTTTGGAAGTCTCGCCAAGAGAACAACTGCTTTCAATTTCATGAATGGAAAACAGGAGATAGAGAAGAGGTGGGAATGATATTTCAGATTTCTACGTTGATATTATTCCGATTATAGCGTTGACTTTGCGGGAGTAGAAACTAAAGTTTAGAGTTCAATAAATTTTTAGTGATTCCTTAAACTTTTTACTGAGCGTAACGGGTTTATACGAAGTACATTTATACGAAGGTTACCTTAACCAAATTGGTAAAGAATTACTGTAGGGTGGAGCTGCAGGTTTCGGAGCGATTGGAAGTTGCTTTTGTCGTCTTATTGTAGGTGCGATTTTCCAAAATACAAATGTTTAGCTAGGTATACTCGCTTTGCATGCTGCAGTCCCTAACTTGGTTGAATGTGCATATGTATAAGGGGAAGTAAAACCGATTCTTCATTTATAAAATCATTTGCTTCCCGGGAAAATCCCTTCTCAGTTATCATCGGTCTTTCTGTGTCCTCTCCCATGTGTTTGAATATTTTTTTCTTGGAATGAGAAGGATGGCTTATCACAACTTGAATATTCATGTGAAAAACTGAAAGTGCAACTAAAAGGAAATATTCGGCTTTGGAAAGGGTAGAACATAAAAGAGGTATAAATGGCGCATCCTCAAGACAGATTTACATTTTGTAAGGTGGTGGAGGAACACTGTATTTTGTATTTTAAGTAGTAAACTATTTAGACTAGATGTGTATAACATCTATTACGGGTTAGTTTGACAATTTTCTTTGGGACTGGTTACATATTTCGGAAAAATTGTTTTTTTTTTTTTCTGTACTATATTGATAACGATTCATATTTTATTAGTAATAGCTACTAGTGTGAATACCGAAATAAGACTGCTTTTGCATTTGTAAAGTTGTCTTCGTATGCGATAATTTGGTGGTTATATTTATTAAAATTTCTACACTACTCAACTACAGCTTAATTAGGACTACTGTCACGGGAATATTTATTATATGTAGCCCGCCCGAAAATAACATTTGAAGCATTGTCAAATTTTACGGAATGTTGATCGGACTAATTGCTGTGCTAATTTGATTGAAGACTTTATGTTAGAACACTAGTTTTAATACAACCTGAACATCACAACTCGCAAAAGCACTTAAATTCTTTTAGATGTTTAAAAGAGTTCAGGAATTTTTGTTGAAATCTCCCCGCAACATACGCAAGAAGGCAGCACGGAATTGGCGATTAGCTAAAGCATAAGCGAACGGATTGCTACTTGAATTAAGGTAGCACATATAATAGGTAAGCGTATACAGTAGTGAGGGTATGCAGTGCCGACAAAATCCATACACCGTTGCCTAGAAATCAAAATGTTAATGTACAAACGGGTTTATGACCTAATATTAGCTTTTACTGATACTTTTACCAAACTCCTTCATAATTTACAGGAATTAACGGATCGACAGGAGCAAAACTAACCACAACGTAGTAAGGTGACCAGAGAACTGCGAAACACCCAACAATGAATGTGATTGTCCGGAATGCTTTATGCGCTCTTCGTTCAGCTTTTGTTTGCTTACGTTTTCGTTGAAGTGAAGTGAAAGGTGAGAAAATGGACTGCAGAATTTTATCTCTTTTAGTATTCAAATTCGAAAAAGATGATATTTTACGTGATCTGAAATATATTGGTGATTTTGTCAGCTGTGCAGGGAAAGGAGGATACTAGTGATCATTGCACTGATATCTTGTTAAATTGTCTTCTGCGTTTCTGTTTTTGAGTGCGGGGAAGATCCTCACTTTTTTTTTCAAGGCAAAAAAGATAAGAACTTTACAATTATTTGTGTATCATTTAAGTGGGGATGTTTCCTTCTGTCTCTCTGATTGTAAATATGAAGTAAGGCGAGTAGAGATATACACTAAATTTTGCTTAAAAAGCTTCAAAACCAATGCGGACTCCAACAATGTCCACATATTATATCGAAATGAATAACCTTCGGGTGCTAAAGGCTGCTGAAGTCACAGAGCTTTGTTTTGAATTGTTCTCATTATCAGAATTGCTCACACTTCGATGTCGGGTCAATATTACGGTTGGGATCTTTAATTTAGCAGGTCGAATTGGCTGTACTTTCCAGTTCGAAATTTCCACCGATGATGTACTAAAATACGAAAAATGCTCCATATTCAGTAACATTTTTCGAAGTATTTTTCTATTTTTTCCTACCGCATTTCCTTGGAATAATAATTAATAATAATGATGATATTATAATAATAAAAATAGTAATAATAATGATAAATAATAATAAAGATAAATAATAATAAAGATAAATAATAATAAAGATAAATAATAATAAAGATAAATAATAATAAAGATAAATAATAATAAAGATAAATAATAATAATGATAAATAATAATAATGATAAATAATAATAGTGATAAATAATGATAATGGTAAGTAATAATAAATAATAATAATAATAAATAACAATAAGTAATAAGTAATGTTAATAAATAATAATATAATATAATAATAATATAATAATAATAATATAATAATA